>OX438741.1:2770000-3292500 GCA_949316235.1 Oegoconia quadripuncta | reverse complement strand
TTCCATACTGCAATCCGGTACGTTGTTAAGAAAACCGTTCCTCTATGTGCAGTGGAGATAGTGGCAACTGGAAAATAAAAAGATTGTCTAGTCGTTCAAAAACAAAAAAATATTCAGACTACATTTATGGGATTACATGGGATTAAACGTCTCCTCTACACGATATATAAAAATTGTTGTATCCTTTCTTGATTGTAAATGATTGATTGAAAAGAGACAAACCCTCTGAGTTTCTCGCTAGCTCTTCGCAGTAGTGGTCGCGTTCCTAGCTAGTGGTAGTTTAAAAAACAAATGACGTTCTTAAGTGCATATTGTATTGCCTACATTTTTGACGACCGATTGGTGTAGTGGATAGTGACCCTGTCAGCGAAACCAACGGTTGCGGGTTCGAATCCCGCGACGGGTAAATGTTTGTGTGATGAATACAAACATTTATTCCCGAGTCATGGATGTTTATATAAATATTTATGTATGTTTATCCGTTATCTAGTATCCATAGCACAAGCTTTGCTTAGTTTGGGACTAGATGATTGGTGTAAGTGTCCGAAATATTTATTATTTATTATTTTACATGAATAAATGATTTTAATTTCATTTTCATTTCATTTCATTTCAATGAAAGTAGAAATGAGATCATTGAGAAGTATGAGTGGGGTGACTTTGAAGGATAGAATCAGGAATAGTGTAATTTGGGAGTTATTCAGTGTGAAAGAAGACGTAGTGACAAAGATTGAAACAGGTATATGCTGAAATGGTTTGGACGTGTGGAAAGGATGAATGAAAGAAAACTAACGAAAGAGATATAAGAAGCATATGTGGACAGTAGTGTTGGTAGGGGAAGACCACGGTGAACGTACCATGATCAAGTATGAGACTTTTTTTTTTTATACGAGAGGGCGGCAAACGAGCATGCGGGTATGCGGGTCACCTGATGGAAAGCAATCACCGCCGCCCATGGACACTTAGTCTTAGAATTTTAAAGAAAGGCCAACTCAAGAGTACCCTAAGCCGACGAGCATGTATTAACAACCTTATGAGAGTGAATGAAGCAAAAGAGGTTTACACCTGCGGGAAACAAGCGTGACTTTATGTACGTATCACGAAAATGGAGAATATTTAATTTCCCTATTTTAGATAGATAGATAGATAGATAAAGCGTTTATTTGCATATTACAGAAACACATTACATTTATATTCGACAGCAACAATCACTGCTTCGTGTTATTCTTGTGGTGTAGTGGATAGTGACCCTGTCAGCGAAACCAACGGTTGCGGGTTCAAATCCCGCGACGGGTAAATGTTTGTGTGATGAATATGAACATTTATTCCTGAGTCATGGATGTTTATATAAATATTTATGTATGTTTACCCACTATCTATTATCCATAGCACAAGATTTGCTTAGTTTGGGACTAGTAGATGATTGGTGTAAATGTCCGGAATATTTATTTATATATTATTTATTTTATTTCTTCTTACGAAATGTAGCCTTATTTCACAGTAATAAAACACTGTTACAACTTATAATAGAGTTGTATGTGCATCTGTACCACAAGTGGGCTATCCCTCAACGTGGATCCTCACCTATAGCGGTAAGACACTGATTTTCAGCTAGTGCCCTGCGAGAGAAAGCGAGGGTAGGGTACTAGTGCAAAAATTTTCAATAACAACCATGAGTGTGTATTCTATAAAGATCATGTCGTACGGTGGTGTAAAATTCACTTACGCTCACAAAGAGCGCGGCATCCGGCGTTTTATTTCAATTTGATCTCTTCCGGGAGAGAAGCTTGTTCGACCTGTTTTAATTCAATACGATCTCTTCCGGGAGAGACGCTTGTTCGACCTCTTTTTCTTGGCACTGCTTGTGCTACTCTGCTGCTGTTGTAGGCTCTGTAACACAAAAACCAAGAAGCATTATTGAAAGAATTAATGACCTCGACAGAGGCAAATTCATATAAAAAAATCGCCCAATGTGTATTCTGTATACGAGTATTAGCTACAACTTATTCTGAAAATAATAATAATAAAAATATAATAATATTTGGGGCACTTACACCAATCATCTAGTCCCAAACTAAACAAAGCTTGTACTATGGATACTAGATAACGGATAAACATACATAAATATTCATATAAACATCCATTGACTCGGGAATAAATGTTCGTATTCATCACACTAACATTTACCCCTCGCGGGATTCGAACCCGCAACCGTTGGTTTCGCTGACAGGGTCACTATCCACTACACCAATCGGTCGTCTAGTCTAGTCAAATAATAGTCTAGTTGTACTAGAGATAGCAGTTATTGGTACATTGGCCGTAATCCGCAAAGCACTTGATTGACAATCATTAATTCTACGAAAACTATGAACAATCATCATACATTTCGTTTTGGTTCTCGAAATAGCGACGAATATAAATATATAATATATATATATCCTTAGACATATACACAGCGCCATCTAGTCCCACAGTAAGCAACTATAGGCTTGTGTTGTGGATACCAGATGGGGATCGAACGGGTGTACGCTTCCACCTTCGACCTCATCTTCACTAACATCAGGTGTGATTGAGGCCAAGTACCAACCCGTTGTGCATAAAAAAAAACTAAATAAAAGCTTGTAAAAAATCATCCTCATGTCTTAAGGGTAGGTGAGATACCTTAATTTTTTTTTTTTTTCAAGATTTTATATTTTACCACATTGTCGCCGTGATTAATATGTAACTACCAAATACCTTTCAGGACAGGACAAGAACCAGTCACTTTTCCGGAATAAAAAGTGGCATAGTTATTAATAAATAAATAAATATCCTGAGACATACACACCGCGCCATCTAGTACCACAGTAAGCAACTATAGGCTTGTGTTGTGGATACCAGATGCTTGATATACTACACAAATACTTTTTTTTTTTTTGTAAATAAATACTTATTATAAATGAAAACATCCATAACTCGGGTACACATATCCGTATTCATCACACAAACATATGCCCCTAGCGGGATTCGAACCCGCAACCTTTTTGGTATAGTGGTCAGAGTTGCTAACCACTACACCAAACAGGTCGTCATTAAATATAAAGCCGCGGAGGTTAGTGGATATCCTTTCATGTCACACTTCGAGATATCGATACTAAAGGGAGACATTCAATGATCATATTGTCCACGATCTAGTTTTATTCATCAATTGTACGCGATATTCTCGACCTCATCTTCACTTAACATCAAGTGTGATTGAGGTCAAGTAGGAACGCGTCGGGCATAAAAAAAAATCATTGACGACCTGTTTGGTGTAGTGGCTAGAAACTCCACTGGAGCCGTTATGATGCGTATTTTCGAACTTATAAGTATATTATAGTTGAAAAAAAATATATTACAAACTTCGGTAGCGCTTGCTTCCATCTCAACAGGTCATATAATTTAATATGACCATAACTACAAATCACTCCTCCCCCTCTCCTTTGGAGGTCCCACCGTATGTCCGGGAGTGTTACAGGTCCCGTGGGGGACTTTACACGGAAAAATGTACCGGGCTTTAAACTATCGCGTGCTAGTGCAAGGTTGGTTGGACTTAAAAATCTATGGAGCGGGTTGAACATAGTTATATTCATAAAAATAAATAATAATTGAATGGGAAACACAATGTGCCATTCATTGCTAAATTTAAAGATCCCGATAACCGTTCATAATATGCTTTAAACTCATAAAAATATACCCTTGGTGAAAAATAGTATCATAGAGATCTTTTAGAAATCCGAGAACCGTCTGAACATCCTGAATATTTTATTCAAATTCAATTCAAATTCAAATTATTTATTTTGCCAGAATATAGGTACACAATGGTGTTTTCGTGTTAAAAATAAGGCCCATTACATTTATTTATTTTTTTATTTATAATTTACTGCACACGAGTACACATAAAGGTCAAATACATACTAGATATAAGATGTACAAAAGGCACTAGCTTATTTCTAAAAAGAGATTTCTTCCAGCAAGACCCTGCAAACGTGAAGGAAAACATGTTCGATAGGATAGACATACTAGGTTAACTAGGTAAGACATTTTGCTAGGTAAGAGGTCTCTTCCGCTTTATCTTATAATTTTAAAATCTCCAAAATAACCGTAATTAAAGCTATTTATGTATCTAAGTAATAGTATAAATGCGAAAGTTTGTTTGTTTGTTTGTTGTTCAATCACGGCGAAACGGATGGACGGATTCGGATGAACTTTGGTATGACGACCTGTTTGGTGTAGTGGTTAGCAACTCTGACCACTATACCAAAAGGTTGCGTGTTCGGATCCCGCTAGGGGCATATGTTTGTGTGATGAATACGGACATGTGTACCTGAGTTATGGATGTTTTCATTTATAATAAGTATTTATTTACAACAAAAAAAGAAATATTTATGTAGTATATCAACCATCTGGTATCCACAACACAAGCCTATAGTTGCTTACTGTGGAACTTGATAGCGCTGTGTGTATGTCTAAGGATATTTATTTATTATTATTTATTTATATAGGGAGCACATACTCTGGATTAAGACATAGGATATTTTTTATCCCGATAAAATGAGTCGTTCCCGCGGGATGAATACATTTCCGCGATAACGTCATCCACGCAGGCGAAGCCGAAGGCGGAAAGCTAGTTATTTATAATTAGCAATTTATTAGCTCAGAGCGATTTTTTTGGTTTTATTCTGTATTTAAAAGTAAATCTTTATTTATCCAATGAGGACGCCACTGGACCGAATAAATCCTCTTAACCGATTTCCATCCAATCTGGCTTAGGCACCCGTTTTAGTCTTTAAAATAAAAAAAAACGCACTCAAATTGGTTGACGAATTACTGGTATCTGTTCGGACAAAGACTGGAAACACACACACAACGCCGTCAAACGCATAGCACTCGTCGTTTTTCGTCGGGAGTTAAAAAATGTTTCGTGAGCTACTCCATAGGTCCTATAGTTGGCGGCTACTAAGCTAACAGGCCTCAGTGGTCCCGTTATCGCCTCTCGCCGACTCGTTCAAGATGCGATTCGGCTGACGTCACACCGAGACTTATACGAACTTAGCGTTTTGTGGCAATCGCTCGTCAAACAGGGTCCAATGGTCATCCATTTTTATCGCTTGCCATTGGAATGAGGAAGAAGCTCACCTGATTATTGGTTACCTATCACGAATGCGATTTTTTTTCGAATTTTAATTGTACGAAAACGTTATCCGTATTTTTGTTTTCTATATGTTACGTTTCACCGAAAATGCATTTTACAAAAGTTCGAATATACGATATTCAAATGTTATTTTTTTTAATTTACATATGTTTTAAAGTTCAACCGAATGTTTAGCCGTAGCATCTATTTTTTTTTTTTTTTTTTTTTAATTAGAATGGGATCGCTCTTGACCTTAATCTGGACTAATGTCGAGATAAGGTCTACGATTGCCAGACGTTTTGGTTTATAAAATATTATTAACAATATTATAAAAACACAAAACTTCTGAACCTAAACCAACAGTGTAGGGGTGCTCGGATTGCTCGCTTGCTACAGATAGGGGTTGTCTAGAAACAGTAACTTCGACATAAAATAATTCCAGTAATTTAAATTATGGTAAGTAAAGCATCTAAAAGTAGTTCTGATGATCGGTTAGCCGTTTTTCTAGTACATTTATAAAATAAGTTTATGAGAAAAAAAGTTATATAAAATAATCACTCTGGCAATTGAAATTTCTTATTACCGTTTTCGAACAATTGAAATTCGAGCAAGAAAGTTTCGAAAGTATGATAGGTTACCCATGTCTTGTCTTGTGTTGATTGTCTGTTGTGCAATAAAGTGTATTTGTATTGTATTGTATTGTATTGTACCCTGATTATTTCATTTCATTTTCATTTTAACACTTTATTGTACACTAGACACACAAGAAATGGACATTAACAAACATATAAGAAAAATGTACAAAGGTTATTGTTACTGTTGAAATAACTCATACTCAAAACCTTTATTTTAATAAGCAACATTTGAGCACCGTGAATTATTGGCAGCGCATCTAAATGCCCGTTGTTATAGATATCTATTTTTATTATAGTTGTATCGTCTTATTCATAAAAACGTACAAACGCTTTATAAGCCTGTTTTTGTTAACCTGATGTTAAGTGAAGATGAGGCCGAAGGTGGTAGCGTACTGACCCGGAAACCCCATCTTATTTGGGGGACTGGCTATCTTATCTCTGTCAACCGGAACACAACAATGCTATTAACATTGCTGTTTGACGGCAGATGGTGGTAGCTAGCCAGGCGGACATTTAATATGCCCTACCACCAACCAAACCGAGTACTAAATATGTACCCCGCTGGGGATCGAACGGGTGTACGCTTCCACCTTCGACCTCATCTTCACTTAACATCAGGTGTGATTGAGGCCAAGTACCAACCCGTTGTGCATAAAAAAAAACTAAATAAAAGCTTGTAAAAAATCATCCCCGTGTCTTAAGGGTAGGTGAGATACCTTAAAATTTTTTTTTTCAAGATTTTATATTTTACCACATTGTCGCCGTGATTAATATGTAACTACCAAAAACCTTTCAGGACAGGACAAGAACCAGTCACTTTTCCGGAATAAAAAGTGGCATAGTTATTAATAAATAAATAAATATCCTGAGACATACACACCGCGCCATCTAGTACCACAGTAAGCAACTATAGGCTTGTGTTGTGGATACCAGATGGTTGATATACTACATAAATACATTTTTTTTTTGTAAATAAATACTTATTATAAATGAAAACATCCATAACTCGGGTACACATGTCCGTATTCATCACAAAAACATATGCCCCTAGCGGGATTCGAACCCGCAACCTTTTGGTATAGTGGTCAGAGTTGCTAACCACTACACCAAACAGGTCGTCATTAATCCGTCACAAATCCAGGTCCTAATCTGTCTCCCAACCAAATTTCAACCAAATCTGTCCAGCCATTTAGGCGTGAAGAGGTAACAAACATACACACACACAAACTTTCGCATTAATAATATTAGTTGGGTTACCCATCCAAAAGTACAGTTTTCTACTACTTAGGTCCGTATTATAGAATGTTGCTGATGCGTAGATCTGCGCTTGAGCATAGTTTTTTTTTTTTTTTTTATAATGCATAACGGATTGGTTCTTGACCTCAATCACACCTGATGTTAAGTGAAGATGAGGACGAAGATGGAAGCGTACTGACCCGGAAACCCCAACACATTTTGGGGGACTGGCTATCTTGTCTCTGACAACCGGAACACAACAATGCCATTAACATTGCCGCTTGGCGGCAGATTTAGATGAGATGGTGGTAGCTAGCCAGGCGGACATTTTAATATGCCCTACCACCAACCAAACCGAATACTTAAACATGTACCCCGCTGGGGATCGAACCCGCGACCTCCAATTCGTAAACTCAGTGTTGTTTATAAAAGTGTATAAAAGTGTGTTTAGAAAGAGATGCCGACATACAAGATACATAAGTCCTTTTTAACTGTCCTCAAGCGGAGATTTTGTAATACGGGCCTATGAGCTTCTTATTATTTTTCTTATAAAAATGTTTTATCTAAAGCAACGTCCGCCTTACAGCTTTATCGGGAACTTCGTTTTTATTTAATAGGCTTGTCTTAAAAAGTGTTTTAAATTAAAAATAATAGTTCAGACTCACGTTGGCATTCTTCAGGTTCTTCTTCACAATGATGGCCACACCTCCACCCCGGCCCGGCTTTGAACCTGCCGGCCTAGGCACACGACCCACCAGGTATCGATGGGTGGACTTCACTGGCTCGACCTCGTCTTCTTCGTCTGATGCTGTATACACAGATACAAAAAAGATACGTAGTGGTCCATCCAGATAACCTCTAACTAACATATTATGTCACATCATAGTCCTATAGAGTATGTGTGGTCCTTTTGGTAAATAAACATCTTATCTTATCTTATATTGTATTGTATTGTATTGTATTGTATTGTATTGTATTGTATTGTATTGTACTGTACTGTATTGTATTGTATTGTATTGTATTGTATTATCTTATCTTATCTTATCTTATCTTATCTTATCTGATCTCTTCTTATCTCATCTTATCTTATCTTATCTCATCTTATCTCATCTTATCTTATCTTATCTTATCTTATGTCGGCTACACGAGAACCTTAGTAATCCAGCTAAGTAATTTTTGTGGTGTAACTTCCTATAATCTTAAAGTTCCTAATGTTTGTAGAAGGATAGAGTACCCATCAGTAATAGATTAAACATGTTTTCTAACAATTCTGCTAGCTAGCTTTAGGTATAATATTGATATTTAGTTGCAATACCTACAATATTAAATTAAAGTTACCACTGTGAACTTCATTGTGTTGCAGAAGATGCTACGATCTCCTATAACAATTATCTAAAAAAAAATATCAATGGCTACTTTATATTTTCTAAAAATAGCTTAATGAGAGTGAATGAGAGTAAAATATTTGCCCTCGGTGACATTTTTCATAGATATAAAAAAATTATTATATAAAGATATAAAATAGTTACAGAAATTCTAAGTAAAAATTCACAGTTGTAATTTTAATCTGATAGGTTTTATTACTAAATATTTGGGTCTTTACCTATTTTTTTTCTTCGTTAATCATTATGTACCTACCAATTCCTGCTATTTTCAAAGCTATATTCAAATTTGTTTTTTATTTGGAAAAGGAAAAGGTTTCACATGAAATATTTTTTTATTTCTGGGCTAAAACACATAATAAAAAAAATTTGAACAGAGCTACCATAATCATTTCTTAGATTCGCTGAAACTTTTATAAAGCGGTTAAATTTAAAAATTAACGCTGCCTATACATAACTCAATGTTATCCGATAATACACACAAAGTTTAGCTAAATTTGGATTTGCCGTTCCCAAAAAAAAATCAAAAATGTTTGTATGGAGAAAACAGTCTTAATGAAATTTTTCATAGAAAACGCCAATTTCATAGGTAAGGACCTAATATATACTATGTCTAAAGCAATTTTTGCTTCTGGAAATATGGATTCACTTAGATTATTCAGTATACTGTGACGATGCTTCGTCACCTCATCTCGTGATGTCAAAGTCAAAGTCAAAGTCAAAAATGCTTTATTTTGTAGGTACACAGAGTACACTTAAAATAGTAAATTTTACATTTTTTAAGCTACTGCTTGTTCAAAATGCAATTTTCCCCTGAGAAGAACAAGCAAGAAACTCGAAGGGTTGCTCTTTTAAAATCAGGTTTTGATTTTACATAAAGCTTTTTATATTACAAACAGGTTTTTATATTTCATTATTAATCGTGAAATAGCCTGGCATGCGAACAATCTCATTATGTCCAGGGATGATTATCATCTAAATAGTCTGATATTTTATAATATGCTTTGTTAATAAGTTTCTGTTTTATAGTATCTTTAAATTTATCAAGTGGAAGATTTTGCATATCAACTGGGACCTTATTGATCTGATGATAACTATTCAGAAAGTGAATGAAGGAGGTCACATGATGACAAAACACTCACAACAATATCGGTCTCTTTCTTTGGTCTTATCGTTCTTGAGGATCCCTCTGAGTTTCTTCAACTTGAGGCTGCTCCGGCTGCGGCTGCGGCTCCTGAAGTCAGAGTCGTCCGGCTCCGACTTACTGTGGATCCGACATTTCTTCTTCACATTACCAGTTGTGTATTTCAAGATTCTGTAATCAATAAAATAAATTAAGAAATATCCTTGGAACATACCATCTAGTTTCACACTAAGCACGTAGACTCATAATATTTATTTATTTATTCACACGAAATCTTAACAGCATCTAAATATATATAGTATAACTCAAAGGTGACTGACATAGTGATCTATCAACGCCCAGCCCAAACCACTGGACGGATCGGGCTGAAATTTGGCATGCAGGCAGATGTTATGACGTAGGCATCCGCTAAGAAAGGATTTTGATAAATTCTACCCCCAAGAGGATAAAATAGGGGATGAAAGTTTGTTGTTTGTATTTTGATAAAATCTTCCACGCGGACGAAGTCGCGGGAGGAAAGCCAGTTGAAATATATATTTAACAATCAATATCTTTAATCTTGCATGCCAGATAATAAGATTTTTCAATACTGTCTGTATGTGTGATCCGGTGCCAAACTGATTCCAACACTAATAATACACTATTACTGAAACATATCAATGAGGATAAAACCAGACAACTATATACAATCATTAATGAAAATTAGAATCACAAGTGCTAACGAGTTCCACATAATGTTTATACAAACTGAGTTATGGAGTATAAGGGTAGGGATAGGAACCTGAGGGGAGAGGGGAGTATACAAGAAGTTTTAATTATTAGTGTGTGTGTGTATGCATGTGTGTATGTTTGTGTGTATGTGTTTTCCTGTTGCTGTACTATTATAACTATAATTTACTATTGACTTCCCTTTTAAAGGCACGTTTATATACATGGTGATATACATGGTTGATAAAATATACGAATGCTTTATACAAATACGTAATTTAGCGACCTTTCCCAAATGAGGTGGTCAGAGAAATATATCTTCGACTTTCGTTTGTTGTCATTAACACATACATAAAAACGTCCATAACTCGCATACATGCGGGACTCGAACCCGCGACCTTTTTGTATAGCAGTTGGGGTACTATCACTACACCAAGGTCGTCAAAGATAATTCTTACGATGGTTTCTTCTTCTTCTTCAAATTCTCCACCGAGCTCTCAGTATATTCAGTCTCTTCGGAATCCGTGTACAGAGAGGGAAGCTTGCCCATTTTATTGAACCGAATCAATATGGATGAGATGAATTAACTATAAAATTTGTGAGGAATTGATGGAGTTTTGTAGATTGGATATCATTGCTACGACATTTCACCGATTCCTGTTGAAATCGTTTGGAATTTTGAGGACATTTTTTAAATGTTTCGGTAGGCTTGAATATTACTTTGGCGTAGTTTTTCGGTCAACTGTCAAGTGTCAATTGAGAATTTTTTTTCTCAGTTTATCGGGTAGAAAAGAGATTCTATGCCCCCGAACGAAAGATTTTTTTTCCTTGTTGGGTACTTTAAATTTTTTCATATTAATTTTTAAATCTGGCAACAGTCTCTAGCCATATGTTTATACAATATTTATAATATTGTTTAATAATCTGCCTGTCTGACGAAATAAAAATGACAATATATTTACAATTCGAATAATACAATGGCTGAATGCAAAGTGTTTTCATAGCGTTAAGGAATATTTAAATTACCGGAATGCTATATGTAAAGTGTCACAAATCATTATACATATAAGATCTTATAATTATTTGTTTTTTGTAATAATAAAATTACTCGTCGTACGTCGTACGTTACGTTACGTACGTTACGTCGTAAAGGACCTCGGTATTCAAATTGACAGGTCGCTCTCCTGGATTCCCCATGTCGAATATGTAAGTCGCAAGTTCTTTGCTGTGCTAGGTTCGCTGAGAAAGTGGAAAAATCTTTTAACTATTAGAACAAAGGTAGAACTTGCTCGGTCACTTCTTCCTATTCTTGACTGCGCTGATGTGTCATATCTCGATCTCACTGAAGAACTGCTGAATAAGCTAGAACGCCTTTAGAATATGGCCATCCGTTTCATTTTCGGAGTTCGCAAGTATGATCACATATCCGCATATCGGTCGCAATTAAAGTGGCTTTCTATTAGACTCCAACGTATCTTGCATATCCTCACTCTTCTTTATAATGTACTTTACAGTCAGACTTCCCCCCCTTACCTTAAAAATCTGTTTACATATTTAGGATCCGATCACGATGTGCCCCTTAGATCTAAAACAGACAATAGCTGCCGTACAAATTATTACTCGGGATCCTTTGGCATTAAGGCTGCGCAGTTGTCGAATGCACTACCAGAAAATATTCGTCACGCAGAATCGCTTGCAGTGTTTAAACTGCGTCTAAAGGAATATTATTTATCTCTCTAATGAATTGTATATACTGTTATATATATTTAGGTGTATTATTGTACTTATTTATATGGTTTGTTTATTTTAGTAAGTGTTTATCTTCGTATGTATTCCACTATACCTATGTATTTTCTATGTATCGTCTATGTACCTACTGATATTTAAGTTATTCAGCTTTTACTTTGCACTATCCAACTACTTATTAAAAAAGCTTCTTTAACTGAGGGTGTCTGGAAGAAATCGCTATCAGCGATAAGACCGCCTTTGTACACTACATCATCTATGTTAAATGTTCTTTGTATTTTATTTTTGTGTACAATAAAGAATTTAATAATAATAATAATACTGTTTCTAAAATATAAATGCCATTTTATGAAGAAATTTTCATTTCATGTACTTCAATGGGAATAATAATAATAATACAATTTATTTTAAAGAGTCAGTAATAAAAAGGTGTTCCGACTCGCGAGAATGATCGGTCCCAATGGGACAACTTCTGAATGAAGCGAAAAGAGCGTCGGTCGCTCAGCGGTTAAGACACGGACTCCCAATTTGGGAGGTCCGGCTTCGATTCCCAGGCAGACCATGTACCAATGAGTTTTAAATTTAATTTAATTACTTATGTGCATTTATTCCACTTCTCTCAAGCGGTGAAGGAAAACATCGTGAGGAAACCTGCATGCCTGAGAAATAAAAATTCTAAGGCATGTGAAGTCCCCAACCCGCATTGGCCCAGCGTGGTGGACTATGGCCCATACTCACTCATACGAAGGCCTATATCCCTGCACAGTGGGATGTTTACGGGCTGAGATTATGAATAAAAAGCTCTAGCCCCGGTGGCGGAGTCTTACCTAGCACGTTGGCCACATTGCTTCACTGTCTAGCGCGACTGATTCTTTGTCAGTTGGCCAGCTGTCATTCACTAACCAGGCGCTGAGATAATTTTCTAGACATACAAGGCAAGGTACGTAAAATACTCGCAGGATTTGAGCGAGGAAGCTGTCAACTGTCGGGTCCCTAGCGACAATAAAGAAAACTGAAGAGCGCCTGCCCCCAAGACATAAAGTTACGACTGCGAAAGCAAGAAAGATGTTTCCGGAGCCAATGTCTCCATATTTATGAATTTTTTGGCTGCCTCAGCGACCTTTTGTCTACACAAGTAGCTTTCATGAATCAAGGACATATCGTGTGGTCTTTTCCCGTCCTCACATAAAATACCACAAGGAAATGGAGGGATACCCTCTCCACGCCAAGTAGTCCGAAGCAGAAAGTCGATGGTGGAATAATACAATATTGGATACATTATTGTTGTGTCCGTTTGTCAGAGATAAGATATCCAGTCCCCCAAATAAGATGGGGTTTCGTTACCACCTTCGGCCTCATCTTCACTTGGTGTGATTGAGGTCAAGTGCTAACCCATTGTGCATAAAAAAACATGGTTCCGTTTGTTTGTACTATGGGTCTGAGTCAATTATATTTGTTTACACACAGCATTCCGCCCGCGGCTTCGCCTGCGTGGCATAACTACTTACTTTATCGGGATAAAAAATATCCTATGTCTTACGTGATTGTGATGTGATTTCTGTATTTTCCCCAAAATCAAAGATTTGATGAGAGGTTTCACTTTTACCAACTCCAAAGAGGCAGTGATAGCGTTTAGAAAACATGCCTTCAGATCTGTGGTCCTCCTGTTTTAAAAAATGGTTCGATCGCATGAAAAAAATGTTTAAAATGTAGAGTATTTTGAAAAGCAATAAATATAATATTTTGGTCTAACATGTTGTTTTTTTTAAGTTACGCAAAACTTTTAGTGTGACCTAAGTATTATACCTACAAATTGATCCAAATCCGTTCATCCGTTTCACCGTGATGGAACAAACAAGCATACAAACAAACAAACTTATTAGTTAGATATTATTGATCTGAGCGACGCCGCGGGGCGCTCTTTGTGTAATCAACTTTTTGCAGAAGTAAAACTAGAATACAGGAGAGCAACTAATATTTTGTTGGCTGACTATCTTGTTTCCGGTTAATTTCCATAATGCGGGAAAATTTACTATGTATATTAATATACTTGCGGGAAATAAGCCATAAAATCAAATTAAATCACAATATTTTATTTCATACGATTATTTTACGAATTACAATGTTTACTATGCTCAGTTAAGGAAGAGCAAGATTTTCTGGCACAGGTATCCTTATACCTAAAAGGAAATCTTAACAATACGTTGCATGTGATTCCTAAAGAAAGAAATAAACATTTTTTCATTTTCATTTTTTATTTTTCATACGATAAAATTATCACTTGAAAACGTCACTATTAATATTACATTTAAATTTACTGTTCAATCACAAAGCTAACTCCCCAGGGAAGAACGAGCAAGAAACTCTAGGGTTGCTCGTTTAAACAGTTGGTTTAAAAGAGCAACCCTAGTTAAAACGGTTTATCCCTCATTCAATTCAATGCATAGACCGATTCTAATGAAACTGTAATACGTACATGTAGGATACACAGATCTAAAAAACTTAATAGAAAACATTTTGAAAATATAGAATTTGAATTCGAATTTTGAATTTTCCATACTAACATAAAAATGCAATATATTTTTTTTTGATGCACAACGGGTTGTTACTTGACCTCAATCATACCTGATGTTAAGTGAAGATGAGGTCGAAGGTGGCAGCGTACTGACCCGGAAACCCTAACACATTTGGGGGACTGACTATCTTATCTCTGACAACCTGAAATTATTTATTGCATTTTTTATGTTACTATGGAAAACTTAAAATCGCTCTAATTTGGTTACAATACTCTTTTTCGAAAATGTTTGAAAGAAAATATTGACTCAAGTATAAGAAAAGATACAGGAGATATAGGGAGACCCTTGGTATAGCACTGCTCTATGACGTCATCATTTTTTTTTTCGTTTTATTCTCTCTTCTCGGAGAACGCAAAGGGATCTAAGCCCATACAGCCATGTCTTATTTCTCTTATTTCTTCAGTTTATAAGTCAGTCGCAGTCAAAACAACTAATTCGTCGTATCCTTGGCGTATACAGAGTCTAGTCACGGTCACGTCATTCTTCAGTAAAGTGGCAGAATGCTTTACAAAAGATTCTGGCGGTTTTTTATGGGAACCCGAAAGCTTCGTTACGCACTTTAATTTACACTTCCCTTCACTTGTACCCCATCAATAACTTGCTGCACAATATTCTGCCATTATTAAGCTTCAAAGTCAGAATGCACAAATTATAAGAATTATAGAGAAATATGCAACTTCACTCGCCGAGATCCCGCCAAAAAGCCATGACGTCATCAGCTACGCCGTGACGTCAGCGTTACGCCGTAGTCATCCCAGTGCTACGCGAGGGGAAGATGCGGGGAAGGTGTGTTTGAGCTATTGTCAAGAAGGCGCGTGTCAATTGTTGATAAATTTATTACCACAAATATTATTTACTAGTTGTCTCATTTCTGGGCTCTAACAGTTCAATGTCTTCCACTAAGGTGGTAGATCGCTAAAATCGATAGAATGCATGTATTTCTGCTTCCTTTATCTATTTGCTTCTTTTCTACAGAAAAATATTGCTGGAAATGTTTATCTACATGCTTTTCTTCTGCTGCAGTATTAAATTGCTGAAAACAATACAATGAAAGAAAGAAAACATTTTTATGCAGCTTACAATGGGCATGTACATGAAAATTTTGAGATAATAATACATAAATGGCTTACGCAAGATGACCATGTTTCTGAATACAGGGCTCAACTCAAATGGCTCACGATCCGGCGTCGCAAGGATTTACATATAGTTTCTCTTCTCTATTCAGTGTTGTTCGATCCAAGGACACCTTTCTATCTCAAAAATTGGTTCAAATTACTTTCCGCTTCTCATAATCGCCCTCTCCGTTCTTCCGAAAATCTTCGTCTCTTACGTCCCTCCTAACTTAACAAAATTCTATAGCCAGTCCCTCAGACTGCAAGCCACTCGTCTGTGGAACTCTTTGCCGGAATCTATTAGGAAAGCTCAATCTTTAAATATTTTTAAATTTCAAGTCTAAAACCACTACTTAGGTCTCTGACTTTTTTCTTTTCGTTAACTCCCGCCTCGTGAACATTAGTTACTATCTATAAGTGTTTGTAGTGATTGTGTTTTATACTATATATTAAGTATTTATATTTATTTATTTATATAAATATTTATATTTATTTATTTATATAAATATTTATATTTATTTATTTATATAAATATTTATATAATTAAGTCAATTAATATGATATCGACGACCCGTTTGGTGTACCTAATGGTTAGCAACTCTGACCACTATACCAAAAGGTTGCGGGTTCGAATCCCGCTAGGGGCATATGTTTGTGTGATGAATACGGACATGTGTACCCGAGTTATGGATGTTTTCATATAAAATAAGTATTTATTTACAAAAAAAAATGTATTTATGTATTATATCAACCATCTGGTACCCACAACACAAGCATATAGTTCCTTACTGTAGAACTAGATGGCGCTGTGTGTCTGTCTAAGGATATTTATTATTATTATTATTATTATTATAATTATTATTATTATTATATTATTATTATATTTATGCATGCACCCTACCTTTTTTTCTACCAACAAATGTCCCATAGCTGTGGGTTGTCTGGAAGAGATCGCTTTTAATGATAAGACCGCCTAATTGTGTTCTATTGTTATCATCAAAAATTATTGTAAATTATTTTGCGCAATAAAGAGTATTTGTATTGTATTGTATTGTATAAATACATCAATTTCTTTATCCTTTACATACTTCCACTGCAATAATAAAGCAATTCATTTATTACCATTAATCCTGGAAAATTAATAATCAAATTAGAAGATAACGACTCAAATGAATTGCGGCCAATTAGAGCTGCGAACACCTTGTTGAATTTAAAACGACTTGTAGGGTTGCTACTTAGGACTTCTTTTGCTAAAACTATAGAATGCATTAAATTATATTTGATTTACTATAATAAATTAGCATGGAATACAAGAGCGACTATTAATATTTGATATAGTAGTGGTACCTTCATATAAGCCGAAAGCCCGACCTTACTAAAGTACTCTAAGGAATAAAGTGCAGTTTGAAGAGAAAACCGGCAACAAGACGAATTTTATTGTGTAAAAGCACAAAATCAGTTGTCGGGCTTGCTTTTTTTTTATGCCGCCTGGGGGACGGCGAGATGGTTATATATATAAGAGGGCAGCAAACGAGCATGCGGGTCACCTGATGGAAAACAATCACCGCCGCCCATGGACACCAAAAGGGTCACAGATGCGTTGCCGGCCGGCCGGCGTTGACTAGGTGTAGGCTCGTTTCTTGGAGGTTCCAATGTCGTACTCGTTCGGGAATATCGCTGCCGGAAGTCCGTTCCACAGGGTGGTCGTACGTGGTAAGAAGTTTCTTGTGAAACGTAAACGTAGACTTCCACTCATCCAGGTGATGTGGATGGAAATTTAATTTTCGGCGAGAAGTGTATCGGTTAAATTGAGCAGCGGGTATTAGCTCGAACAGTTCTTCAGAAGACTTCCCATGAAATATGCGATAGAGAATGCAGAGGGACGCGACATCTCTTCGCAACGCCAGGGGATCCAGATATGTTATCCCTACGGGGGAGGGATATCCACTAAAACCCCCCGGCAACTTTCCTCGGCAGTAAAGAGGACCTGGAAACACATGAGCGGCTTGGCCTTGGTGCCATGTTACATTTCATTGGCTACACTCCTGTTCAAAAAGGGTGAAATGGGAAATCTCTTTTCTTATTTACATACATTATTTCCTTCTTTAATTAGTCTGGGGTCCATGGTAGAAATAGAGTCATGTAGGGCATCGTCTACCGTCAGTAGGCGCCTTGTCAATTACCACTGTCAATCCTAGATTATAGGAGTTACAGTGGGAGGAGTGTGGAGGCATGATTGATAAGATGATAATGAACCAACAAAATTATTTTTCGCTGAGAAAACATTGTACATGGAACATCATATTTGTGGCAACCCTTTCAGTATTACCCCCTTTTCTTTAAAATTGAATCCAAGTTTGTAACAGTGTACGGGTTTGCAGCGATCGCTACACAATTCCTTTGATTGGCCGCATTCATTTAAACTCATTCCGAGAAATCGCGGGAAAAGATTTTTCTTTTTAATGAGCCTTTTGTCTCAGAGGATATCCGTTCTCCTTATTTGCATTTTATTAACTGTGGCTGTTTTATAGCTCTCAAGTCATTCGAAGTTTGCTAGTATGCCACCAACGGTTACGGAAACGTTGCCTTACCTCGCTAATAGTTATCCTGCATCACAAGCGCTCCACAATACTATACCGACAAGTTTCAAATTCAAAAAAATAATATTTTGTAAGGTATAAGAATAATATTTGAAATACAATTACACATACAATTATAGCTCATCCACTAGGCAGTCTCCCCAGAGAAGAACGAGCAAGAAATTCAGGGGTTGCTCTTTTTAAATGAGTATTTTATTCAATTTATGAGTTGACAACGATAAACAAGAATACAATATACTTAGGGTTACCATATGTATATATGTCTGTCACCGTATTTGACCATCTCGTCCCGTATTACTATATGTCCCGTATTTGTCCCGTATTTCGACAAAATACGGAAATAGAATAGATAGGTGAGGGGCGCGAGCGCGATAGCCACTACTGGGGAGATAATCAATTAATTAATTGAAGACTTTCATAAAGAGATTTTGGGCTTAAATGTACTTTTATAGCATGAATAATTGGGACAGCCCTTATTTTGGGATGGGACGGGAGTCGCGCGGATGGAGTTCTATCCAAAGTAGCCCCTGCATTAAAGATTTTTTTTTTATCCACAACGGATTGGTACTTGACCTCAATCACACCTGATGTTAAGTGAAGATGAGGTCGAATGTGGAAGCGTACTGACCCGGAAACCCCAACACATTTGAAGGACTGGCTATCTTATCTCTGAAAACCGGAACACAACAATGCTATTAACATTGCTGCTTGGTGGCAGATTTAGATAAGACGGTGGTAGCTAGCCAAGCGGACATTTAAAATGCCCTACCACCAACCAAACCGAGTACTTAAACATGGTACCCCGCTGGGGATCGAACACGCCACCTCTTACTTGAATTACTATATATATTTTTTTTATATGAGAGGGCGGCAAACGGGTATGCGGGTCACCTGATGGAAAGCAATCACCGCCGCCCATGGACACCCACAACACCAAAAGGGTCACAGATGCGTTGCCGGCCTTGTTTATCCCGAAATAGATTGGCAAGCTTATTCAGCAATTCTTTTATTGTTTTACTCATACTTCTATGTTGCATTATCTTAAGTCATAAACTTGGAAGTTCTCGCGCGACTTTATCTAATAGCTGGGTACTTAGATTCGAGAAGGAGTAAATTATACCTAAAGTGCACGTTATCAGACCAAGTTTGGTTTGGTACTCGTAGTTATGGGAACTTGACTGCATCAGAGGAAGTTAACTTAGTTTATAGAGAACTAGCTTTACTGAAATTTCTATTCAAAAGTCAAAATCAAAAAAATATTTATTTCGTAAGATAAAAATTATCACTTGAAAACGTTACATTTTTTATCTCATTATTAAAGTTTTTGACATTATTGGTCATTCACAAAGCTAATTCCCCAGAGAAGAACGAGCAAGAAACTCAATGGTTGCTCCTTTAAATAAGTTTGGGTTACAATTATATTATATTGTATAATTAGACTGAATATCGCCAGCGGTCTATGTCCATGCTTCCTTATCATCCAGATAGTCAGAAATTTTATAATAACCTTTGGTAAATGATGACTGTTTTATGATGATTTTGTATTTATTTAAAGGTAAATTTTGAATGTCCACTGGAACCTTATTATAAAAGCGTATATATTGCCCCTTAAATGACTCAGTGACTTTGTGTAAGCGGCTGACATGAACAGCAAGTTTATTTTTATAATTATCTGGTTTTAACATTATGTATATCACTATTTTTCTTAAACGATTCTAGATTTTTTCTTACATACTCGTACATTAAGTTTTCGTAAACATATTGCGATGCTAATGTTAATATTGGGTCTTTACCTATGAAATTGGAGTTTTTTTTCTTTGTTAATCATATATACCAATTCCCGCGATTTCAAAGCTATATCTTAATAAATTCTATAAATATTATTACAAGGTTTTACATGAAATGTTTTTTAATTTCTGGGCTAAATCACATAATAAAAAAAATTTGAACAGAGCTCTTTTCATGTGCTTCCCATAATCATTTCTTAGATTCGCTGAAACTTTTGTAAAGCGGTTACTTTTTAAAATTAACGCTGCCTATACTTAACTTATTATTATCCGATAATACACACAAAGTTTAGCTAAATTTGGATTTGCCGTTCCCAAAAAAAAATCAAAAATTTTTGTATGGAGAAAACAGTCTTATGAAATTCTTCATTCAAAACGCCAATTTCATAGGTAAGGACCTAATATATTAAATTCTTTAAATTTATTCCTAAAGTGTCTCTTAGGAATCTCTGGGGCCCATTTTGTAAAGCACGCGAACCGCTCGTTTCTGCAGAACAAAGATACAATTCATGTCCGCGGCATTTCCCCACAACAGGATATATTACTCCTGGAAAACCTGGTCGGTGGGGCATCAAAATTCTCGAGTGGAGACTACGCATAGGAAAGCGCCGCAAAGGATGTCCATTTACAAGGTGGACACACGACCTAAAAATTTTTTACACGTAAATACAACAGCCTGTTACCCCTGGACATCTTTCTCGCCGATCTCAAGAATTTAACGGGCTAAAACTTGACCTCAATCACAGCTGATGTTAAGTGAAGATGAGGCCGAAGGTGGAAGCGTACTGACCCGGAAACCCAAATATTTAGGGAACTGGGTAACTTACTCGTATCTCTGACAACCTGAACACAACAATGCTATTAACATTGCTGTTTGGCGGCAGATTTAGATAAGATGGTGGTAGCTACGAGTACGTTTACCTCCAATTTGAAAACCCTATGTTGTTTACATTCAGCTACGGAGGCGGTTTCCGCCTTTTGTGAATTTTCCGCCCTGCGAGAAACATTGGTCATAGCAAATATGAATCAGAAATATTTAAGTATGTGATTGAAACATGGAAAATCTCGCAATAACTTATAAATTTATACGATATTTATAAACAATAATACAATTTATTATAAATTAAAATCACAAATAAAAAACTAGCCTCAAGTCTCTGGTTGGTGGAATGGACCCAGAAGGCTGGCCGCGTTGCCTCGCTGTATAGCAAGGCTGATTCTTTGACCAAAGTATTGGCCAGCCCTTCGATCGTGGGATGCATCAACCAGACGCTCAGATAACTCCCTAAAAAGAGTGTGAGCACCCGGTCCCCACGGCCCAAGCGTTTCTACACCAAACGGCGCAAATAGGTGATCTCCACTGAGACCGGCATATTTGCGCCGTTTAACGCTTTCTACCGAGGCGGCAGCGGAACCAGCCGTACCGCTTGTACTTGGAAGACGGAAATATGAAAGATCTATGGAAATGTCACAAATTAGTTCAAGATATGATAGACAAGGAAATGATAACACAGCTAAGCAATTAAATACCATATTGTCAAAGAATAGACGACCTGATAAAGATCGCGGGAAATCGTTGGATACAGGCCGCTCAACCGATCACTTTGGAATTCTAGAGGGGAGGCCTATGTTCAGCGATGGACTTCCTTTAGCTGATCATGATGATTTATAACCATAGTCAGGTTTATATAATTTTTTATACAGTTTTTATTAATGTAGAATTTCAATCAATCAATCAATCAATTTATTGCTTTCACATAGGTTTCAATGGTCTTAAGTTTAAGTAATATTAGTATCACATGTGTAGCCCTTAGGGTGTAGCAATAGAGAGAGACCGAGGCTTCATTGTTGCATGCTAATTATTCAATATTTATTAAATTAAATAGTCAAAGTCAAAGTCAAAAAATATTTATGTCGAAGGATAAAGATTCATAAAGATCACTTGAAAACGTCACATTTTTTATCTTAATATTAAAATTATTGACATTATTGCTCATTGGCAAAGCAGATTCCCCAGAGAAGAACGAGCAAGAAACTCAAGGGTTGCTCTTTTAAATAAGTTTGGGTTACAATTATATTATATTGTGTAACTAGGTTGAATATCGCCGAGCGGTCTATGTCCATGCTTCCTTATCATCCAGATAGTCAGAAATTTTATAATAGCCTTTGGTAATCTATACCAAAGGCTATTTATCTATTTTCATTATCAATATATAAGATTATTAGAATAGATTAAATTATACGAAATTTGTCATATGAATTAAATTATACAAAATTATGTCAAGCTATAAATTATAAAAAAAACTCATTTAAATTATTTTCAATTAAAAAGGATTTTACTTGATTTAAAAACTTTAAGTCATTCTTATCTTTTTGTAGATAGGATGGAATTTTATTGTAAATTATAGTTGGTGGTAGGACATTTTAAATGTCCGCCTGGCTAGCCACCACCAGCTTATCTAAATCTGCCGCCAAGCAGCAATGTTTTTTTTTTTTTTTTTTTTTATTTTTTTTTTTTTTTTTAATGGCATTGTTGTGTTCCGGTTGTCAGAGATAAGATAGCCAGTCCTCCAAATGTGTTGGGGTTTCCGGGTCAGTACGCTTCCACCTTCGACCTCATCTTCACTTAACATCAGGTGTGATTGACGTCAAGTACCAACCCGTTGTGCATAAAAAAAAAAAACATCGCATATGAACCTGTACCACAGTATTACAATATCTTCCTACTAAGCATTTTTAATTTTGAGAGTGGGCGGACAAGTATATCAGCTCTTCTGGATCTCAGTGTGTAATTGCGGGAATTTCTTTTAATCTAATATATAGATGGGTGTATTTCCTTACAAATTTACACATTCCCAGGATGTACATACCTGTCAATGTTAAGATTTGCAATTGTTTGAAATATGGTCGGCAACTATCTGTTCTTTTTAAATTCGCAATTATACGTATACACTTTTTTTGCATTATGGAAAGTTCTTGTGTGTCTGTGCTTTTTTTTGTGCATTGACCTCAGAAGCAATGACTTGTGACGCCGTAAAACTAATTATCTCGGCGTCCCACTGGAGCGAATGGAATCCACAGCGGTCAGGAACCGCACGCTCGGCGGGTCCGGATTCAATCCACAAACGCGACACGCCATTACATACCAATACCTGTTACATAATCGATTTGCATTTGCTGCGCCATTATGAGCCTGGGAACAGGGATGGTCTGCAAAATAGATCGGACTCGTTACAGATATCTGACTAGGATGTTCCGCCCGTGACTCCAGCTGACTGTATTTTCTTTGCTTTCCAGTCTTGCAATATTAGTCATTGATGTTTTGGATACTGCTTTTGTCTCGAGAATATAATGAGTATAAGTATTCATTTTTGTTTATAATACGTTTAAATATATTAAGCGGGAGAATCCGTATATCCATGGGAAACCTTGTTGTAGAAGCGTGTCACAGAATGTGTGTCACCAGTGATGACATAATGGCACTGAAACGTGGTCTCTCACTGTGGGCCTCATAAGAAAGCGCAAGGTCACGCAACGAGCTATTGAGAGGGCGATGCTCGGCGTTTCACTACGTGATCGAAACAGGAATGAGGAAAGCGGTAGGCGGACGAAAAGGCCTGACGAACGACCGATTTTTTTATACACAACGGGTTGGTTCTTGACCTCAATCACACCTGATGTTAAGTGAGATGAGGTCGAAGGTGGAAGCGTACTGACCCGGAAACTCCAACACATTTGGGGGACTGGCTATCTTATCTCTGACAACCGGAACACAACAATGCTATTGACATTGCTGTTTGGCGGCAGATTTAGATAAGATTGTTAGCTACTACAATCTTATCTAAACGGTGGTAGCTAGCCAGGCGGACATTTAAAATGCCGTACCGCCAACCAAACCGAGTACTTAAACATGTAGATACCCCGCTGGGGATCGAACCCGCGACCTCCGAATCGTAAACCCAATGTTGTTTACATTGAGCCACGGAGGCGGTTAAATGACATAGCCCAGCAGATTAGTAAGTTAAAGTGGCAATGAACAGGGTAAGTAGCTCAAAGAACTGATGGTCGGGTGGGTAATAAGGATCTCGAGTAGAGAAGAGACTATTTACCAGCAAGCGCAGCTTATGGCGTGCACTCACAAGGTCGGGGGAAGTCGCTGGATGCAGGCCGCTTCCAACTGGTCACTCTGGATATCTATGGGGGCCCCTACGTTCGGCAGTGAATGTCCTGTGGCTGATATAATGATGAACAATTAGTACCTACAGACAAAGACAATTGACATACTCGTATATTTAAGAAATGTCGAATGACGCGTAGTTTTCAAAAATTAAAATGTCACTAGTGGTCACCCATCCATATTGCTTAACTTTCCGGGCCTCCGCCTCCAATTTTATAAGGCGCAAGTTCGGCCGCACGTGGAGTATTATTCTCACCTATGGGCTGGGGGCACCTCAGTACCAGCTTCTTCCTTTTGACCGCGTTCAACGTCGCGCAGTCCGAATTGTCGGCCAAGAGGGTCTCACTGACCGACTGGATCCCCTGGCGTTGCGAAGAGACGTCGCGTCCCTTTGCATTCTCTATCGCATATTTCATGGGGAGTGTTCTGAAGAATTGTTCGAGCTAATACCCGCTGCTCAATTTAACCGATACACTTCTCGCCGAAAATTAAATTTCCATCCACATCACCTGGATGAGTGGAAGTCTACCACTGTACGTTTCTCAAGAAACTTCTTACCACGTACAACCACCCTGTGGAACGGACTTCCGGCAGCGGTATTCCCGAACGAGTACGACATTGGAACCTTCAAGAAACGAGCCTACACCTTCCTCAAAGGCCGGCAATGCATCTGTGACCCTTTTGGTGTTGCGGGTGTCCATGGGCGGCGGTGATTGCTTTCCATCAAGTGACCCGCATGCTCGTTTGCCGCCCTCTCATATAAAAAAAAAAACTTTGCTAATCGTCGACGAATACCTTATGCGACTGCGCCACGAGTGTTTTGTGATTTGAATTCGTGTAATTCCCATTAACTGGTGACTCCATTCCTGATTACGAACAATTTTCCACTAGGAAACATAGCAGAATTCGTTAAAAAATTTACGATTACCCATTTTATTTACTTTATTTTTATTTTATTTTATTTTCTTGGGAAAACCAACAGCTGTTTTACAAATTATCACTTAAACTAAGAAACTGAAAGCCAATTAAACCCATACAAATTAAACCATACTGAAGCCACGTTTCGTATGGAAATTCAACAATTTTCGGTTGGTAACACCACTCACTCAGAATCATACCCGCATTCAGCCGAAAATTGTTGGACCTTCATACTAAAGGTGATATCAGAATGGTTTACTTTGTACGGGTAGGCGAAATTTTTGAATCGAATTCGGCGATAGTTCCTAGTGGATAGTTGTTCGTAATCAATTCAATTCAATTTATTTGTGTGTAATTGTGAAATTTTAGTAATCAGGGGTGGAGTCAGCCATAAACAGGATTTTTTTATTTATTTTTCGGTCACTTACCAGCAAACGTCTAGTCCCATACTAAGCAAATCTTGTGCTATAGATACTAAATAACGGAAAACATACATAAATATTAAATGGATGTTTAATCCATGACTCGGAAATAAATGTTCGTATTCATCACACAAACCTTTACCCCTCTATCTACCAAAAGGGTCACTATCCACCAATCGGTCGTCATTTACACGAATTAAATTTCACCCTGTTTACAAGGTGACAGATAGACTATCCGTACCGTAGCTTCTTCGCTATGTAGGTATACCTTCACGCTTCGCTATGCCACCATAATTAATTTCCGTCCCAGTAAGCTCCCTGACAATGAACCGGTCCAGTCTCTTGTCTGTCAGTTATCCAGCAATTACACGGGAATTACACCTGGCGCACGGCAACTGGGTTGCCGCAAGGAGGTTTGAATGTTCCCCTATACAGCCGGTCTTATGTTATCTTATCATAGATAGATAAATCGTTTACTTTTAACTTCAGTCGCATATACAATAAGTTCCAACACATTGTACCTACATACTTTACAACATTCGATAAAAAATAACAGGATACATTAAAGCAGTGTTGGGCAAAGTACGACCCGCGTGCTAACCGCAGCGTGACCAGTTTGGTGTAGTGATTAGAAATTCTGCTGCTATACCAAAAGGTCGCGGGTTCGAATCCCGCTAGGGGCGTATGTTTGTATGATAAATACAGACATGTGTTCCCGAGTTATGGATGTTTTTCATTTATATGTGTATTTATTTACGTAAAAAAAAGTATTTGTGTAGTTTATCAACCACCTGGCATCTATAATACAAGCCTAGTTGCTTAGTGTGGAACTAGATGGCGCTGTGTGTATGTGCAAAGATATTTATTATTTATTTATAATGTATAACTTCAGCCCGCGAAGGACGTTAATTATTATATGATATTCTTATTCGTGAAGCTACGAAAGAACTGTCATATAAGTTGGGATCACTTTTTATTTATTTCCTATTTATATAAGGGGCTCAAATGTTGCATACTCGTCCAGTTTTGATGACAATACATTTATATGATAGTCATGAACTGATGCTGCAGTCAGAATCACCTCTTCACGAGGAGTGTAGAGGACAATACAATACAAATACACTTGATTGCACAACAGAAAAGAAAATACAGTTTCAGAAAAGTGGTAAGAATAGAATGTACAATTTGACGGCCTTATCACTAAAAGCGATCTCTTCCAGGTAACCTTTGGGTATAAGGACAAATTATGGCTGGTTGTATAGCTACTCTGTGCATTTTAGAAACATTACAAATGTGACAAATCTCAACGTCAAGTGGAAAAATATACAATTTACAGTATCAAGCGTTCGTAGTTATAATTTATAGTGATTAGACGAATCCGCCGCCCTCTGTAGCTCGATCCTCAACAAGTGGCGACCGTGACAGGACTCGAACCTGAATCTTCTTTATTAATTTGGAGGCTAAGTCGTCCGCATCAATAAACACTAGACTAGCTAGACTGTTTAGCATCCAAATTAATAAACTCCTCTGTACTTAATTCAATATTTCAAAATTCCATCCACATCACCTGGATGAGTGGAAGTCTACCACTGTAAGTACGTTTCTCAAGAAACTTCCTACCACGCACGACCACCCTGTGGAACGGACTTCCTGCAGCGGTATTCCCGAACGAGTACGACATTGGAACCTTCATTCATCTGTGACCCTTTTGGTGTTACGGGTGTCCATGGGTGGTTGTGATTGCCTCTCCATCAGGTGACCCGCATACTCGTTTGCCGCCCTCTCATATAAAAAAAAATAGCTCGCAATAACTTCTTCTCTGCTAGTACGAGTATACAAGGAGACCTTCATAACAGTTAAAAGGTAGGAACCTACTTACTACTTAAATAAATAAATATAAATAAATATTTCGGACACTTACACCAATCATCTAGTCACCAAACTAAGCGAAGCTTGTGCTATGGAAACTAGATAACGGATAAACATACATAAATATTTATATATACATCCATGACTCGGGAATAAATGTTTGTATTCATCACTATCCACTACACCAACCACTTACCTAAGCTTAGGTCATGCAAGATTGAAATTACCCTAGTTTAAAGGAACGATTAAACACTGGCAACTCTGCTTAATAAAGATGTCCGCAAACTAGGTCACCAGTTCGACTAGAGATTGTCTATTCATCTTCACTACCATAGCTCTGGGAAATATAAAACCTTACCTAATACTTTTTATTACTCTCATATAGTATGAGAAAGCAACACAATCCTATAAAGGTAAAGTTTTATGTTGATAATCGATTTCAATGATGATTCTGCTTGAATCAAATACTGAAAAAATATGTAACTATTTTGGGTAAAGGCTACTTAAGCGTAGAATATCATTACCGTATAATGAAATGCCTACTGATCTGAGATCCCGCCTCCACACTCCTCCCACTGTAACTCCTGTAAGCCAGGATCAACAGTGGTACTCGACACGGCGCCTACTGAAGGTAGACGGTGCCCTACGTGATTCTATTGCTACCTTGGACCCCAGACTAATTAAAGAAAGGAATAGGGTGTGTAAGTAGGAAAAGAAGTTTCCCACTCCCCCCTCGGCAAATGGGAGTGTAGCCAATGAAATGCAAACGGCAGTAATGCCAACCCTATGGGGAAGGAGGTCGAGTGAAGCTCGGCCCCCTGCTTTGTATACACCACGGACTGCGCCTAGATGCAGTGAGCGGGACGGTAACAGAAGGCTACCGCGAGTAGTAATGCCAGTAATATGAGTGACAAAAACGCTTGAAAGCTTGGAAATTGTGTCTGTTCGAGACCAGGTCGTTGTAGAACACCGGACGGGCTACTGAATTTAGACCGTCAAGCATGAGTTCACGTTCCTCCCTCCAGTTTACACACTCCCACAAAATGTGATGTGATGATTGTTCGCCATCGCCACACTCGCAATTCGGTGATTCGGCCAATGCCATGGAGAATAGTTTGGCTTTAAAATTCCCGTGACCCGTTAAGAACTGAGATGTGCAATGGTCTATCTCTAACCACCCCTTTGCCATGCGGTCCCTGATGTCAGGGAAAAACCTGTACAACTGTCTGCCCTTATCTGTACAGTCCCAACGGGCCTGCCATTCGGCCATAAGTTGGTCCTCCACTTCAGCACAAGTCCCACAAAACAGACGAGACACACGGGACATGTCGCCTATTCTAAAGTCGGTCCACGCGAGACCGCGGGAACGGAAGTGGTTAGCGGCGCGCGCTTGGATCTCCAGGTCAACTGGCCATACCCCTGCCAATACTGGGAGAGC
The DNA here is from genome assembly GCA_949316235.1 of Oegoconia quadripuncta. Lineage (NCBI taxonomy): Eukaryota > Metazoa > Arthropoda > Insecta > Lepidoptera > Autostichidae > Oegoconia > Oegoconia quadripuncta. The sequence goes on along the minus strand of OX438741.1, from coordinate 3,263,598 downwards.
TTCAGTACTAGTGGTTCGGTAGGCTTTGCAGAGAAATAGCAGTGCCATTCTCTGACTCTGGAGTAAGCGTCGACGAACGGCAACCATTGTGGCCCTGTCCACCCAGGACGGTGCCCCATAGCACATACTGGTCACATAGGTGGCTTTGTAGATGATACGGAGAGTGTGAAAGTTTAGCCCCCATGTCGCCTTGGAAACTCTAGCAAAAGCATAAAAATTCGATTTGGCTCGATTGCCAATAACGCGAGTGTGTTCAGTAAAACCAAAGTTTCGCTCTAGGATGACTCCAAGGTAGGCGACATGAGGTTTGCTTTTGACGGTGACGTCTTTGAAGCGGATTCGGGGTGGCACTTTGAGGTCACCCTTGAGTAACAATTGCAGGGTCTTATGGGGAGAGAAGTCCAACCTGTTCCTCTGTCCCCAGTCCCCTATCAACTCCAAACACGTCCGCGCCAGTCTCTCCAGGGCTGCACGCGAGCCTCCCTCTATCAGTAGCAGGCCGTCATCTGCGTACGCGAACAATTGACAACCTCGCGGAATTGGTATTTCCAGAAAGTCGTCGAAGCACACATTCCACAAATACGGCCCAAGCACTGATCCCTGAGGACAGCCTCGTGTGAGTACTTTCGACACCACACAGGAACCCATGCGTAATTCTATCGAGCCGTTAGCGAAGTACTCCAACAGCATCCTGTAGATATTGCTGGAGCAACCTCTGACCTTCAGCTTAAGCATTATCATAGGCCACCATGCATTATCGAAGGCACCCGCAATGTCTAGGAAAATCCCTGAGACATATTTGGCTGTTGACTCTTGAACCGTCCTTCTTACCGAAATTACTGCATCCACTGTCGATTTTCCCGGGGTAAAACCAAACTGTCTAGGGTGGTGCCTAAGACCATTAGGAAGTAGACGGGGGACGATAATCCTCTCCAACAGTTTACCCAAAGCTGGAAGAAGCGTTATTGGCCTATAGGATTTCGGGTCATCGAGAGGTTTATCCCCTGACTTGGGAATAATTTTAACGATTCCCAATCTCCATATTGAAGGAAAGACCCCGGTCTCTAGACAGCGATTCAGCACGTGTAAAACGGCTTCTGGTGCTGTCCTGATGCATTCCCTCAATATGCGATTCGAAATCTTGTCTGCTCCTGGGGCCCTGTTAGTCGGTAAAGATTCTGCCACCTCAATGAGCTCCCTCACGGTGGCGAGGGTGGAGCGAGGAGTTTCCGGGACATTTAACATCGTTCCTCGTATCTGACACTGATGAGCCGTGTCGTTCTCCCGGTTGTCGTCCGGGAATAGTACCCGAAGGAGCTCTCTTCCGGTGTCGTCTACTGAACTGGAATGGCCGTGAGGGGTTTTGATATTATTGAAGTACAGGTTATCCGCACGGTGCCCAGTTTTAAACTCATGGTATACCGGAGACCACGGATCTTCATTTGCGATACCAGTTGCAAGTTCTCTCAGGTTTTTAGATTTTGAAAGAGTGACCGCTGACCTATAATGCGACCTTGCACATCTCAGTTCCAAAAGAGTTTGATCATAATGTAGACCGTCTATACCGAGCCTTCGCAGCTTATTAAGCCTTCGCCGCGCACTTCTAAACTTACTACGAAGATTGGCAAGGCCATCATGCCACCAGTCGCATCTATTTGTATAAGAAACGGAACAACGCCCCAACGCCATGTCAGCGGCGTATGTAATATTACGCGTTAAAATTTTCGCACTTTCCTCGGGTGTTAAGTTCGGACACACGAATTCATGCGACGCTTCACCGAAAAGTGCCCTGAACCAGGACCAATCAACATTAGTCCTGCGGTAAGTAAACCTGACGCGGGGCTCTGCCGACCTGGGCCCTCCCCTACACAACTCAAACACTATTAAGCGATGGTCGCTGCATGATGCATCCGGTAGGACACACCAATCTCTAACTGGGACGTCTCCACTGGAAAGTGTGACATCAATGAACGATTCACCTGAAGGGCTACTGTAGGTTGGTGGTGTATTTGGGATGTTATGTATAATTAAGTTATGTTCCGCGATGAACTCTTCCATGGCATTTCGTCGATCTGAGTCAGAACACCGGACCGGTCCATGCCATAGAGGCGAGGATGCATTTGTATCTGTGCCAATGAGAATGTTGTTTCCACTCAATGAGCGAAGGACAATAGCCAACTGGCGCAAATGCAATTCGGGGGTATCACTAAATTTAAAATAGACGCTCACTGCATAGAAACGGTGGGGACCATAAATGACTTCCGCGACCGCACAGCAATTGGTGGACAAATGGCGCAAGAAAGTGACTGTCATTGAAGAGTTGATGATAATTATTCCAGCGAAGGATGAAGGAGACAACTCCAGGAGCCGCCCGCGAGTGTCGCGGGAATGGTGCTGCTCTTGGACTAGGAGCAGGTCTATATTCATTTTCTCGGCTATAATTAGGCACTCGGGTGTAGCGGTCTTATTGTTGTTGAGATTCAGCTGGCCGATTTTTATGTTATACTTCTTATTATCCATAGTATGTGGTATTTATGAGTTGCTCCACTCTTTGCCTCAGCGCTGGATACTCTTCACTGCCGGTTCTATGAGCGGCCGGCTTCTTATATGCGGTACAGGTTGCACATTTATAAATAAAGTCAGGCTTCTCTGTTTCTTTACAGTCTCTAGTTTCGTGGCTCCCGGCACAGTTAGCGCACATTGCGCTCCGTTCACCACAGTGCTTCGCAACATGTCCGAGCATCTGACACCGCATACAACGCACAACCTCAATATCGTCCGCGTATCTACACACTGTCCAGCCAATAAATAATTTCTCTTTAGTACTTATCAGATGCTTCCGGATATTTGCCGCTATCTCGAGCCCCAGCCACCTAGATCCACTATTCACGTTCCTCCTCCTCACTATTTTGATTGACGACTGTGCCTCCGCCCAGGTAATGTCAGTTTCACCCTCAATATTCTGCTGGTAAAGCGATCGGATGAACTCCTCCTCCTCCATGGTGTTGGGGACGTCCTTCACCAAGATCCGTGGTTGTCTTCCCTTCGGCTTTTCAAGACGTATACCCGCCCTCTTAATAGCTTCCGATTCTTCCAATTTTTTGAGTTGAGAGTCACTGCTCACTCTAAGAACTACGCCGGATCGTGCGGCCTTTTTAACACCCACAATTTGCCACCCTTCATCAGCCGGTTTGGTACAGTTGAGAATCGCCTCTTTTGTCTTATCCGATGTAGGTAACTCTGCGGCCCTCTCAGGAGTCGGATAGGCTATTACACATGGTAAAGGCTTACGCACTTTAGGTACTGGTTGCGCTGGCTTGCCCATCTTCAGCCTAACCATGTCAGAGTAGGTGCGTTCTACCTGTAAAGGGGGGGGGGCAGACAGTCTGTGGTTGGCCGGGGTGAGTTCTCTTCTCCTGACAGCTATGCTCCATTTCGTTGAGGCGCCCTTTAAGGTCCTTGATTTGCAGCTCAAGCATCTCTTCTCTATGTTTCGCTCGTAAACAATTTAATTCGGCCTCTGCCAAGGCAGTGGCAAGGTGTCCTGCTACGGAGTTAATTTTTGTCACCTGTGCGTTAACAAATGTCATGTTCGTTTTTGTCAACTTCATGCTCTTGCCACCCTCCATAGAAGATACAATCTGTCTGATAGCGGTTTGAATTTTATCCAGCAACTGTCTTTTAGATGCTCCGGCTAAGCCGCCAAAGCAGTTCTCACCTCCCTCCGAGTCACTCTCCGAAGTGGAGCCTGCGGTTGCATAGTCAGGAGTGATACCTCCACGTGCGGAATCGGCGCCCAGGTCCAGTGTCCCAGGTCCAGAGCTTTTAACGAACGTTTTTACCGTTTTCTTTTGGAGTCCGCCCATATTCTGTGACTCCGGTGAGCGAAGTCTCTTGGCGACTGTGCCACTGCTAGACGGTTTTACCGAAGCTGCGTCTTCGGCCTGACTGACCACGGCTTTAAAAGTAGCATTAGCAGCCGCTGTTGCAGCTTCTATGACGTGCGGTGGTGTTCTTGTAAGACGTCGGCCAAAGAACGGGTTAGAGACAGGATCAATAGTGTGGGGCGTTTCGGACCCCTCAGAGGGGTTACCGGTGCCACTCATAATATCCCGGCCACCTAGCAAGATAACGCACAATATACGTCACCTATAACGTTTGTTCAACAAATTCTGTACAAAAGTCAAAATGTTCTCAACATTGAATTTAAAATGTTCTTAACATTGATTTGATTCGCACTATATGTGTCCAAATCGTGTGACTAAACTGAACTAATGTCCTTAACACAGTTAATGTCTTACCCATACGATTACACACTAAATAAAACGTAAATAAAGCGCAAAGCGTCTAATACACTCGCTGTTTACAGCGCCGTCAGCGCTGTATGAAGCCTACCCACGGTGAATTAATAAAAAATAAATGAATAAAATGAAAATATTGTCTTAAATTTAAACTGATACTACGTAAATAGTCTTCAAAATAGTCACAAAATACACTATAACTATCAGTGTCACTATCACAACACCCTAAAAGTACAGTACTTACAGTTTCTCAGGTCAATACAAACTTCAGTTTTAGGGCTTACCAGTGTGCCTAAATAGGCACTAGGCATCTCACGCACATTTACATGCACTAATTGTTACTCTTACTACACATTCCACTACAATTTCAAGCTAAAAGGCGTTACCATAAATTTTAAAGAAATAAAAAGCGACAGACAACTCCGTGCTCGCCGCGGGGGAGAGGGGAAAATACTGATCTGAGATAAGAAACTAATAAAAAATAGCTTTTCTATAAACGCTGTATAACTGTTTAATAAGTGGACAATTAATGGTGTCGACTCGGATGTACACCAATTAAACTAAACTAAAACCAGTACATGGTACGTTCAAACTGCAAGCATTTATTTATAAATAAATAAAATAAAAGGTATTTATTCACCACAAAGTTAATTGATAATAAATTAAGTCAAACTGTGATGAAAAGGTAGGGACTCAGCAGTTTTGCTGATCCCCCCAAGTAGAGTAGTTGCTGCCACCAAGGAATGGAGTGGTGCCGTCGCATCGTAGGTACTGTTCCAGGGAGAAATAGAATAGAATAGAATAGAATAGAATAGAATAGAATAGAATAGAATAGAATAGAATAGTTTATTTGCAAGAACATAGTTTATAAGGTCACAAATTATTAAAGAGACAGTACTACTCTAAAACTGGTTTTAGTTTGATTTGATTTTGTTTGATTTGGTTTCGTTTGGTTTGGTTTGGTTTAGTTTAGTTTAGTTTAGTTTAGTTTAGTTTAGTTTAGTTTTTGGTGTACATTCGAACTAAACTAAAACTAATTTTCAAAAATGTACTGTGACGAAAAGGTTAGAATATCACTTTAAACCTATCTCTAAGTGACACTGCAGGTCTCAATTGATAAAATGCTTACCTATAGAAATACAGAATTATGAGTATACCTAGCCCTAACATAGTAGTGTGATGCGTTTGTTTGCTACAATTGCTTAAATGTCAATAGTATTCATTTTCAAAAGGATATTCTGACTAATGGTAGGCAACGTGTATTGTCCAAGACGATATGAAAATTGGCAATGCGTCAAATTATCAAAAGATTTTTTTTTTATGCACGACGGGTTCATACTCGACCTCAATCACACCTGATGTTAAGTGAAGATGAGGTCGCAGGTGGAAGCGTACTGACCCGGAAACCCCAACACATTTGGGGGACTGGCTATCTTATCTCTGACAACCGGAACACAACAATGCTATTAACATTGCTGCTTGGCGGCAGATTTAAATAAGATGGTGGAAGCTAGACAGGTGGACATTTAAAATGCCCTACCACCAACCAAACCGAGTACTTAAACAAGTACCCCGCTGGGGATCGAACCCGCGACCACCGAATCGTAAACCCAATGTTGTTTACATTAAGCCACGGATGTATCCATATTTTGTCTACAAATCATAATCGTAATACAAAAAAACTCGTCCGCACAACTCAGAAGAAATACGGAGGCTTTTAAATTAAATTAAGACGGATTGCCACACTTGAAGGCAATAAAGAGAAACAAGTTCATAAATTAACTGTTTCAACGTTTATAAGATTTATAGCGGTGCGGTGGCGGTGTAAGGGACCACTATATGTCTCCAGCACCGCCACACAAATCAGTGCATGAGATGTCGGAGTTTAAAATAGGTTTAGAAGTGCCTAGTTGTGACCGAACACGTGCCAAAAAATTTCATTTTTTATACTCAATTTAGGCTACAAACTACGTTAGTTTTTTTCAGTAGGTTTTTTTCCAAACCATTAGTAGATTTCAGTAGAAAAATGAGTTGCATCTAGAAGTTTAGCGGTTTTTGAAAACGGTCACACTGAGAGACCATGATTCACTGCCATACAAATTCCATGCAACACACAAGACTTTCATAATTTTTGGGCTTAAATGTACTTACTTTTATAGCGCATGTATAATTGGGACAGCCCTTATTTTGGGATGGAACGGGAGTTGCGCGGATGGAGCGCTATCCAAAGTTCATGAATCACACCTGATGTTAAGCGAATATGAGGTCGAAGGTGGAAGCGTACTGACCCGGAAACCCCAACACATTTGGGGGTCTGGCTGTCTTATCTCTGACAGCCGGGCCACAACAATGTTATTAATATTGCTGCTTGGCGGCAGAATTAGATAAGATGGTGGTAGCTAGCCCGGCGGACATTTAAAATGCGCTACCACCAGCCAAATCGAGTAATAAGAATAAGAATAAGAAAACTTTATTTGATCCATTTAGCGACACTTAAAAAATACATTTGATTGTTAGCTATGTACTATTATGACACAATTTAAAAATGTGGAACTTAATATAAGTACCTAGGTATGCATTGGATAGTTTTCGGTGTCGCAAAGTGGCATCAAATCAGGTCCCCAACTCAGCATTTGTTGTAGTCGAGAGAAGAAGAACGATTACAACGCTGGTTTTCAGTGGAGCCTATGGTGAGATCACGGACGCTCATGGGACACGCACACAAAATAATGAGTACCTAAGTACCTGCATATTTCATACACATAATATACCGGGCGTCCCAAAGTTATGGGACATGAAGGGGAAGTACCTTAAATATCGTAGATAGTGAATTTTGCTCAAAGAAGACTTTATGTTATTTTTAAAAGTTAGTAATTCTGCATTCATAGATTTTCTAAAAATTACTTGCTTCGGCTGGGAATCGAACCGACTTAAATGTGAAAAAAAAAACACCCTACTTTTATGATGCCAATCGAAAGAATAGCTAAAAAATAATAACTCTGCCTAAGTAACATAGTATTTTAAAAGAAAGGAACAACGTGAAATTAATCATTTTAATCAAATAAAAAACATACATGAAACTGCCGTAGTCAATTAAGTAGGTATTTTTTTGTAAATTAATTAATTAAATGCTCAAAATGTGATCCCTCTTGTCTTACGCAAATCGCCAATCTTTTAATGAGCCCGCTGCCTGTTGATTTTCTAATCATTTTATGGTGAACACTCGATGTGATATGGCACAATTCTGTTTGCAACTCGCCTACGTTCTCGTATCGCTTTTTGTATAGCATATCTTTCACGTATCCCCAAAAGAAGAAATCTAATGGTGTGAGGTCCGGGTTTGACTCAATCATTTTATGTTGTTCCTTTCTTTTAAAATACTATGTTACTTAGGCAGAGTTATTATTTTTTAGCTATTCTTTCGATTGGCATCATAAAAGTAGGGTGTTTTTTTTTTCACATTTAAGTCGGTTCGATTCCCAGCCGAAGCAAGTAATTTTTAGAAAATCTATGAATGCAGAATTACTAACTTTTAAAAATAACATAAAGTCTTCTTTGAGCAAAATTCACTATCTACAATATTTAAGGTACTTCCCCTTCATGTCCCATAACTTTGGGACGCCCTGTATATATACAGGGCGTCCCACGGCTATGCCACATGGAGGGAAAGTACCTTGAATTTTGTAGATGGAACATTTTACTGAAAGAAGACATTATTTTAATTTAAAAAACAATTTAAACTGCATTCATAGATTTTTAAATAAGTACATGGTTGAACCGGGAATCGAACCCTTTATTTATAAAAAAAAAATTACCATGTAACTTTATCATACCGATCGAAAGGCTTCATCATAAGGATAATATTTTGCTAAATAACATAGTGTCAGAAATAAAAGGAAGACCATGAATTTTAACATTTTTAATACAAAATTAATCAAATTTATCAAATGCTCAAAATGAGTCCCATCCTGTTCAATACAAAGTCGCACTCTTTTGATTATTTCGCTCCCTGTCGATTTTTTGATCATGTTGTGGTGGATATTTAGAATAATACGTCGAAGTTCAGTTTGTAGCTCGTGGACACTTTGACACTGGTTCTTGTAAAGTAAATTTTTTACATAACCCCATAAAAAAAATCTAACGGGGTTAGATCTGGGGATCTCGGCGGCCATTTTTTCGTCCATTTGTCCCGATCCAGGAAAGAAAATGTTCATTGAGATAGTCCTACTTACTAATTACGTATCTCTTTATCATTTTATCATGAACTTAAATTATAATAGGGAAATGATGCATACTTCTCGAGTGGGTAATTAGTATTAGTAATGATAATGTCAGTTGTATGTCCTTATGGCAATGTCAGCTTTTCATTTTTCTAAACAAAATTGAACATCTAATGTTAAAATTCATGGTCTTCCTTTTATTTCTGACAATATGTTATTTAGCAAAAAATAATCCTTATGATGAAGCCTTTCGATCGGTATGATAAAGTTACATGGTATTTTTTTTTTATAAATAAATGGTTCGATTCCCGGTTCAACCATGTACTTATTTAAAAATCTATGAATGCAGTTTAAATTGTTTTTTAAATTAAAATAATGTCTTCTTTCAGTAAAATGTTCCATCTACAAAATTCAAGGTACTTTCCCTCCATGTGGCATAGCCGTGGGACGCCCTGTATACCATAAATACGAATAATAGGTGTACTTTAGACATACTATAATTATTAATAAAATCGTAAGCACACGTGGCACGATTGCACCGACGATGAGCGCGCTCATAGTGAACAGATTAGCTCGTGACGTGATCGGCGGGGCGTGAACCGGACCGCAAGCGGAACCGTCAGATCAAAAAACTGGTTTATTTATTTCTGTGGGTAGTGAGTGAAGTGAATGGAAATGATTTTTTCTTTTATTTTTACCACAATAAAGGACATATTCTTATCTCTAAGTACTTAAACATGTACCGCGCTGGGGATCGAACCCGCGACCTCCGAATCGTAAACCCAATGTTGTTTATATTAAGCCACGGAGGCGGTTGCAAACAGATGTCTTTAAAGAAAGAGAATTGAAAAAAATTAAATGACACGATTTCCTTCTATGGGAAGATATCTTTTCGCTTTCGTAATATATTCGTTCTCTATGTCTTAACATGGGACGTGTGATGGGCAGTTCGGAATTTGTGGTCGCATTTTTTATTGGGTTTTTATTGCTTTGAAATTCGACTTAGAAAGTATTGAGGATAGTAGCACGTATCCACCTACTTAAACATAATGACTTTATAAGGCCCGTATTAATAAACCAATCTCAATACAAGTCTTGAGGCTGTATCACTCGAGATGCGTCTTAAGAAGTTGACGCTATCTCAAGCTCCGTGCTAATTTATAAACCAATCTTGAGGTCTACTCAGCTGAGTTCACTTCTCAAGTATTCGCCTCACCGGCGAATGAATGATAGTCTTGAGTTTCGTTTATTAATACGCGCACCTCTCAAGTGAGTACTGCTTGAGTAAGCACGCGCGTTTCAGGTCTCAAGTTAGGTTTATTAATCAACACATTTACTTGAGACCAGTCACAAGACTGTTCTCAATCTTGAGAATGATTTATTAATACGGGCCTAAGTTAGTTTTTGATACCAAAAGTTATGCGTGAACTAACTGTCCCAAAGAAATAACTTTAATTAATTATTTACCACTATATACTTAACGTTACGACCTTTATCTCAAATGGGGTGGTTATAGATTTCCCAAGCATTTGAATGCTCGAAACATTAAAAATTTTATGCTTCAAACAACATCCACGTATCATACATACATACATAAAGTCACGACCTTCATCCCAAATGGCGTGGTCCGATATCGCACAAAAATGTGTTTATGTTGCAAACATTCAAAATTAATTGCTCAAAACAACATCGACGCATCACTTTTTGAAATATACTAAAATGCCAGCTGGTGAGCCTGTCGCCGTTAAAAACTCACTTAGGTACAAATCTAGTAGTGGTTTTTCAGCGACGACCGCGAATGATCTCCCACTTATGCTACACCTCTCATGTCTCCTTACAATGTCAGACTAGAGTCAAGCCCAACAGGGTCTGTATAGATGTTTTTTTATGGAAACTTTCCATAGTCCTTTGATGACATCCACGGGAAGAGACTGGTTAGTTATCTTTTGTTGGTATATAACCTCTCTATGATGGTTTTCAAAAAAAAATTAACCTTTTTTTTTCAAAATCATAATCAAAAATATTTTATTCAATGTAGGATACAAAAATATCACTTATTGAAAGTCAACATGTAATTTTTTATTAAACTACATCGCTTCACAAGGTGATAAAGTTAGGGAGAGGAAGCGACAAGAAAGTCCGCAACAACACATCTTTTCAATTACTTTCCATATTTACAATAATATTACATTTTATATTACATATTACAAAACAAAAGCAATTAACATAACGACCAGCTAACACCAAACCTCCTTATAGCCTAAATAATCATCTATCATGTAATAACCCTTCTTACACAGAGTTTCTTTAATGTGGCGTTTAAATTTCTGCTCTGTTAAACTCAATACATGTTCTGGTATTTTATTGTAAAAGCGTATCCTGTGTCCCACAAAGGATGTGCTAACCATGCTAAGTCTAAATTGTGGAATTTCAATTTTATTTTTGTTTCTAGTATTCAAATTATGATTAACAGAATGTTTACGAAATAGGCATATATTTTTGCGTACCTACATACATTACATATATTTTTTTTAATCTTTATTTTATTAAGGAATTTTTGTACTATGGGACATGTCAATCCCATTGTGCCCTTCGCTATATATATACCAGCTATGCACATACCTTCTATTTCACTTACCTACATGCCCATTTTTTTCCTTACGGCAAAAAATCTCAATCGGTATTAAGACCAGTACGAACGATACCGAAATCTACATACAACCGAAAAAGGGGGGACTACCCCCTTTATTACACGACTATGTGTAATAAAGTCATATAACATAACCTTATTAAACTTTTTACCTCATGATACACGACTAAAATTTTAGAGTAAATAAAGAAAAGGCAGTATCTAACCAGCCAGTTATTTCAATAACAAGAAAAATTCGCTATTCGGGCATTCCGTTGGATATTGCGAGGGGAGGGTTATTACCAGAGTATTATGATTATGAGAACGTCGCGAAGGTAACCTCGCTTCAGTTTATAACACACATTGCTGTATACAATGTCATATTAGATTCTATTTATTGGAGTTTAAGGATGCAAGTAGAGCAAGGCTGCCGCCGCCACAGATTCAAATTTCAAGCTGTTATGTAGTCACTTGTTTTATTCATGAAGGGTAGCTTTGGATCAGGCTGAAGGTGGAAGCACACTCACTGGCAACTATCTTATCTCAATCAGTGAGAGAACTATTTGAAGGATGCTTTGTTTTTAATTTTAATAAATTTAACTATTTGAAACTTTTTCTTGGCGCTTCTTCTCCCTTTTTTTTATGCACGACGGGTTCGTACTTGCCCTCAATCACATCTGATGTTAAGTGAAAATAAGGTCGAAGGTGGAAGCATACTGACCGGAAACCCCAACACATTTGGAGACTGGCTATCTTATCTCAGACAACCGGAACACAACAATACTATTAACATTGCTGCTTGGAGGCAGATTTAGATAAGATGGTGGTAGCTGACCACACGGACATTTAAAATGCTCTACCACCAACCAAACCTTCAACCTCATCGTCCCTTTACATCAGGTGTTAAGGTCAACTAACCCGTTGTGCATAAAAAAATTTGAATATTCCTATTAAAACTATTTAAGTACTTAAAAACCAAATAACTCGACAGCATATTTCGTATTTTGCGGCAGCCATGTTGGATTTTTTTTACCATAAGTATCAAGACGAATCAAACAACACCTTTCAATTCCAAATCAGTCAAGCCGTATAGGCTACAGGAGGTAATATAGATATGTACACTAGAAAAAAAGTAGGGTATATTTTGTTTTTTTTTTTTATATGAGAGAGCGGCAAACGAGCATGCGGGTCACCTGATGGAAAGTAATCACCGCCGCCCATGGACACCTGCAACACCAAAAGTGTCACAGGTATTAGGTAAATGAAATAGAAGTTATTGGCATACCCAATTTTTTTTTTTTTATAAAACCATAATCGACGCACTCGCCGGCCGGAGATTGATATGCGACTGGAGATAGCGGGATTCGTAAGGTTCCTATCATGCGAACTTTACTTGGAACTAATTTTTTGTACAACTTTTTCTTCAATTACTTAATTTAATGATGTAATTATGGGGAATAGGCTACAAACGCAACCGTCTACACTACTAGAAACAAAAATAAAATTGAAATTCCACAATTTAGACTTACCAAGGTTAGCACATCCTTTGTGGGACACAGCATACGCTTTTACAATAAAATACCAGAACATGTATTGAGTTTAACAGAGCAGAGCAGAGCAGAACAGAGCATAAATTTAAACGCCACATTAAAGAAACTATGTGTAAGAAGGGTTATTACAGGATAGACGATTATTTAGGCGATAAGGAGCTCTGGTGTTAGCTGGTCGTTATGTTAATTGCTATTGTTTTGTAATATGTAATATAAAATGTAATATTATTGTAAATATCGAAACTAATTGAAAAAATGTGTTGTTGCCAAGTTTCTTGTCGCTTCTTCTCCCTAATCATAACAACTTGTGAAGCGATGTAGTTTAAAAAAAAATAACATGTTCACTTTCAATAAGTGATATTTTTGTACCTAGGTACATTGAATAAAATATTTTTGATTTGATTTGATTTGAGAAATGACACAAAGGTTAATTCGATTATGGTTTTGAAAAAAAAAATGAAACCTATGCCAATAACATGTATTGCACTTACCTAACAACGCTTTTTTTCCTTATTGTAAAAATCTCCATCCGATATATATAAGATAAAATGCAATAAGTTTGGTGAATTGTATATTTTTGTATCCTATATTCAATAAAAAGTCAACTTTTGACAGCCGGTATACGACAATGATGTCAACGTTTCTGCTTGGTGCTTCGATAAGATAATGTGTACTTACACAAGATGGTGGTGACTAGCTAGATTAATATTTTAAAAATGCCCTACGACCAACCAAACCGAGTACCAACCATTTACCTGGCTGGGAATCGAACCCCCGACCTCCACTTCGTAAACCTTATGTTGTTTACAGTGAGCCACGCAGCTTTATAAATAGCATAATGCGTACAAAATAACATGATGTAAAAACATTATGAAACATTGACAAAATAAAGAAATGCATTATTTTCCCCATTAAAAAAAAATTATGGCTACACGGAATTTATGTAACGGTCTCGATTGGTTTAAATTCAAATACTGAAAGGTATACAATATAGCTCTACATAGACATACCCTCTTTATTCAGACGTAGACAGGGCAAACCGCAGCCGAGAAATAGGCAGGACGTAATACGCTCCAATGGCGTCCATTCTGATTGCATTGGAATAGGAAATCGGTTTGATCGGGCCCCAGTTATCGACTAACTGGATGCCTTTATGATTTAATGGAAAGCCCCTAGCTATTCTATTACAGGTATCTGTGGCTAGGGACGACGGCGACGGAAATAAACGGACCGCTGTTGTATGTACTTACAAATATCTAGCAAGCAATTAATTACCTAAATACCTACTGTAAAGTTACATATTTCTTTGAATCCTCCTGGGGTAGATTTTCTAATATATAGATAGACGTTATTTTGCTAAGAATCCTTTATTTGCATAACTTCAGACGTTTCTTGCGTCCTGTACTAACTTGTGATGTCCAACTATATACAACAAAAGTAAAATAATGACGATTAGTTTATAATTGACACAGCAAACTGCAATAGAAAAAACCCGAAGTTACGGCCGTCCGAAGCTATTTTCGTTAGAGAGTAGACCCCCTGATGTTTTAGTTATCATTTTATTGTTTCACAATCAAATATAAGAAACTAGCGACCGGTTTCGGCTTCGTACGGATGCAATAACTTTCCATGTATAGAATAAATGCATGTATTACATATAAGTATATAAACTTTCCGGAAGGAATTATCTAAATGATAGTGAACACCGCATCAAAATCTGGAAAAAATGGAGATTTACAAAGGCAGCGACTTTGTGTTATACTATTTATTCGTAGTATTTCGAATGGTTGCCCGTGGATGATGGCCCCCAGACCCAGAAAGGAGGGTTATTGTCGTTTTCAATTAAAGACAGTCGTTCGTTAAGCCAAGCCTGTAGCCTACAGGAGAATATTACTCTATAGGAGCGGCCAAAAGATACTAACCGTTAGGATGCCCCTAGTTTGACACAAGAACGGGGTTGTCAGCCCGTTGATGTCAGCTAACGAAGTACTATAAAATAAAACAATTTTTTTTTTCATTTCTTTATTCAACTAAAAAACCTACGTACTAGGTACAATATAAATAAATATTTACAGTCATCATTAACAATATAAATTCAACGAAAAGCAATCAACGATCCAGTATTATTTATTTCTATACAAAGACAAATCTATGTCCGATCCGACCGACTCTTGTCTGTAGAGGACAAAAATCCCTGAGTCGTGAAAACAATGTCCGCCGAGAAGTTGCCACGGACTCAACGCACACGGTGTGCGATCATTGTTGCCAGGAAATTTAGAGAAGCGCACGCTATGAAAGCAAATATTCTGAGATTACGTTGTGTTGTAATTAAGAAGAACTTTAAGAAATAGAGAAAATGTTTTAAAAGAGTATTATACTGGGTCCATCCCTTTATATCGGATCGATCGCGACAAAAGACCCTCGTAGCTTCGGTCACTTCTTATGTTAAGCGAAGATAACGCTTCGAAGGTGGGCTATCTTCAAACCATATGGTTTCCGCACGTAAAAACTGCAGCATCCAGAAATCGTACCACGTAAAAAATTTGTTCGATCGCTAAGTTTGGTGCTACGTAAGCGCCCTAGAAGTAAATCAGACAAATAAGAAAAGTAAAAAAAATGAAAATTTTGCGCTCAGTATTTCACCAATGGAGCACGTTTGTGAGAAATGTGGCACAAAGAATCATTTTAGTGTCCCATTAGGAGTAGAAATAAGAATAATGAATAAGAATAATGTTTATTCAGAAAATACAACTGTAAAGGAAGGTAAATTGGACTCGAGCTCAGAATCGGACTACTCCGAATCTTGTACCCATCAATAAAATCAGAAATATGCAGCGTAAAGGTTCAGTACAAGCTTCAGTTAAATTTAAGGTTAAAAATGAATGGGTAAATGTAAATTGTGATACTGACACAGGGGCAGATGTCAACATAATAGGTTATAGTGATGCCTGCAATATTTTTGCTAAAACTTACATCGACACTATATACTTTAAATATATGTAACATACAGGGTTCTTGACACATAAGAAATTGTTTTTCAAGTCGGTGTTGACCATGGTCCATTGTTGTCATGTAAGACATCAACCCAAATAGGATTAAGAAAGTTCTGCAATAAAGTTGATGCTAATAATAGTACTTTTGACCAAACAGAAACAAAATGAGGTCCTAAAAATTATCAATATTTTTGAACCTAATTTTGAGAAATAATTTAATCATCTCCAGTAAATGAACGACCCCCAGTGAATGGTGGTAGCATACCAAGCCATGGTTTGGCGGAAAATGGTAAGGGGGTATTTACTTACTAAGACGCGAATTTAATTGTGGTACTTTTAGTTGCAACTGAATAGAAACGAAGAATATGCGTAGTCTCAACCATCCAGGCGCACGTGTTTCCGCAAGATTAGTGGCCAGTCTTTTTGTGTGACTGGATGAATGAAAAAGGACTCCCGCAATTTGGCTCGGTCCTGCATTGCTTGCCAGCGCAGTAAAGTTACCAGACACACTTTTATGCCTCTGGGAAATTTCATCAGTCCACTAAAAGGTTTCGCCATGTTTTTCCGACCTCTCCCTCACATTAAGGGGTTAGAGTATTGTTCGACGGCGGTCGATAGATTTACTCGGTGGCCAGGGGCTTCGACGATGGTCGGGATCACCGCGAATATAGTCGCAGAGATATTTACCAATTACCGGATATCCCGTTTTGGAGAAGCTTCTCTGGTAACGAGACCAAGACCGCCAATTTGAATCGGCTCTATTCCATGCCCTTCTACAGCTTTGTTCCGCTAAACGCGTTTGTACTACGAGTTATCACCCGCGCGTGAATGGCTTAGTGCAGCGGATGCATTGACAATTAAAAGCTGCCCTTATGTGCGATGGCACATGATGGTATAAGACCTTACGGTCGTACTTTTGGAACTCCTTCCGCCGAGCTCGTCTACGCCGATCTTCTGTGCCTACCTAGTGAATTTATCACTCATACTGTGTCGGACCACAGTGAAGATATGGCAAGTTTCATAACGCAGCTACGAAACTATATGGCAAGTCTTCGATCGACCCCTGCATCAATCCACAGCCAGCGACCTACTTATGTCTTTGTGCGCTACGACATTGTCAGGACATCTCTGAAGCCGCCACACACGGCGCCATATAAAGTGTTAGCTCGACGAGATAAAACGTGAGCCTCGAGTGAGTGAGACCGGCGTACGTCGATGATGACTCCACGTCGTTTGCTACGTCGAATTCTGACTTCTGTCTCAATTAGCCCATTAGAAGAACCTATTTCTGTTGACCCGGCTGTACAGCCATCAACCAAATATACCACGCGCTCATGTGCATGTGTTCAAGACCCTACTTAACCTGTAACTCTCTCTATTAATGTTCTTTTCATTCTTACTCATTGAATTATAGTTTGTGTTTCTTTGAAGACTTAGAGTATTCTTTACTGCCGATTAAGTGATTTAAGTAAATTGAACATAATGTCGTTTCATTGGACAATTGGAGCCATTTACAATTAATGGCGATATTCAGTCGTACTTAGACAAACTGGAACAATT
The DNA here is from genome assembly GCA_949316235.1 of Oegoconia quadripuncta. Lineage (NCBI taxonomy): Eukaryota > Metazoa > Arthropoda > Insecta > Lepidoptera > Autostichidae > Oegoconia > Oegoconia quadripuncta. The sequence continues at coordinate 3,246,345 of OX438741.1, read as the reverse complement.
ATTTGTTGTCAATGGGGTGAAAGAAAAGAAGAAAGTAGCTTTGATGATTACCTTGATAGGCCGGGAAATGTATGAGACTGTGAAAAATTTTGTCACCGGACCGTCCTTCCCCGAAAACATACCAACAATTAAAAGAGGTTATGTTGGCACAACTTACCCCAGAGAGGTTGATTGTTGCTGAAAGGTACAAATTTTATAAATGTATACAGAAGGATAAACAAAGAACTTAAGAATTTTACTTAGAAGTGAAGAAACTGACAGTGACCTGCAAATTCGGAAATTATTTATATCAATGTAGAGCAAATGTATCCACCTCGCACTAGTAGCCTTGGGCGAAATATTAAAACTCCAAACCGCTATTTGTAGCACTGGTGGCAACACCGTCTGCCGCGCTCTCTCTCTCTGTGGGAGTTGCACTGCGATGCAAGTTCAAACATTTTCCTGTAATGTTTTCCTGTAACCGTGATAATTAATCCATGTTCTGTACATTCGTATTCAGAATTAAACAGTTTACAGAGTATTTGCGTTGCCTCAATTCACCAAACACAGAACAGTTCCCTATATCAAGCTATAAAAAACAAATTTATTTGTGGCTTGAAGAGTGAACAAATACAACTTCGTCTACTCACTGAAAGGAAGATATATTTGGAGGATGCATACAAGAAATCTTCAGGAATGGAGAGTGCAGAGAGTGAGCAAAAAGAATTGGCAGGAGTTGCTCAAGGCATATATCATAATAATAGACTTCAGCAAAAAACCTACAACGGACTAACTACTAACACCCTTGTAGAAAACAATTATCAAATTGTTGATTAAAGTGATAAAAAAACTGTTTTAAGTAGTGAGTTCCGTAGTAGTAGTAGCATTTATCTCTCTCTCCAAAAGGATCCGAATTACAATGGACGTTGTACAACAGTACTTTCATTGAAAATTATTATAAGTTGTGACATATCATTAAAAATATACGCTAAATCAACCATAGTAATTTTTACCAAAGTTTTAATTAAATACCAAACATTAAAGTGGTGGTAAAACGCAGATTCACATCGATTTATTGACCGCCATGCGAAATCACGTCATCGATCCGTGACAGGAAAGGTATTTATACGCACGGTCATAAGATTACAAACATTAAACAACAATTACAGAAAACAAATAACAGATTGCACAGTAAGATGACAACCTAACTAGATTAATTAAATTTGAGAACTAACCTCAAAGGTAGACTTACCCGTATCATCAATTACATCACTAATGACGAAAATCGGCATAACATTGCACAAATGCGTGTGCGGCAAACAGAATTGGATACAATTTATAACAAGTTTGATGCCACACAATTACAAATTTAAAGTTATCAAGAGGGCATGGAGAATGACCATGAAATTGAAAGACAAACTGAGAAGGAAAGATATTTCACTGCTAAAGCCACAATTCTTGAAATATGCTCAGATCACCAATCATATAATACAACACCCATTAAATACCAATTGCATTAGACCAAAACTGCCCGACATCATCAAAGATTGGATGAACTACAAGGACATTTTTATGAGAACGGTGGACCAAGACACCAGATCCACATGCAGAAACTGCAATATTTAAAAGCATACGTGGGGAAGCTTCCTCCATAATCTCCTCGCTTCTTGTTACAAACGAAAATTATAAGACTGCGCTTGATCTCTTGGAAAATAGGAATGAAAATAACATGCTTTCCATAAGTTATTGCTTAAAACCCATATGTGACAATTTGTGTTGTGAATAGATTCAACCTTATTAACTTACAACAAAGTTTACAATCATTCAAAGCATTAAAATTGCCTGTGGACAAATGGGGACATTATGATAATAATTTGATTGTTCAAAAATTAGATAATTCCTTACGTGCAGCTTGGGAACTTAACCGACCTGTCAGTTCGGACCTGAATACTTTAGAACAACTTATCAGTTTTTTACAGCAAAGATCTACAGCCTTTGAGCTTATGAGACCAACACAAAAAATGTATAATGTGTCTAATGTCACAAACTGTAAGTACAACAGTGCACAATATGATACACCTTGTGGCCTATGCAAACTCAAAAATGCCTTGCATAAGTGCCCTATGAATCAGCAACTCCACTGAGTCCCTGCCTTTTAATATCAACCAACAAAATTTCGTTAATTTTAGTGACATAACTTAAAACGCTTTGATTTTAAAAGCAAATAGACGGCATTCATGGAAACACATTTTCGTATTTCCTGTAAAATAGTTCATTCTTCAGATTCAATTTTCACCTTTAGCAGTGCAGTATGATACCATGGACCAGCTTCACTGCCTCGGCGATGTCATAAGCCAGAACCTAGAAACCGTTCTGTGGTCTTCTTGGATATTGGACAAGCATCTGATAAGCTTTCAACAAGGTATGGCATGAGACTCTTGTACGAGAAGCTGTTCCCATACCACATTTGTTTATCCATGTAATATAATCGCACCTGAATACCATCGAAGAATAATTCAATAGATAGATCACAACTCTACAAAATTTAGTCAGGTGTTCCACAGGGTAGCATCCTAGGATCGGTTCTTTACCTGATATTCACTTTTGACCTACCAACTAGCACACTTACTACAAATGCCACGTACGCAAATGCTTTCTGGTGCAAAACAAGGCCATGATAATACATTTCAACATAATAACTGTCAAACAGGAGTTCGCTACTGTTCGTATAATACAACACTACACCGTCGAAGCATGTCAATGAACTGGCAATACATCTGACTGGAACAATCCCAATTTTTGAATTGAAGCGTCTGTATTTATATTTATTGACTAATTTCAGAGACATAGAGTGAGGGACACATCGCTAGATGTTTCTCTCAAAATTTTAAAGAATACTGATGTAATCAGTTTATTATTCTTGAACAGATTGCTGTTACAGCATATAGAAGAAAAATTTGAGTATAGTCATTAGCTTATAATGAATCCATAACTTTCTGACATCTCAAACATTTGTCGTTATTCTCTAGAGCGTTGAACTTCCTACATCTCAAGCACTGACCCATTTTGCTTTCAACCAAATCAACCTTCCAATTCGCTACTAACTGAGCGCTCAGTTCCACCGAAGACAACTCTAATATCTCACATAGTACACTATCGTTGACACCATCTTGGATATTTAAAGTCTTAAGTTTCTCATACAAGTCCGCTTGCATTTTAATTATTGCACCGAACTTTCTCAAATTTTCGTTCTTAGCTTTGAAAGCGACATCTCTCTTCAAATCCAAAATCGTTTCCATTATATCGGTATTAACGGCTTTTGCTGTCAACACAGGTATTTTTTCGGTGAAATAAAACGGTTTTTCGTACAGTGGATGGTGTTGCCATATCTCCTCCACAAGATGAGGCAATATAGGCCCTAAAGCCTTACAAAGTGATACTAATATCGTATGAAGTACTAACTGAGCGGACAATCTTTCTACAGAATTATTTGGTGAACAATAAAGTCTATCTTTTATACAATGACAGTACAACGCTGACACTTTGTTACTAATATAGAACAGCATAATTTGAGCGACATGATTGTATCTAAAGTGATTATACTGATCGTTGATCACTGTCATAAATTCCTGACTCTCATGAACCATGTACTCGTCAAAATAATTTAAAACCGGTTTTTGGTCAAAATCGGATTTGTCCAAATCACCAATGACACTCAGAAGGTATTTAGCGATGTTTCTGATTCTGATCACTTCGGCTTCGCAGTCGTTGAGGAGTTTCTTGCTGATCACTATTTGAGAGTGCTGTGTTGCGTGGCTGGCTACCCACCATCTGTTGGAATAATTAGGCGAACTTCTAAATCGATTCACATTTATTCACAAGGTTGCAGAAAAATTGGGAGTTGCTCTTTTTTAATAGACAAAGAAAAGGAGGTGATCAATTCGCGGCATAAATTGTACCTTTAAAAAGTAGTATTAAAAGTAGTGTGGGTTGTATGGAAGAGATCGCTTTTAGTGATAAGACCGCCTAATTGTGTTCTATTGTTATCATCAAAAATTATTGTAAATTATTTTTCGCAATTATTTGAGTTATTGTATTGTAAAAAATCATTACTATTTCTTTTTATTACATAACATGGCTATTTCCTTTTTATTCCCAAAGTAACTGTTTATTCTTTCTTTATTGCACAAGTAATACAAACAGATTACAGTTAGAAAATGTGTACAAATGTAATGTACATTTAAAAAATATAAAATATCTAAGCACTGGATCATCAACAACTTTTAGGTGTAGTGGTTAGAAACTTTGACCACTATACCAAAACGTCGCGGGTTCGAATCCCACTAGGGGCATATGTTTGTATGATGAATACAGATATGTGTTCCCGAGTTATGGATGTTTTTCATTTATAATTATGTATATATTTACAAAAAAAATGTATTTGTGTAGTTTATCAACTATCTGGTATCCATACCAAAAGCCTAGATGCTTAATGTGGACCTAGATGGCGCTGTGTATGTGCAAAGATATTTATTTTAATTATTACTAAAAGATTCTCTATACTTAACTTTGAATTATTTTTTTATTACTTATAATTGCCTTTTAGGCTTCTCGAGTGCAGGTCCAGAGCAATATAGTTTATCCAATGAGGGCGCCAGTGGACAGAATAAACCCCCAAAACAACATGTTCTTTAAAAAAGGCTACCACCTTTACAATTTAATATTATTTGATATTACAAAACAATTACAATTAACATAAGCGTAGGAACTAGACATGAAATCAAGGCTTACACCGGACCATATCGCCTAAACAATCATCTATCCTGTAATAATCCTTTTTACACAGAGTTCATGACAAATTTTTGTGATGTACTGCGATTGTAATACTACCTACTAATGTTGCTTTGGTTCACGATTGTTATTAGCACAATTCTACTTATAAAAGCTGTTTTCTCGTGGGACGTTGTTTTTAATGAGAAATAAAGATTTCAAACCTAAATAATAGATTAGATTAGATTAGATTTATTTAGTTCACTTTTACAATAGCATGTCATACATACAGTTTCGTAAATTTATGAAATCTAAAATAAAAGTGATTGTCAAACATAAAACAAAAAATAATAACATAAAAACAAATACCTGTATACAATAGTAAAACATATTGTTATATGTATGTCAAAATTAATTAAGAAAGTATAAGTATGTAACCATTGTTACGTCAACGTCATACCATTTTAGAATAATCAAAATGAAATAAAACAAAAACAAAATAAAATATAAACCATGTCATGAGATTATTGATATGCCATAATCACCTTTGTCAAATTATAGTTGAATACAAGTTAAAATAGATATATTAAAATAGAAAACATGTCAGGAGGTTATTAAAATGTCATATCCATATACTCTTTAATAGAATAAAATTCATTTTCCAACAAAAAGTTTCTCAGTTGGCGAATGAATGCGTCGTCATTTGTTTCATCACGTAAATCTGCGGGTAGATGCTCATAGTACGTAGGCCCGATCACACGGGGGTTTTTTGTCGCGAGTGTTGTGCGTCGTGAGACAGATTGTAAGCGACCTGTACTCCTTAATAGATGTCCACCTCCGACGCGACGGCTAAAACTAGACATATTCTGCCGTACAAACAATATCACTTGGTATAAGTACAGTGAGTACAATGTCATTATTTTTGTTTTATGAAAATGGGTTCTACATGTGTCTCTGGGTTTAACTCCACTTAGGATTCTTATTGCCCTTTTTTGTAGAATGAAGACGCGGTTTGCATCAGCTGAGTTACCCCAAAGAATGACGCCATACGACATAAGTGAGTGGAAATACGCAAAATACGTCTGCCTCAGCACGTCTGTTGATATAAGTGGGCGGAGTTTCCGTAACGCATATGTAGCACCACTCAGTCGATCGCAAAGTGATTGTATATGGGACTTCCAGTTTAGATTGCTATCTAACTTGAATCCCAGGAATTTTACCTGTTCACACAATGGTACCGGGATGGACATATTCATTGGTCTCTGATTTGTTTTAGCCGTGAAGATTATCCCATTCGATTTAGTGACATTCAGAATTAACCCATTAGCCACAAACCATTCCCGCAACTGCATGCACACATTATTTATTTTAATATTAAGTTGTTCGTATGTTTTGGCGCATACAACAACAGTAGTGTCATCGGCAAATAGCGCTATTACGCCTTCAGTAATATAGGTTGGTAGGTCATTTATAAATATCAAAAACATAGTATTTCCCAGTGCAGATCCTTGTGGAATGCCTATTGTTACTTTACCTGGGGATGACCTCACTTTTTTACCATTGGCTACGACCTCCACTGTCTGTTGCCTATTGTATAAAAACGATTTGAGTAAACTTTGAGCTTTGTTATTTAATCCATAGTGTGACATCTTCTCCAACAATAATTCATTTCCTATTACATCAAATGCTTTTGTTAAATCACAGAAAATGCCCGCTGTTTTATATTTATCGTCTAGAGCAGTAATTATGGCGTCTATGATATTTTGAGCTGCTGCGGTTGTAGATTTGTTTTTGCGGTAAGCATATTGCCTATTCGTCACTAAGTCATTTCTCTCCAAGTGTCTCATAATACTATTTGATAAGATCGACTCAATAATCTTCGAGATTGTGGGAACAATTGTAATCGGTCTGTGGCTATCTACAGCACCCTTCTCACCTTTGCCTTTATAAACGGGACACACACGCGTGTTCTTTAGTACATCCGGATATGTCCCACAATCGAACATTTCATTTATTAAAACTACTAAAATATTACCTACGACTGGCCACACACATAACAGTATGTTTATTGATATATCATATATATAATAATAAATGTTTCGAACACTTACACGAATCAACTAGTCCCAAACTAAGCAAAGCTTGTACTATGGATTTTTTTTTGATTTTTATGCACGACCGGTTCGTACTTGACCTCAATCACAGCAGATGTTAAGTGAAGATGAGGTCGAAGGTGGAAGCGTACTGACCCGGAAACCCCAACACATTTGGGGGACTGGCTATCTTATCTCTGACAACCGGAACACAACAATGCTATTAACATTGCTGCTTGGCGGCAGATTTAGATAAGATGATGGTAGCTAGCCAGGCGGACATTTTAAAATGCCCTACCACCAACCAAACCGAGTACTTAAACATGCACCCCGCTGGGGATGGAACCCGCGACCTCCAAATCGTAAACCCAATGTTGTTTACATTGAGCCACGGAGGCGGTTGAAAGATACTAGATAACGGATAAACATACATAAATATTTATATGTATAAACATCCATGACTCGAGAATAAATATTCATATTCATCACACAAACAGCACACAACATCCCTAGCGGGATTCGAACCGGGAACGGTAGGTTTCGCTGATAGAGTCACTATCCACTACACCAAACAGTCGTCAAATAATTTAGGGCTTACCGCAAAGTGTCGATTCCATACGCCGGCTGACTCCTGTCTTTCCCGCCATGTATGATGGTGGCAGGGTCTATGACGTTACCTATTGACTTCGACATCTTGCGTTTCTTGTCATCAACTACGAAGCCGTGGACGAATATTGACCTTGGAAAAAACATACATTCCATAATTCATGTGAAAATTTAGCAATTTATTACTCAGCCACGCCTGAGAGAATTTGGATGTCATTTGGTCCAATTTTTTTTTTTAATCTTATTTAAAGAGCTTAGTCATTTTAATCACTATGTCGATCTATAATGACGTAGTGGAAATTTGTTTATCCCGCGGGAACTACTCACTATGTCGGGTTAAAAAATATCCTGTCCTAATCCAGGGTATTTTTTAGGGTTTCGCCGTGATTGAACAACAAACAAACAAACATTCCAACTTTAATAATAATGTTTATTCAGAAAATGTTACATAGTTGAAACTAAATGTGTTAGGCTATACTTAGTACCACTAATACAAAAGCCATAGCTGCCGAACTAGGTTTATGCAACCTGTATTTCAGCATACAATGCCCTTCCCCTGAAGATTAAACAGGATTATCCTAGCGACCGGGGGGGTGTCGTCGCATCGGGCCCTGTCGCGCCTCATACCGCTGCTGATCGCGGTGTGAGGCACGACAGCGCCCCCTACGGAGGGTGAGCTAGACGCCCTCCGGGAATGGGCCTTCCCTTGTGAGGGGGGGCGGGGCGGGGGGGGACCTGGAGCCGCCTATGCGTCCCCAGGTCCTCCCTACTGCCGAAGAAGGTCGCCGCGGGGTTTTAGTGGGTATGGGGGAGTCCCACATAACCGTCTCGCCGTCCCCCAGGCGAGCGGTACGCGTAAAGCATTTCCCCGCGAAAGAAAAAAAAAAAGGATTAGCCTAGCGCACATAAAAATCGTTAACAAATCAAATCTTGTAATAAAGTTTTACTGATCTGTGTATGGGTGAATTTAAATGTAATATATATATGTGTGTGTGTGTGTCTGTGTGTGTGTGTGCATGTGGGGGTGTGGAAGGTGAGTGCAGTGTGGGGGTGCATGTGTGCGTGTGTGCTTTTTGACCTCTATTTTATTATGGTAAGTAGTTTTTCAGTGTCATCATAACTGAGAGTTTTTAGCGAAGAACTCAACCTGTATTTGCATTCATATCTGTTCAGCGGATGTATATTCAACGATTTATCAAATTAGTAAGATATGTACACCGACTCTTGCTAATTTTTAATTTTTAATTAAATTTCTGGTGGAGGGAATGTCAATACAATATTACAGCGCAGTTGGGCTATTACTATGGTATTTATTTATGTAGTATATCAACCATCTGGTATCCACAACACAAGCCTATAGTTGCTTAGTGTGGCACTAGATGGCGCTGTGTGTATGTCCAAGGATATTTATTTATTATTGTTTTTTTTCAATTGACTGAATACACGTTTGGTCACAATCTCACCAACAATGACGATATGGTCGAAGATGAAACACGCGATCTCAGTAGATGCCAATTCATCCTGCTCTTGAACATCGCAAAGTTATAAATATAAATTAATATCCTTGTACTTACACACAGCGCAATCTAGTTCCACATTAAGCATCTAGGCTTGTATTTGGGTCTTTACCTATGAAATTGGAGTTTTTTTTCTTCGTTAATCATGTGTACCAATTCCTGCGATTTCCAAAGTTATAACCAAATTTGTTTTTTATTTGGAAAATGGAATAATATTTCAAGGTTTCACATGAAATATTTTTTTAATTTCTGGGCTAAATCACATAATAAAAAAAATTTGAACAGAGCTCTTTTCATATGTTTCCCATAATTATTTCTTAGATTCGCTGAAACTTTTATAAAGCGGTTATTTTTAAAGATTAACGCTGCCTATACTTAACTTAATGTTATCCGATAATACACACAAAGTTTAGCTAAATTTGGATTTGCCGTTCCCAAAAAAAAATCAAAAATGTTTGTATGGAGAAAACAGTCTTAATGAAATTCTTCATACAAAACGCCAATTTCATAGGTAAGGACCTAATATTATGGAAGCCAGCCCACGTAGCATGACATTGCAGGCCCGATTTTTTGTGAGACTGCCGGCCATTGTCGGACCGACTACAGGCGGTCATTTAAGATAGCCTTAATTGATCAATTTTTCAAATTCAAATTAGTTTATTAACAGTATCTATGACTTCAGTTTAAAGATAGTTGCCAACAAATATCGAAAATAGGCAGTTAAGTTGAACACTTACTCGTAAGGGGCGTGGTTGTTCAAGGCTATTGACGTCAGCAACGAGGCCTGGAACCAGCCGGTCAGCTGGTCTAGACCTTCCGAATAGAGGTTCGCTTTCTGGCCGGCCAGGGTCTGCCAGGAGAGGCCAGAGTCCAGCCAGATGTCCATTATATCCTGAAGAGTTGTACGATTTATAGCAGGCATTTCTACAAGTGTTAAGAGTACGCAGATCGTTTTTCCAGAATCATCACTGAATTTCGAGCCGAATTACTCATATTATGTCCATTAGACAGAAGTCAAAAATGACATAGGAAGTAGGAAAAGCCGGGCAACTTTCAATATACTAATACCTACTAGTTCTATTATCTTTATACTCTGCATACATGTCTATCTCCCTAATTTTTTTTTTATGCACAACGGGTTAGCACTTTACTTCAATCACACCTGATGTTAAGTGAAGATGGGGCCGAAGGTGGAAACACACTGACCCGGAAACCACATCTTAAGTGTGGGTCTGGCTATCTTATCTCTGACAACCAGAACACAACAATGCTATTTAACAATGCTGCTTGGCGGCAGATTTAGATAAGATGGTGGTAGCTAGCCAGGCGGACATTTAAAATGCCCTAATACCAACCAACCCGAGTACTAAACATGTACCCCACTGGGGATCGAACCCGCGATCTCCGATTCGTAAGCCCTATGTGTTTACATTGAGGCACGGATGCGGCTAATTAACAAAGTTCTCATGTAAGTTGACCAGTAAAATTATTTCTCTATTCTGGAATTTTTGGCATCCACGATACAGGCCTAGCCCAGTGAGGATGTTACAGCAAATGTATAATTATGTATGGTCCTTTTTGCTAAATAAACATCTTAAGTGCGAGTAGGACCCGTGCCCGTGAAGTTCCTTACATAACAACACCATTGACAAACTTGTAAAGACCCTATGTACCAAATTGAAATTAACAAGCAGTGTGAAAGAAGACGTAGTGACAAAGATTGAAAAAGGTATGCTGAGATGGTTTGGACATGTGGAGAGGATGAATGAAAGAAGACTTACGAAAAAGATATACGATGTGAATGTGGATGGTAGTGTTGGTATGGGAAGACCATGGCGAAAGTACCACGATCAAATGCGGGACGTCTTAAAGAAAGGCCAAGTCAAGAGTACCCTAAACCGACGAGCATGTATGAACAACCTTATGAGAGTGAATGAAGCAAAAGAGGTGTGTCAGGATCGTAGCAAGTGGAAATATGTGGTCTCTACCTACCCCTACGGGATACAGGCCTGACTTTATATATGTATTTTGAAATTATTGACGACCTGTTTGGTGTAGTGGTTAGCAACTCTGACCACTATACCAAAAGGTTGCGGGTTCGAATCCCGCTAGGAGCATATGTTTGTGTGATGAATGCGGACATGTGTACCCGAATTACGGATGTTTTCATTTATAATAAGTATTTATTTACAACAAAAAAATTGTATTTATGTAGTATATCATTATATGTATGTTATATTTTATATTCGTATGTATTGAAATATGTACATATTTATGTATTTATGTACTTATTAGTATGTAGTTACATTTATGTTCAGTTAAGTTTTTTTTATCTATCATATTTATCCATTTTTTTTAGATTTCCATTGTGCACGTGCCTCTTCCAGTCATATCTCTCTTTCGTAGGTCTGCTGGAAGAAATTTCATTGTAGGTATAAGCAGAACCTGTTCTGTCGTCTCAATTATGTTACATCTGTATGTTGTTTTTCTTGTGTGCAATAAATGATAAAATAAATAAAAATAAAATATCAGCCATCTGGTATCCACAGCACAAGCCTATAGTTGCTTAATGTGGAACTAGATGGCGCTGTGTGTATGTCTAAGGATATTTATTTATTTATATTTATTTGTTTAATATGGTCTACAGTCACATAATACTGTAAAAAATATAAGTCTCTATGAACATGCAAATAGACTGATTGATGGCGGACAACAAAGTGAACTAAAGACACAGAATTAATTGCTAAAGGTTAAGTGTAATAAAAAAAACTATAATAAAAAAGGTATAAGTGGTCCCTCATGCCGAAGTGTCCAAGCTAGCTCGTATCTTACCTTTCCTTTAGTGATTTCTCTCCCCTCCATCTCTTTCGCTACGTCATCGGCCAACAGTTCTGTGACGTCACAGGTCCACCAGACATCCGACCCATGCGTCTCGATCAAATCGCAGAGCCTGTCTACGATCCGTCTGGAAAAAACAACAATACTCCCCGTTGATATGTATCCATTCCATATTTATGGAGTACACATAACGTAATACTAGATAGTAACAAAACGTGTTACTAGAGGAGGTAGCTCAACTCGAGTCGTAGTCGCATATATTCGTTTTCGATTGGCAAAGTTAAGCAATGTCGGGCGCGATCGGTCCTTGGATAGGTGACTTGCTATGTTCCTGACACACTCTTTTACTTAATTCACTCTCATAATGTTGTTCATACATGCTCATCAGTGACTTTCTTTAAGACGTCAACAATTGGATCATGTTACGTTCGCCGTGGTCTTCCCCTACTAACACTACATCCGCATTCGCTCCGTAACTATATCTTTTTCGTTAGTCTTCTCGATCGAATCAGAAGTGAGGAGATACGCAGGAAAACCAAAGTTATCGATATAGCCCGAAGAATTGCCATAAGTGTCAGATCCAACTTCCGCTCTCCTCCCTCCTCCTCCTCCCGCCATGAACAGCCAGACAGCGTTTTTGGGCACATACGGTTTCTCATAAAGCAAATAACATTGTAATAACGACTCACTGGTCTACAATGACGTCATCACCGGCATACAGCGCCGGGATTGGCACGCCCCACGCCCGCTGCCTCGATATGCACCAATAGGGCCGCTTCTCTAGCTGCGCTCTGAAGCCTTGCCGTGATTGCTCTGCGTTGGTTGGTGGTAGAATTTGGATTTTATCCAGAGCTTCCTGTTAATGGTAAAAATATTTGAGAATTGCTGAGCGATCATTATCATTAACACTTTAAGAGACACTCGCTTGGTAACTGGGTCAAGGGCCAGATACAGGTGGGCAGCATTTCAGGATAAGGCCTGTATTGGGAGGAGATTCTTCTCTTTGGAGCATTAGCCACCGGTAGCCTGGGCGATAACCCTGCCGTCGTACCATATAAAAACTTATGCAATCGATCAATAATAATTTGCCGTATAGCTCGCTTGCGTTTGGTACTACTTAAGCGTCCTAGAAGTAAGGATAAGAAATCTATCATGTTACCATAACTTACGTCTAGGGCGCTCGTGATATCAAATATATCGATCGAAAGCAAGTGGCAATTTTTTTAGCGTTTGAACGCAGAATTTTTTTCGTGGTAAGGCTGCTAGAGTTATTAATACATAAAACTTATTTTCGAAAGAAAAAATCCTAAATTACGTCTGGGATTTACGTAAATACTTAAGTAGAATCACGAGTCTTTGAGTAACAAGTAAACCAAATATTTTCTAGTGCTTATGTTTTACGTTTTCAAAATATACAGATAGATAAGATAGATGAGATATATAAGATAGATAGAATAAGATATTTATTTACTAAAAAGGACCATACATAATTATACATTTGCTGTAACATCCACACTAAGATCTAAATATCCTAATTTTAATAAATTCCCTAACCAATGTCCCGATCCATGGAACACGTGATTGTGTTCTAAAGTATTCCAAATAACAATTTAGTTTATAACAATAATAATAAAAAAACACCGAACGGCGTATACAATTTGAGTGCTGCAGCGGTTCTGCCCGTCCGACACAAATAACTCGATAATTCCGACATTCTGCGCTCGCCGGCGAGGGCAGTTACTCGTCAGACCGCCTATCGACACTAGTCGTAATTAATTTTTCCCCATGCAACGCCCTAAACTGAGATTCGAGCCCCCGAGGGCACCCTTAGGCTTCGGTTACAGGTGTACAAGTGTTTTTTTATTATTATTAGATAACATACATAAAGTCACGACCTACATTCCAAATAGGGTGGTCAGAGATATCCCAAACATTAGCGTTTGGGTGTTCCCAACATAAAAGATTAATGGTTGAAAGAACATCCACAGTTCATCTTTTATTACTATTATAAACAAAATTGATAATAATTTGAACTACACAATCACGTGTAGTGTTCGATGGATCCTGGATTATATATTAAAACTGTTTGCGTGAGGAAGAAGCGGAATGAGCGGTACAGACTTATACAAACATGCATGCGATGGAGCAGGATGGACAACCTTAACTCACCAAAGCTCTCTCCTTCAGTGCAGCGGTATCTATAAACCACTGCTGACTGGCCCTCAATATCACAGGCTTCTTAGTCCTCCAATCCAAAGGGTAAGAGTGGACGTACACCCCTCGATGGAGGACCGCGTCTCCAAGGCTGGAGATAACCAGCTCTTGACCCTCAGAGAGGACTGGTTTACCGTTCAATGACGGATCGAGGTTTGTGTAGCAACCTGATTCATCTACGTTGCACTCCTAGGAGCATAGATGGTTTCAATGAAATGGTAGAAAGATTCAATTTAGGGGTAATAGATGGCGCAATGTGGAATTGTTCGACTAAAATATATTACGAGAAAAAGCTTTTATTACATGTAATGAAATTCATTGCGCGAGGTCCTCACTTTATTTTTAACCACCGAGGTTTTTCCTCTGGTGTTATGAATTTGATGGCCATTTAAGTGCAGTTTTTTTATGCTTCGGATTAGGGGAAAGGTTCTTGCATGTTTGATGAAGATCGGTTCATACATCATCATCATCAGCCCGTAAGCATCCCACTGCAGGGATATAGGCCTCGTATAATGAGGGAGTTCATACATAAACCGCTAAAATCATGGCCCTTCCTTTTAGCTTTGCCATAATCAGGTTAAAAGAAACCATCTATTGTTATCTACACTGGATGAGTTTTTTTAACGTAGGGAAAAAAATAGGGCATATCAGGTAACTGAAATAGAATATATTGGCATAGGTAGTATATTGTTTTATTTTTCAAATCTATCATAGAATAAGGCGTTAATTGTATTATTTGAGCGTTTGTAGCCTATTCCTAATTTGGAGAAAATATGAGTTGAAAATAAATTTCGCATGATAGAATCCCTCAGAATCATGCCAGTCGCATAACAGAGAATGGCCGGCGCGTGCGTTTTTGAAAAAAAAATTAAACTACTTATGCCAATAACTTCTATTTTTAATTTTTACGGTAAAAAACTCATCCGTTATGTGTATAGGTTTATATGGGTAGCAATAAAACGAGTGACTGTAAATTACATTTTGAAGCTTCAAAATTAATTAATTTAGGTTATAGTATTACTAAGTGAGCGACTGACTGCGAGTGACGAGAAATCAACAGAACAGCAACTTACAAACATTAATTTGAGTTACTTAAAAAACAAAATGAGAAGCTTCACAATATTGGAGCGACCTAATATTTGTTTGAGTGTCAACGTTACGTCCTGTATTTTTTTTTATATTTGGCAAATGTAATTCTTACATGTCAACCTAACACGAAGGGCATGGCTGAAGCGAGCCGGGCGAGCAGAGCGAGCGAACCTAACCTATCCATGTCGGGGTGCCAAGAACTCCCGTGCTCGCTTCGCTCGCACTCGTCCGGCTCGCTTGCGCCATACCCTTCGAACCTAACCTAACCATGTCGGGGTGCAGTTATGCTTTAGTTGCCCTCTTTGTATATCCAGTCGCTCACTTAGTAATGTAGTCACTCACTTAGTAATGTAGTCACTGAAATAAAATTTTAATATCTGAAATGGATTAATCACAACCCACTTTTTGTAAGCTCGTTCTGGATTTTATTATTAATCAATATTCGTCGTTAGTTAAGTTAATTATTCGCTTACTCAAATACATACCGCTCAAGTTATTAGAACAGTATGTCATCATCAGTCGCAAAGTTTTTATTTATTCGCTTGTTTTATAATTCCTCGTTTTATATTATACTCATAGACTTACCACTGTCATATTATTCTTCAACGCGACGAGAAAGTCCTCTGGCCCATGCGCGGGCGCCGTGTGCACTAAACCTGTCCCTTTCTCGCCCGTGACGTGCTCGCCTTCCAAGAACGGGAGGGTACAGTTTATCAGTTTATTCCTGTATGTTGTCCCTTGGAGGTGATGGCCTGTTGGATAGAGATAGATTATTTTGTATTTTTTAAACAATGTGGTTTCAGCACGTAAAAAGAATCGAACCAACCCGTATCTAGCCTAGGAACTAGAGATGCGCCAAGTACTAATTTAACCGAGTACCGAGTATTACTCGATTTAATGTTTGCCGAAGCGAGTACTCGGCCGAGTTACTCGGTTCATAAAACAAGATATCCACAAATGGCATATCTAGAACGAGTATTTTTGTATGCACCTGTAATCACTGTGAACATCAAGTGTTTATTTTCTGAAGCAGGCAATGTCTATGAAGAAAAACGGATAAGACTATTACTAGAACGCGCAGAGAGCCTTGTATTCCTGCATCATAACTTGCCCTAGCTAAATTTCAAATATGAGTTGTATCTTTTTTATTTGATTAATAAACAAATTTGTTTTCACTACATCTCTTAAACTCATCACTTGAACCGAGTTATTCGGCCGAGTAAGAGTATCAAAAAAACACCGAATATGCCGAGTACCGAGTAATTACCGAATACACGGGTCATCTCTAGTAAGAACGTAGCTCCGAACTTAATCTCAAATATAAAAAAATTTAGTTCCCCAAATAATATAGGGTTTCCGAGTCAGTACGCTTCCACCTTCGGCCTCATCGTCACTTAACATCAGGTGTGATTGACGTCACATGCTAACCAGTCGTGTATAAAAAAAAGGTGTTCGAAAAATTTATCGTTTGAAGTTTGACTCTGACTGCACTTTTGACCCGGACTATACACTAATTACATGTTGTACCTTATGTAACGGTTCAAAGATAGCTTTCACAAGAGTATTAGATGCCGTGTGGTTTCGGCACTTAGAATAGAACCAACCCGTCTCTTATCGTGGGTGTCGTAAAAGACGACTAAGGGACATTCCATCAAAGAGCATCTATTGATTTGCACGTTTCAACGGCAACGGGCTCACCCGTTGTCACGTGTGCATTTCTGTATATTTCATAAGGTGAACCATGGATGTTTCAATCATTAAACCTTCACTATTGTTTGGGATATCTCTGACCACCCCATTTGGGATAAAGGTCGTGACGTTATGTATGTATTACCTCGATTACGACGTATGGTCATAAATTTGAACCCGCGACCTTTTGGTATAGCAGTCAGAATTTTTAACCACTACACCAAACAGGTCGTTCAAATTTGAAACCGAAATTGACCGAGCCAGGCACACACTTAAACATATGATGTCAATGTTTGAAAATTATTATAACTTACTGTCAAACTCTTCTAATCTCTCTATTTCCACGCCCAAGATGCCTTGAAGCGAATCCAGCAAAATGCTTGCCGCTACGAACAGCTCTCCAGGTTTGTTCTTCAATGATATCAGGCTATATTTGAGACCTGTGCTATAGCATACAGCTCGATTAGCTACAAGGGTCCAGGGTGTGGTCGTCCATACGATTGCTGACAGTTTCTTTCTGGAAAAAAGTGGGTTTTGTTGTGGACAGAGTTTCACTACCATTCCCATATCCCATATGTAAGGGTACATACCCTTCTTACTTTAACTGGTTAATATGTATGTTTAGTATATAAGTGATAGCAGTATTTATTTGAGATGCATTATACACATGACACCGAGCTGTGTTTCCTTCCATAGAGAAAACTGCAAGTTCCTATTAAGTCAATTATAGAAATATACCCATCTGCCAAATCTTGGGCCACTTGTGGAATTCTCTCAAGGGGAAATGTGACATATACTTCTGTGCTCTTGTATTGAGGGTCATACTCTAATTCAGCTTCCGCTAAGGCTGTTCTGTGAAAAGAAAAATGTATTTACATAAATTCAGCCAAATTATTTTACAATAATAGACTAATTAGAAGCAACTGCTTCACAAGTGGTTAATTATGCTTGTGGCATGAATATTCCTAGGTTTAATCTACATATTGGATCTTTACCTATCAAATTGGAGTTTTTATTCTTCGTTAATCATATGTACCAATTCCTGCGATTTTCAAAGTTATATCCAAATTTGTTTTTTATTTGGAAAATGGAATATTATTTCAAGGTTTCACATGAAATATTTTTTAAATTTAAAAAAACATAATAAAAAAAAAATTATAGAGCTCTTTTCATGTGCTTCCCATAATCATTGCTTAGATTCGCTGAAACTTTTATTAAGCGGTTACTTTTAAAAATTAACGCTGCCTATACCTAACTTAATGTTATCCGATGATACACACAAAGTTTAGCTAAATTTGGATTTGCCGTTCCGAAAAAAAAATCAAAAATGTTTGTATGGAGACAACAGTCTTCATTAAATTCTTCATACAAAACGCCAATTTCATAGGTAAGGACCAAATAGTTCTTTAAAACTTAGATGAGAGGCGTAAGCAACTGTCCGCCCTTGGCATTTTTAAAAAAATCTTGTTTCTATTTGAAGCTTTTGTGCACCCTGGGTGACTATGCCAGCCTCATTGATACATTTGCCTTTTTAAACCTCACTCTCTTTTTGCAATGCTCTCTTGGAATGAAATATAAAACAACCTCTGATAATTCTGTCCCATGGTTTTGCCTCCAAAAATTGGAGTAAATTATTGTGCTTAGATCGCAGGATAATAAAAGCTAAATAAGTGTTGAATAAGGACAACTTACATAGAAATATTGCAAATTAATTAAAAGGTTGTAAAAAAAGGATATCACTACTATTGTACTCTATACTCTAGTGTATCCTAATATTAACTATTTCTTATGTTGTGAAATATTTTTGTTCAATTACGGTGGAACTTATTGGACTCATGGTGCTTAAAAGATATTCAACTTTCATATGAACATTGCAAACTAAATTAATATTATTGTGCTAAGAGATAGCACCATGAGTCCAATAAGTTCCACCATAATTTGAATATATTAACTATATTAGGATACACTAGAGTATGGAGTTTCATGCAAACCACTTATTTAGCTTTTGTTATCCTGCAATTTTAGCACAATAATAAATAATAAAGCTTGTAAAAAAAAGGATAGCACTAGTATTGTACACTCTAGCTAGAGTATCCTAATATTATTTTGTATGTTGTAAACTATTTTTGGTAACTAAATGGTCTTTCTTACAATGTCTTATAAATTCTTACATACAGCAAAAGTCTGTAATAATTTTGATTTGATTTCATAAAATTTCATTTTATGAAAGAGTTAACTCCTCCATGAAAATAAAATATGCTAAAACTCAATGTAGCTAAGTTGTAATTTTTTTTTTGCTAAGCAATGATCATAACAATGATCATAATTTGTATAGGTATAATAATAAATAATAAATATCCTTGACATACACACAGCGCCATCTAGTTTCACTTTAAGCAACTATAAGCTTGTGTTGTGGATACCAGATGGTTGATATACTACATAAATACATTTTTTTGTTAATAAATACTTATTATAAATGAAAACATCCATAACTCGGGTACACATGTCCGTATTCATCACACAAACATATGACCCTAGCGGGATTCGAACCCGCAACCTTTTGGTATAGTGGTCAGAGTTGCTAACCACTATACCAAACAGGTCGTCGAATAAAGTATTATAATATAATTATTGGCATACTTAGATGATGGCGACCAATAAACCGGCTTCAAGGCACGAAACACTAAACCCGACTTGTACATTTTGTAGAATTGTCTCAACTGCTTTTTTAAATAATCATTATTTAATGTCAAATAACACTGTTTGTCCCAATCGGCCATAACGCCCCAACTTTTGAAAGCCTCCTTTTGTTTCTCCACTGTTTCCAATGCAAAATCTCTGGCTGTTTGTCGTATTTGCACTGGATCTGATGGTGCATTCTTCTTGGATGTTTTCTTGGCTTTCTGTAAGGCTTTGAGTTCTATTGGCAGACCGTGGCAGTCCCAACCGGGTACATAATGGACTTTGTTGCCTTGGAGGACTTGACTTCTGTTGTTGATATCCTTGATTATCTGAAAAAGGGCTCCTTTTATTTTGCTAAATTAACATACAATTTAGTAGAAAAAAGATATCAAAAACATTATCCTCCTTCCTGAGGCAGACCATGTATCAGACACTAAGGCTCCAGCAAAAAGAATCTCCTTATCCAGAATTGCTGCTTTCCTGTATCTGACCCTTGATCCAGCTACCGTACCAAGTGGATCTCTCAAGGTGTTAATGATAACACTATTTTTCTATAAACACGAGCAGCATTAGTGTTTGTATGTATATTTCACAGTGTTGGAAGTGTTCGACTTTGTCTGTCATGTTGTTGTTCAAAGACATTAATTTCAGTCACAATTTCATTTCAAGTCAACATCATTTCTTGATTAATTAAATTTTAGAATAATAGCTCTATACCCCCACAGGATAAGAACCTACTTTCTATTCTATTGCCAAATTAAAATACCTAACTAACTATATAACTATAAATGCTTGGCTTTGAGCTCTAGTGCTATATATTGTTTTGTAATTTTTCATTAAAACTGTTAATAACTTAAAGCTAAGATGGATACAATGGACAAGACATATTTATTTTGCATCTGGAATTTCTCAGAAGGTTTTACATTAAAAGATTAGCAAAATATCACTAAATAGTGCTAGCCACCCATGCCATCCTTCTATGTGAAAGTAGAGGTGGAATTGTTAATTCTTTAACTTATATGAATGTAAATAATATTAAATTATGAATTATTATTGTTCAAACAGACAAACGACCGAGTACTGAATAGTGAACTTATCAGCAAAACCGATGATTGCAGATTCGAATCCTGCAGAGGGTAAATGTTTGCGTTATGAATACGAACATTTATTGCCGACTCATGGATGTTTATAATATAAATATTTATGTATGTTTATCCGTTCTCTGGTATCCATAGTACAAACTTTGCTTAGTTTGGGACTAGATGATTGCTGTAAGTTTTCGAAATATTTAAGAAAAAAAAAGAAAACTAAAGAAATAGATTATAGTGTGGAGCATGCACTTAGTGAAATATTAACTCAAACATAGTATCTTTTAGTGTTATTAATTAACACTTTCACGGACAGTGAACCAGACACAATAGAAGTTTTATTGTTATAACGACTTTAGGCATTCATTGCCCGCGAAAGTAATGGCAATGTCATTTAATTTTGCACCAACAAACTTGTACATTCATGTCTCGCATATGCTTGTCTATCCAAGTTATTCACACTGTTGAAGTGCTAAGTGCGTAAGAAAGTTTTGTCTTTAAAATTTATCTTTAATTCCCTTCCACCCATCCAGATTTTTCACTCTGTCAAAGTGCTAAATGCGTAATTAAACTTTGCCTTTAAAATTATTTTTAATTTCTTTCCATCTCGTTTTCAGCGATGTGGATGCAATTTAATATAGGGAAAGACACAAAATAAAAACTTTATGGAAAGTAATATATTTCACCTTATTCACAGCGTGGCCCATGTGTAAATCGCCATTAGCATAAGGAGGGCCATCGTGTAATACAAACTCGGTACCAACCATATGTTTCCTTTGCCAATTATAGAGCTCCGAAAATTGTGCAGTCTGCAAAAAAGGCATGAAAATTTACTATGTAATTTAACAAGTCATACTAGTAACAAATTACATTCTGAATATATTATTGGCTTAAGTACATTGTATTGAGGGTTCTAAATAAACCTAATTATTTGCTAACCTTCTGAATTTCTTCTCGTATGGCATTATTAGACCTGACCGGGAAATTGGTTTTGGGAAAAAGTATAGTGTGAGAGTAAGTCTTCGTCTTTGGTATGGTCGAGCTTTTGTTGCGCGCACAAGCGATACACATCCATTTCGTTTTTACTTTTCGGTAATTAGAGCATGAAATATTAAAATTCTTCGTAGAAATCATAGCTTTTAGGTTAGGTCTCCGTGTTTTGACTTTTGGCTTTTTTTTAACACTCCTATCGGAGAAGGCAAAGGGATTTAAACCCATACATCCATGTCTCATTTTATGAAGCGCAATAATTCTGCCAATGACGACGCATGTAGAGAAAAGAAAACAGCAAAAGATGACGAAAAGCAGGGAAGTGTACTACGAATGATTTGTTTTGACTGAGACTAAAAGTGAAGGGGAGTGTAAATTAAAGTGCCTAATGGACCTTTGGGGTTCCAAGAAGTATATGACGAATTACTTGTTGTGACTAAGACTGACTTACTGACTGACTGAAGAAATAAGAAAAATAGACATGGCTGTAGTGGGCTTAAATTCCTTTGCCTTCTCCTAGAGAAGAGAATAAAACGAAAAAGAAAAGTCAAAGAGACTCCCTTTTTTTTTTTTTTTTTGGCTTTTTGGCGGGAACTCGGCGAGTGAAGTAGCATTTTTCTTTATAAGTCTTATAATTTGTGCATTCTAACTTTTGAAGCTTAATAATGGCAGAGTATTGTGCAGCAAACGTTAGTGATAGTGTACAAGTGAAGGGAGGTGTAAATTAAAGTGCGTAACGGAGCTTTCGGGTTCCCACAAGAAGCCGCCAAAATCTTTTGTAAAGCATTCTGCCACTTTACTGAAGAATGACTTGACCGTGACTAGACTCTGTATACGCCAAGTATACGACGAATTACTTGTTTTGACTGAGACTGACTTACAAACTGAAGAAATAAGAGAAATAAGACATGGCTGTTATGGGCTAGATCCCTTTGCCTTCTCCTAACGGAGAGAATGAAACCAAAAAAAAAAAAAAAACACGCTCGTCTTGCATGTTGTTTGATGAATGTATTTCTGAATGATTTATCTCCTCTCCTTTGATAACAACCACTGAAAATGGTATGGTATTCTCAAATTATATTACACTTATTACCATTTATTCTCTCATAATTCCTCAAAAATAACCTTAAACCTTTCAGCCTAAGGCAAGGAAGTTTATAGATCGTAAGAAGGCTGTGACATTCAATTTGGTGCACCGTTCGCAAAGAGATCCATTGACTGCGGACGAAACAGCCCCACAACGAGTGCTCGTACCTGTGAACGCTGTTGTCCCGGCTAGAAAAGAGAAAGACCCTGTAAGTACCTTACATATCAATTCAAATATTGACAGCGCATCATTCTGCTATCTGGTGGAACATCGGAAAAATTAGTCAGTGTGGTCGATAAAGGGGGCACAGAAACGGTTACCAAAAAACCCTATATCCTTGTTCATGTATGATCAAAACCACCAGAGGTAAAACAGCAAAAGCTATTTATACTAACAACTTTAGACTCGACAATCACGTTTCCAATGGATCGGGACTAAAAATGTTTCATCTACTACTATTATAAATAATTAGGGTTGCTATACGTCCCGTATAACCGGGACTGTCACCGAATTTGACCATCCTGTCCCTTATTAATATATGTCCCAAATTTCGACAAAATACGGAAATAGAATAGAGAGGTGAGAGGCGCGAGCGCAAAACTCATACTATGTGCACATGCATGCAAAAATAGTTAAATATAATAAAACATAGTTCAAAAGCCGCGTGTCAGTATTGAATGTCTTAGGTGTGAGTTTTAGCCATCAGAAATGAAAACGTCCCGTATTGACGTCTAGAAGTTATGGCAACCCTGTAAATAATAATAAATAAATATCTTTGCATATACACACAGCACTGTCTAGTTCCAGACTAAGCAACTAGGCTTGTGTGGATACCAGATGGTTGATAAACTACACAAATACATTCATTAGACATAACGATTTGTTACAGGAATTGACACAAGACCAGAGGAAGGAGGAACAGCGCAAGTATGGGGTCTACTTTGACGATGACTACAACTATCTGCAACATCTCAAGGATACCAAGGAGGTCACCATGGTTATGCAGCCAGTACGTCTATAATTATATTATTATTATGGAGTAAAATGCATGCAGCAGATGCTGATGTGGCTATAGTACACATGGTATATCTAAATTGGTGTATTGTTAACAACAGAAATAGTCACAATTTTTGATTAATAAATAAATATCCTTGGACAGAGACACAGCGCCATCTAGTTCCACAGTAAGCAACTATAGGTTTGTGCTGTAGATACGAGATAGTTGATATAGTACATAAATACATTTTTTATTGTAAATAAATTATTATAAATGAAAACATCCATAACTCGGATACACATGTCCGTATTCATCACACAAACATATGGCCCTAGCGGGATTGGAACCCGTGACCTGTTGGTATAGTGGTCAGAGTTTCTAACCACTACACCAAACAGGTCGTCAAACCATCAATAGCCCTCATGGTATCAGAATTTTTTCTCTATAAACCACTTGGCAAGTCCATTTTTAAAACTGTTCACGATTCATCAACAACCTCTTGAGGAAGCTAGTTTTTAATGTGCTTGCAACTCTGTTATTGATTGTGTAAAGTTTTTCAGTTTCTTATCTTTTTTATGTCTGGCATGGTGGATATGAAGGTTGAAAATGTCAGGCATACAAGACAATGTCTCAATCATGTCTCTTGCACGCTAATTCCTCAATGAAAGCTGGGTCAGTGATTGCAGTCCTTGTCATAAAGTGAAAATTATAAAACCCCTGACAGCTAATTGGATTATTCTTCTTCAATTTAAGATCTCTTGTCGGTGGAGTAATGACCACGTTTCTCTACATTCCGCCCTCGATTTAACCTCTTGGTACGACACATTTACCTTTCATTCACTTGGTCAAAGTAATTGTGCCTAGGTCTTCCCCTTCCCCTCTCTCCTCCAATCTTTCCCTGAATTATATTTTTCAAAAAAATATTGTGTCATATCAAGTGACCTATCATCTTTTCTCTTCGGTTCTCAACTGTGGCCAACAGGCATCTCTTCACCTTTACCATCATTCACCTCTTCATTTGTTCTCATCTCTATCCAGGTTATTGGATTATATAATCCAAATATAAATCAACAGTGTTAAAATTTCGATTGCGTCCACCATGACATCTTAATTATGAAACTACACCATTATGGCGTCCAGGGCCAAGCACTCAGCCTAATGAAATCATATCTACGTGATCGAATTCAGAGGGTTGATATCAATGGAGAGAGATCATCAGGATCTGCAGTTAGCATGGGCGTACCGCAGGGTTCAATACTGGGACCATTCCTATTTTTAGTTTATATCAACGATTTACCTCACCTCGCTAAGGAAAGACACGAGATCGTATTGTTTGCTGATGACACTTCTTTAATATTTAAAGTTGACAGATATCAATTAGCATATGACGAAGTGAATAATGCTGTCTCAAAAATAGTCGAATGGTTCACAGTCAATAACTTGCTCCTTAATGAGAACAAAACGAAATGTCTTAGATTTTCATTACCTAATGTTGAACAGGTTGCCACCAAAATAAGAATTAAACATGAACAGTTGGAACTTGTGGACACAACTGTATTCCTTGGTATGACTTTAGATTCTCGGTTACAGTGGGGACCCCATATTAAAAAACTAATGAAAAGACTCAGTTCTGCCGCATATGCTGTTAAGAAAATTCGAAATATCTGTGATATTGAAACAGCGCGCTTAGTCTACTTCAGCTACTTTCACAGCTTGATGTCATATGGTATCTTGCTGTGGGGAAACGCTGCTGATACAGATAGCATATTTCTCTTACAGAAACGAGCTATTCGTGCAATTTATAAATTAAGGTCAAGAGATACATTAAGACAAATATTTAAAGAAATTAATATTTTAACATTTTCGTCACAATATATATATGAAAATCTTGTATATGTTAAGAGAAATATATATTCATTCGAGAAACATTGTGACCGACATAATGTCAATACAAGGAGCAAAAATCAATTAGCTGTACCTTTTAGTAGACTTAGTAAAGTTAATAAGTCATTCAGAGGTCAATGTGTGCGCTTCTACAACAAGGTTCCCATGGATATACGGAATCTTCCGCTTAATAAATTTAAACTTATTATAAAACAAAAATTATGTAAAAAGGGATATTACAAAATTTCAGACTATATTAATGAAAGTAATCCATGGGATTAAACGGCTCCTCTACACGATATATAAAATTGTTGTAACCTTTCTTGATTGTACATGATTTATTGAAAAGAGACAAACCCTCTGAGTTTCTCGCTAGCTCTTCTCAGTAGTGGTCGCGTTCCGAGCTAGTGGTAGTTTAAAAAACAAATGACGTTCATAAGTGCATATTGTATTGCCTACATGAATAAATGATTTTCATTTCATTTCATTTCATTTCAAAAGCTAAATATATTCAAAACGGCTTTACCAATTTCTGTCAAATATGATTACGAACCAGTCTCTCCATATGAGAATTCCAGCAACACTTAACACCAGAATGCTCATTTATATCCTCGAACTCTGGCACAAATTTTTTTCTTTGGACACTATTTGGTACTATTTCAGTACAGGTTTTAGACATTAACAGAATAGCTGAATTCTACTTTTTGTATTCTAGCGTCACATAAGTCTTTTTTCTTTCAATAGCCAATTTATTTTTGCAATTTCTAGAAAAGCACACACAAAGGGAAAGAGAAGGCAGCTACTAGTGAGGCTGGAGGAATGGTCACAGAAACCCTGACGCTGCCCAGCTCTGTGTTCGCCTCGGAAGTGGAAGAAGATGTTGGATTACTGAACAAAGCAGCTACACAAGGTACAGTCTACATGCATGCATGCAAATTTGTTTTAGTATAAACTAATTTAAATACAAATTGAGCGTAGCAAAACAAATTAATTTGATTCTAATGTTAAAGAAAGCCATGGGCATGTGCGATTCCAGTCAAGAAGGCGCCAGTGGATAATTTAAAGTTACTACATTCCAGGTCTCTGCCTTCAGCTGGCTCCCGAAGTGGTTGCCGCTTTGGATGAGGATTTTGACTATGAAGACCCTCAGAATCAGCTGGAAGATAACTTCATTGAACTGGCTATGGGCGAAGGTAATGCATTTTCATGACCGCGGCTTTGTGGTTCGAAGTTTGGACATCGTGTCGTAAGCAATGAGCTATTTTGACGAACGTTTGGTGATGTGGATAGTGACCCTGCCCACTGATGTGAAACCAACACTTGTAAGCTTAAATCAAAATCAAAGGGGTAAATGTTTGTGTAATGAATACGAACATTTATTCCCGAGTCATTGATGTTTATATAAATGTTTATGTATGTTTATCCATTATCTAGAATCCATATCCATTCTTGTGTATTCCAACATTTAATTCTAGGACGCGGAAAACATTTGGTTTTCTAACTGGTAAGCGTAACTATACCAAAAATAATAAATATTTCAATGATGTTGTCATATTCCTAGAAAAAATTGGTTCTTTCAAAGGAAATATTGTGAAGAGTTGCCTGACTCGCAGGCACAGAGTTGTATTCCTATTCAAAATTTGGTTTATCTAAAAAGAAAGGGACTCTTATTAATTGTTATAATCAGATATACAGTGTGGAAAGATAAGTCGGGCCCTGGAGGGAAACTGTCTTAAATCATTAAGCTGGCTCATTTTACTTAAAGGAGACATTCCTTTATTTTTAAAAAGAAACAAAACTGCATTCAAAGATTTTGTAAAACTCGGTTGCCTCACCCGGGACTAGAACCAACTAAAATTAAAAAAACAAACACTCCCTATTTTATTATACTAATCGATAGTATTATTATTCAGGATAAAATTTCCCTAATTTGGTCTTACTCTGGAAAGTGAACATCTAGTACTTACTGTTCACTTTCAACAAGTAAAAGATACGTAACATTTCTCTTATCTCTCCAACATTCAAAGACTTCGTATGAAGTACACGCTTGCTTATTTATCGCTAAGGGTTGCGGTAGAAAATGTTATTAAGGGCATACACCACAACACTTTGCTGAAGGCTACAAGAAATGAATTTCAACGGCGACTAATTTTGTGTAGCCAGAACGAGCGGGCTCATTTCGAACAATATATCAGTTAAATAATTTAAGTGTAACAAATTGATAGTAAAATAACGTTAATGTTAGATTTAACGATCATTTTTATTTTTAAGACCAAATGTTTGTTAGAGAAATTTTATCCTGAATAATAATACTATCGATTAGTATAATAAAATAGGGAGTGTTTTTTTTTTTAATTTTAGTTGGTTCGAGTCCCGGGCGAGGCTAGCGAGCTTTAGAAAATCTTTGAATGCAGTTTTGTTTCTTTTTAAAAATAAAGGAATGTTTCCTTTAAGTAAAATAAGCCAGCTTAAGGATTTAAGGTAGTTTCCCTCCAGGGCCCGACTTATCTTTCCACACTGTATATATGTAGACATAATATAACCATGTAACTATTTGTAACTGTTTCATAAATAACTTTGTTATGCAAAGCAACCTGTTGTGTGCAAGTGCCATGATATATATCATCACTAATTAGTGGAAACTGTTTTGGGTTATGTGTTGTATGTTTGTTACAAACATATTGTATCAGTATTACCTGTTTGTTTCCCAGAAGTAAATAAAATAAAAATAGTACCGCTTTGCTTATCTTGGGACTAGATGATTGGTGTGAGTGTTGGAAATATTGATATATTTACTTATATGTCAATATTTTGACAAAAAAATTGACCACTGCTTCTATTGAGCAGTGTAATGACATAAACAAATCTTTGGAATTTATTCCAATTTTAAATAATTTAAATTAGAATTTAAGACAACGGAGAGTAACTCTGGCACCTTATTAAAATTAATTAAGAATTATAAAACTATTAATAGCCAGCCCACAAAAATATGTAAATTGAACAATAAATATAATCTAAAAGTATTTCATCAGAATATTCAGGGCATTTTGGGCAAAGATCTAACAATCGAATTATTTATGAATAATTTTAAAATTGATATTATGTGTCTTACTGAACACTGGTTAAAGACCTATGAACTCTTATTTAATTTTAGTGGTCACCAGGTCGCAAGTTCGTTCAGCAGAAAAAACGCCATACGCGGAGGCTCCTTAATACTTATTAGAAAAGATTTGAAATTTAAAGAACGTAATGATATTGTGAGTCTATCTGTTGAACGTACTATTGAAATATCTTGTATAGAACTTGAGCGACTTATTGTAATGAGCGTATACAGACCCCCAGCTTCCTCATATGACCAGTTTGAAATATGTTTAGATGAAGCGCTGTATAAAATTGGTAATACCAATAAGTACATTTTAATTTGTGGCGATTTTAATATCAATATACTGCAAGACACTCCTTTGACTAGAAGATTCCAATCATTTTTTCTTTGTCACAACTTAGTTAATGTTTTTCTTGAACCAACCAGGACAACAGCAACTTGTGCAACCTGTCTTGATAATATTTTTGCGAACATTAAACCTGTTTATAAATCTATTGTTAACAAATTACAATCAGACCACTCCGGT
The DNA here is from genome assembly GCA_949316235.1 of Oegoconia quadripuncta. NCBI lineage: Eukaryota > Metazoa > Arthropoda > Insecta > Lepidoptera > Autostichidae > Oegoconia > Oegoconia quadripuncta. The sequence continues at coordinate 3,217,190 of OX438741.1, read as the reverse complement.
CAATTAGCTATTTTTGATATTGCTGAAAGAAGGTTGAAAAAAATAATTAAGTGTGTGCCTGTTAACGAAAGTCGGCTAAAATTATTTCGAAATAATATAATAACAAAAGTGCCTTATTTGACTTATAATGATGATCCCAATAAATTGTATAACACTGTATTTGATTTAACTAAAGATCAATATGAAAAAGTTTTTAAGTCAAAAACAATAAAAGTCAGCGAGTCGCTAATGTTCAGTGATTGGGCGACAGCAGGAATTCACAAAAGCAGAAATAGATTATATGAACTTTATGCCGAAAAATCATATAATAAAAATGATACCTTTGTTAGCTATCTTAGGAATTATTCAAAAATTTTTAAACGCGTTTGTTCTGAGGCTAAATCTATGTTTACCATTAGTAAAATTAAAAACAGTTCTAACATCATTAAATCCACTTGGAAAGTCATAAATAATGAGACAAAAAAAGTCGAAGATCGGAATTTAGAATTCAATTTGAAATTAAACGATAAAATTATTAGTAATGACTTACAGGTTGCCGAATCATTTGAAAAGTTCTTTACCAACATTCCAATCTCGACCACTAAATCTCTTAATTCATCTCCCGCTCTGGCCGAATCACTTATCTTACAAAATGTAGAACCATGTGAGATAAACTTTAAATTTACTCATGTAAATAGTAATAGTGTACTGAAAGCCTTTAAATCATTGCAAATGAAAAAGACTGCTGACGTTCACGGCCTATCAGTTAAAATTATTAATTCCATAATTGATTGTATTGCACCCCACTTGGCTACTATATTTAACAAATGTGTTGATCGTGGAGTGTTTCCTGATTTAATGAAACTAAGTAAAGTCATTCCATTATTTAAAGCAGGTAGTACATCAGATCCCACTAACTTTAGACCTATATCAGTACTACCCACATTTAGTAAAATTTTTGAGAAATTGATTTTAAACCAGTTAATGTCTCATTTTTATCAAAACAATATCATGCATCCCAAACAATTTGGATTCACACGGGGTCGCTCAACAACCGATGCAGGTGTTGAGCTAGTTCAACATATTTTTGATGCCTGGGAGAATTCGCGGGATGCAATTGGCGTCTTCTGCGATTTGTCAAAGGCTTTTGATTGTGTTCATTATGATATATTAATCAGGAAATTACACCATTACGGCATACAAGGTCAGGCTTTGAATCTTTTAAAATCATACTTGTATAATAGAATTCAGAGGGTAGATGTTAATGGCACTAAGTCCTCTGGGTCTGAGGTCCATATGGGCGTGCCACAAGGTTCAATTCTAGGACCATTTTTGTTTCTTGTGTACATTAATGACTTGCCTCATCTTGCCCGGAATAGATGTGAAATAGTATTGTTTGCAGATGACACCTCTGTGCTATTTAAAGTTAAGAGATATCAATCATCTTGTGACGATGTAAACACTGCTATTTTTGAACTTGTTAACTGGTTTACAGTAAATAATCTTCTTTTGAATGAAAAAAAAACTAAATGCTTAAAATTTACTTTACCTAATGTTAAACAAATGCCTATTGACATATTTGTACGAGGCGAAAAATTGGACCTTGTAGACACTACTGTCTTTTTAGGACTGACATTGGATGCTAAGCTTCAGTGGGGGCCTCATATTGAGAAACTAGCGAAAAAGCTTGCTTCTGCTGTGTATGCAGTCAAAAAAATCAGAAATTTAACAGACGTTCATACCGCAAGACTGGTTTACTTTAGCTATTTCCACAGTTTGATGTCATATGGCATATTGTTGTGGGGAAACGCTGCTGACATACATATGATTTTTGTTCTGCAGAAGCGTGCTATTCGTGCCATTTATAAATTAGGACCTAGAGAGTCTCTTAGAGATAAGTTTAAGGAAATTAATATCTTAACAATGGCATCTCAATACATTTATGAGAATTTGTTATATGCAAAAAAAAATATAACCTTATTCGCTAAAAATAGTGATAGGCACAATGTTAATACAAGGAATAAGAACCAGTTATCTATTTATGTTAGCCGACTTCACAAAGTTAGTAAATCCTTCAAAGGGCAATGTATACGCTTTTATAATAAGGTTCCAGTAGACTTTCAAAATATGCCTTTAAATAAATTTAAAGCAATCATAAAACAGAAATTATTAACAAAAGGCTATTATAAAATCACTGACTATTTGAATGATAAGCAAGCATGGACATAGCTGTCTAATCATATAATTATCAAATCGCAACCTATAATCTGTTTAAAAGAGCAACCCTAGAGTTTCTTGCTCGTTCTTCTCTGGAGAGTCAGCTTTGTGAATGAGCAGTAAATTTAAACTATAATGTAATATTAATATTAATAGTGACGTTTTCAAGTGATAATTTTATCCTATGAAATAAAAATATTTTGATTTTGATTTTTTGATTTTGTCGTAGATGGGCGTGTGGGGTGGGCGTTGCTAGAGCGATCGGGACGGTGCCAGTCGCGTGGTAAAGGGTGGCTCGGGCAAAGGCGATACAATTGCAAGCTACTATAGGAAATCGACAACGTATTCACATTCGATTATGACCATGAAACCTGAGATGCTTTCTGTTGAATAGGAAACATTTGCACGCCCCTCATGCCATACAACTTGGCCCCCGCGTGCAGTCTGTGGAATTCAACCGCACCTGGTCTTCAATTCCTCCTTGCTCAAATCCCATGATCAACTTCTTATTAGCTAACGACTCACCGGATTCTTCCAAGCGTCGGTGATAATAATCAAATCATTCACAGTCGTTGATGTGTTCAGTGGAGCTCCGACTCCTTTGAAGGCTCGTAATAAAAGTGCTTGTCATTTTCGATGTGCAGACCTTATATTACCGTTAACGTCGTAACCGCACCGTTTCCGGCGATACCAGCGCCACCAGGTTCACTTCTCATTAACCACGTACTATGATAGTCAGTTGACCGTTCGAATAATGAATTCTATCGCTAATTTATCGCTATCTGCGACATATATATTATTAGGAGAGATTTAATCACATTCAAAATTTTGTATGGTTATTCAGACCATAAAACTGAAGAACAAGAAACATCTATAGATTTGTTTTAACGGCGATGGGCTCACCTCCTAACACGTGTGCATTTCTGTATATTTGGAAAAGTGAAATGCGGATTTTGTTTTAAACGTAACTTTTAATCTTTGGTACACCCAAACACTTTAGTATATCTCTGCCCACCCTATTTGGGATAAAGGTCGTGATGACGTATATAAAACTAATAAATAATAATGTTACTCCTTCAGGTGATGATGAATACGATGAGGAAGACGATGCCGACAGCTCGTGCGATGATGATTCCGACAAGGCGTTCGCTTCGGACCTCGATTCGGATGATGACAGTAATTCACAGGTATGTCCCATAATTTAACTAAATACGTGTGAAAACTGTCAGCCCACATCTTTTGATTCTCCTTTTGATCCAAAGAATCCTGTAGCCTAAATGGCTAGATCGATTGCGTATTGCATGGTATCGTTAGATTCGTCTTGATCCCCAGAGGGCGGAGTGTGAGTTTTGTTTCGACTTAACTTTACAACCGCGTTCACGTTTACGTGTCGATTTGTATGGAGAAATGTGCAGCGCCTCCAGCGGACAGTTTGCAAAACGATTTTTTTTCATAGATACTTATGGCTTAAAGGCGAACGCAATGGTAAAGTTAGGTCGAAACAAAACTCGCACTTCGCACACAGAGTGCCATTGGATACATTTTATGTTGAAAAAAATCAGCATGGCGCCCGCAAAATACGAAATATGCTGTCGGTTTTTTACTAATATTATAAATGCTAAAGTTTGGATGTTTGTTTGTTGCTCCATCACGGCGAAACGGCTGAACGGATTTGCATGGAATTTGGTTTATAGTTAGAATATACCCTGGATTAAGCCACAGGATATTTATTATCCCGATAAATTGAGTAGTTCCTGCGGGATAAACAAATTTCCGCGATAAAGTTATTCTACGCAGGCGAAGTCGCGGGCGGAAACCTAGTACTTTATAAGTAATCAAAAACCTCCAAATGGTATTTCAATTATTGTCTAATTTAAAAAAAAAACTAAGAATAATGCAAGGAAAAGTTTAAATAAATCATTGTTCAACAACGCCCTCCCAAATGATTTAAAATTATTGACTGGACGACAATTTAAAATTAAGTTACATGAATGGCTTATCAACAAATGTTATTATTCAATTAAGGAATACCTACCACTATTTTAAAATACTTATGTATAACGGACAATATCGCTTTTCTGACATCAACACATAATTGACAATTAATTAGTTTTATATTGTGACAACATACATTATTATATTATATTTAAGTAATAACCTAACTAATGCTATCCTTGTTTATTAAATATTTGCACGCTAGATTTTAAGTATATTTTGAATGGGACTTCTGTTATGTGTCACCCTAGCTTGTACCCAAAATCAAGCAAATAAATTATTTCATTTCCAGGAGCGACAAGGGCTCGGCAGGATGCCGCCATGGCCGTCCGGCAATGATGACACCAAATCCCGCTTCTCACAGTACTCCATGTCCTCGAGCGTTATTAAGAGGAACCAGGGTCTCACGTTGCTCGATAACAGGTTTGAAAAGGTGAGATAGTAAAGAAATGGGTTTCGCCGTCGATTAATATAGTGGGTAGTTACCCTGTCTGCTGATCCAACGGTTGCGGGTTTGAATCCCGCGAGGGGTCAACGGTTTTGTAATGAAGACGAACAATTTTGTATGTTTTTTTATCCATAAGTACAAGTATAGAAAATGTATAGTTTTGCACGTCAGGTTAGTGCCTCAGCTCAATCATACCTGATGAAGCTGAAGGTAGAAGGGTATTCATCTGGAACCCTCAACTTATTTGGGGCGACTTGGCTATCTTATCTCAAACATTCAGAACACAATAATTCTATAAATATTGTTGCTTGGTACTTAGATAAGGTGGTGATAGCTATCAAACCAGAGTACTAATCAAGTCTGGGAATCGAATTCGCAACCTCAGTTTTGTAAACCATACCACGTTTACATTGAGCCACGGAGACTTAAAAAGGCCTTTTGCTCAAATTAATCAATTGTTTGAAGTTGCCGCATCACATCATTAGCTCCATCCCACTGCTAGGGCATTGACTTGTATGCATAAAAGCGACAATATTAGAGAGGGTACAGGCCATAATTCATTCACCATGCGGGCCCAATACGCATTGTGTGTATTCAAGTCGCCCCTGTAGGCCACCGACTTGGCTTAACAACTACCTCTTCCTGGAAAGACTCGTATATGAAAATGCCACTAGTGATCACCCACAAGACTAACCACGCGAAACGTTGCTCGACACCGCTAATCGAACATGTTTCCAACATCTCCAGATGTTCGCGGAATATGACGACACGGAAGTGGGCGCCCTAGACCTGGAAGAAATTGAGGGTTTCATGCCGGAGACTCACGACATGCTGTTGAGAGCGGCTGATGAGTTTCAGGAGTCGCAGCGACGGTTGCACCTGGATAAGGAGCAGGAGGTCGCTAGGTGAGTTGGCGTTAGTCCTTTTTTGAGTTTTGTACTTCAAAATGTAATGTCAATATATTAGTGAATTATCCAGAAAGGCACATATGATAGGGAAGTGAGTCCATCGCCGTTAAAACGTGCACGTCTATAGATGTATTTTGGTGCAAAGTCCCTTAGTCGCCTTTTCCAACACCCACGGGAAGAGACGGGTTGGTTCTATTAGTTTTACGTGCCGAAATCACGATAAACTTAAAAACTCAATAAAGTTTTAACTTTTTATAAAAATAACATTGGAAAATGTCGTGCCTTACCATTTTCGCTCATTCACAAGGCAGACTGTCCCGAGAAGAACGAGCACGAAACTCAGAGGTTGCTGTTTTTAAATAAGAATTTTTATAATTTATGATATGACAAAAAAAAGAAGAAAATTATAGACTGGATATCGCTGAGTCGTTCATGTCCTAGAGTCCGTTATATTTGCGATTAATTTCATAGATCGTTAATAGATAATTTCATAGATTTAACCGCCTCCGTGGCTCAATGTAAACAACATTGGGTTTACGATCCGGAGGTCGCGGGTTCGATCCCCAGCGGGGTACATGTTACAAGTACTCAGTTTGGTTGGTGGTGGGGCATTTTAAAATGTCCGCCTGGCTAGCTACCACCGTCTTATCTAAATCTGCCGCCAAGCAGCAATGTTAATAGCATTGTTGTGTTCCGGTTGTCAGAGATAAAATAGCCAGTCCCCCAAATGTGTTGGGGTTTCCGGGTCAGTACGCTCACACCTTCGACCTCATCTTCACTTAACATCAGGTGTGATTGAGGTCAAGTACGAACCCATCGTTTTTATAAAGTTTGCCAATGGTGACAATGGTTGTTTACATAATAAACAACCCACGGGGCGTTCTGTTATCTAGCCCAATGTCGGTGGAAGGTAAGGTACATTGCCTGACTAGACTATAATAACAAAAGGATTTGTCACCAGGATACAGCGGCTGCAGGAGATTGAAGAGGAATCAGACGAGGACCTAGTGACGGTTGAGGTGCAACCGAAGGAGCGGTGGGACTGCGAGACCATTCTGTCCACATACTCCAACCTGTACAACCATCCGAAGATCATTCAGGAGCCGAAGGTAGGGTGACTTCAGCATTACCAATGTGCAGGTAGAAGAACCAATGCGCAGTCGCTTTCGCTATTCGATTTCGGTTAGTAAAGTTAAGCAAATCAGGGGCGGTCTGTTCTTGGATGGGTGACCGTTGATAGGATTATCATACGAGTGTTTTCGTGATTCAATAATAGCCTACAGGTGGAGGTGTAGTGGGGACATGACGCTGTTGGGGTTTTCAGCCAATGGTAGATCCAAGTAGGGGGGTATAGGTGTCCATGTGGTTGACTTTTTCTTTTTTATGCACAATGGGTTGGTACTTGTTGCTGATGTTAAGTGAAGATGAGGTCGAAGATGGAAGCATACTGACCCGGAAACCCCAACACATTTGGGGGATTGGCTATCTTATTTCTGTCAACCGGAACACGACAATGCTATTAACATTGCTGCTTGGCGGCAGATTTAGATAAGATGGTGGTAGCTAGCCAGGCGGATATTTAAAATGCCCTACCACCAACCAAACCGAGTACTTAAAACATGTACCCCGCTGGGGATCGAACCCGCGACCTCATAATCGTAAAGCCAATGTTGTTTACATTGAGCCACGGAGGCGGTTAAAACTGATGACTGATGCCAGACAGTACAACCAATTTCCAGATGTCACTGGTAACAATCATCAATGTGTGTTACCAGTGATGACTTATGAGTCTGAAACGTGGTCTCTCACTATGGGTCTTGTAAAGGGCTGAAGGCAACGAGCTATGGAGAGGGCAATGCTTCGGCTGAAGTGGCAGTAGGCAGGGCACATAGCTCGTAGAACTGATAGCCGGTGGGGCATTAAAGTTCTCGAGTGGAGACCACGCACCGGCAAGCGCAGCGTAGGACGTCCACTCACAAGGTTGACGGACGACCTGATGTAGGTCGCGGGAAGTCGTGGAATGCAGGCAACTTCCAACCGGTCACTCTGGAAATCTATGGGGGAGGCGTGTGTTCAGCAGTGGACGTCCTGTGGCTCATATGATGATTTCTTTTTATGCACGACGGGCTAGCACTTGACCTTAAACACTCCTGATGTTAAGTGAAGATGAGGCCGAAGGTGGAAGCGTACGGACCCGGAAACCCCATCTTATTTGGGGGAAAAGCTATCTTATCTCTGACACTATCTTATCTGAACACAACAATGCTATTAACATTGCTGTTTCGCCGCAGACTTAGGATGATAGTAGCTAAGCCAGGCGGACATTTAAAATGTCCTAAACCAACCAAACCGAGTACTAAACATGTACTGGGGATCGAACCCGCGACCTCCGATTCGTAAACCCTATGTTGTTTATATTGAGCCGCGGAGGCGGTAATTATTGCAGTATATCGGTTAAGTATGAGTTCTCATTGTAACATCAATGTCTAATAAACGGTGTTTTGTTACAGAAACCACACAAAATTGTAATCGACACTCGAACTGGTATCCCAAAGGACACACTCGGGGTTGACAACAAATTGACCATCAGATCTTTAGCCAAGTTCAATGCGATGGATGATTCGAATGCGAGCGATTCGGATGACGACGGCCGAACGCATGCCGAGTCAGTTATGTCTACACTTAGTGTCCTCTCTATTAGGTATGTACAGGTACTTTGACGTGAATTCCCTTGCAAAATTCAACACGATGACGATCTTGGAACGCATACTTTGGCTAATGACGGCAGAATGCATGCTGGGTCGGTTTTATCTGCACTTAGTGTGTATAAGTTACTATGACGTCAAATTTCTGGCAAAGTTCAACACTATGACGAACTTGGAAAGCACGTGATTTGGGTAATTTCGGCAGAATGCATGCTGAGTCGGTTATATCTGCACTTAGTACGTAGCTAGTCTGTATAAGTTACTATAAAAATCTCTGGCAAAGTTCAACACGATGACGAACTTGGAAAGCATGTGATTTGGGTAATTACGGCAGAATGCATGCTGAGTCGGTTATATCTGCACTTAGTATGTAGCTTAAAGTGTATAAGTTACTATAATGTCATATCTCTGGCAAAGTTCAACACGATGAACTTGGAAAGCATTGTGATTTGGGTAATGATGGCAGAATGCATGCTGAGTCGGTTATATCTGCACTTAGTATGTAGCTAGTCTGTATAAGTTACTATAACGTCAAATCTCTGACAAAGTTCAATACGATGACGAACTCGGAACGCATGCGATTGGGGCAATGACGGCAGAATGCTTGCCGTCTCGGTTTTATCTGCACTTAGAATGTAACTTACAGTGTATAAGTTACTATAACGTCATCTCTCTGGCAAAGTGCAATACGATGACGAACTCAGAACGCATGCGATTGGGGTAATGACGGCAGAATGCACGTAATCTCGGTTTTATCTGCACTTAGTATGTAGCTTAGTGTATAAGTTACTATAACGTCATATCTCTGGCAAAGTGCAATACGATGACGAACTCAGAACGCATGCGATTGGGGTAATGACGGCAGAATGCATGCAATCTCGGTTTTATCTGCACTTAGTATGTAGCTTAGTGTATAAGTTACTATAACGTCATATCTCTGGCAAAGTTCAACACGATGACGAACTTGGAAAGCATGTGATTTGGGTAATGACGGCAGAGCGCATGCTGAGTCGGTTGTACCTACACGTGACGATGACATGGCAGTACTCCTGAATTTATTATATCTACGCATAGTGTCCAAATAATTGCAGAATAAGTAACACGATTAACTCGCAATTGATATTTACAGGCCAAAAGATGAGAGTGTAGAAGAAAAGAAAGAGAGGAAACGCCTTTTAAAGGAGTACAGGAAAGAGAGGCGAATAGAGAAGAAGGCGAATAAGGAAGCTTTCAAAGAAGAGAAGAAACGGCAGGAGAAGATCATGATGAACAACAGAAACAACGTGCAAGGAAATCGAATATTGTAGAGAAATGTATAAAATATATTATTTATAAGTTTATTATCGTTTTATTTATTCATTTAACGTTTAGACGGACGCGGACACCGATCGGTGCCCACGGACACCCGACTTTCAACTCTCAATTGTAATGATTATAGAGTTCCAATTCCTTTGGACTGTGTTTGAACTTGTTCTCTATTAAATTCCGCATCCAATAATGTGCGCCATGTTATGTTAGCTATATTTAGTCTATTTGCGAAAATATTTTTTTTCTCTGTGGGTGGGAGTATAGGCATAGAATTCCAACTACTGTTTTTTATTAGAACAGGCTTAGGAACCTGCCATAGAGCTTCCAATTCTCATAACAATTTATTGAATTACCCGTTTTTTTAAGAAAAACATGAAATAAATCTGTACTTTCCGTAAAAATACCAATTATATCGTGGATATAGGTATACCTACATATTACAACTCGTAACATTTTTCTGATTTTTTGTATTATAGCTGTAAAGTAGTAGTGTTCATTCATTATATCCATAGATAATATATTCCCGTAGCTATTGCTTTTCACAGATTAAGTGAAAATTAGGTCAAACGTGGAACCGCGCTCATCCGGATAATCGGATAAATACAGTCCCACTTCCAAAAACAACTTTCGGTTTTGTTTGTGGCATTTAGGTATACTCGTTCTTTTCCACAAAAATGACGTTCCACAAGAATTATGCTGAATTTCTTTGTATGGAACTTTAATATTGTCCAATATTTGCATGTCATTGAAATGACTGAATTAGGAGGTTCTTATTATAATATAAAATAACACCTAATGTAATGTGCCTTATACAAGAGCAAATAAATCATATTCTATACTCAACAGTGGCGTCATCTGTTTAGCTCTATTTTTTAACCAGCTCGAAGGACCAGATGTTGACCAAAGCGTACAAATATACACACACATCCAAAGAATCGAAGTTTTGGATGCTTGAGTTAAAGCGAATTTCAAATCTTTACACTGAATTGCTCTAAAACACTTCCAGTACTAAGTAACACATAAAGTTTATTGCATACTAGAAAAGGATATTTTAAAATAAGAATTTTTATGTAGGTGATGCAAGAGACAACGAACTGCGAAAGTACAAGAAACCCGTTACAAAAAACACATTTGAAATAAAAATACATTTTTATTTTTAATAATAGTACATAATATTGCTTCTACAAAATCTCAACAAACACAACTTACACATAATTAACTTATTTTAAATACATTTATATAGTTATTTACATTTCAAACTTGCAAATCAAACGTCATTCAATAAATTAGGAATGTGTTTATCCAATTTTTTAACCGACTTCAGAAAAAGAGGTTCTAAATTCGATTGTATTTTTCAATGTACCCTCCATCAGTCATATCGATTCCACATAAGGTTAAACCTGATGGTATATTTCAGAGATAGAGAATCTTATTGAAGTCGCGGATACTTTCCATTCCATTAAATTTTTTCTATTATTTTATATTTTGTTTTACATGTTGGTTAAAAACGCCCGGGTACCATCTCGGGAAGGGAAGCTTATGTCCCATTTTAATAAAATTTTGCACAAATGTAGGTCAAGTTCTAATAATGCATTCTAGACATTGTTGGACAAATAAATATCGTTAAATTAAATTTTACTACGTTTCCTACTTCAATGCTCAGGTTGCGTGGAAGAGATCTCTTAAAGAGATAAGTCCCCTTTATACATGACCTATTGTTTGTACTCTGTTATATGTAAATTTTTTGGTGCCATAAAGAATATAATTGTGTATAACAGTATCAACGACAATTGAAGTATTTAAAAACTAAAAAACCCTGACAGGATATTTAGTATTTTGCGGCGGCCATGTTGGATTTTTTACCATAAATTGTATCCTATGACACTCTGGGGGACTAAGACGGATTGCACGTATATAGGTTTTTGTGACACCTGTAAATATATCTTTGTAACATATTAGATAAATAAATAAATACAAATACAAAATACTTGAAAATCGGTTAAGCTTTTTAGGCTACAGAAGGTAACATAGAAAGCATCATATATACACCCTACAGGCAGTCAGATAAAATATGGTATTCAGAACGAGACTTGACCTTGAGATCGCTTTTTATATTTAGTTCGTATACCTACGTCGAAATTCACATCAAAATTCCAATTTACTAACTGAGAACAAGTGAACTTAATGTCGCGGTGTATCTTTCCTTTTATTTTTTACAAAAATTTGTGCGAAATATTCGGTGCGAATAAATTTTATTAAACTCCCACTATAACTGTCTTCATCTCATGTAAGTGTCTCATCTCACTCTAACAGCATTCTCTGTTGTCAGTATAGAACCTCGCCTGACGTTGTCGGCACAAAACTGTAAAGACTGGCGCCATCTATCGGCGAACCCGTGAACCCAACTGAAGAACTGTTCGAGCTAATACCAGCTGCTCAATTTAACCGATACAGTTCTCGCCGAAAATTAAATTTCCATCCACATCACCTCACAAGTCTACCACTGTACGTTTCTCAAGAAACTTCTTACCACGTACGACCACCCTGTGGAACGGACTTCCGGCAGCGGTATTCCCGAACGAGTACGACATTGGAACCTTCAAGAAACGAGCCTACACCTTCCTCAAAGGCCGGCAACGCATCTGTGACCCTTTTGCTGTTGCGGGTTTCCATGGGCGGCGGTGCTTGCTTTCCATCAGGTGACACGCATGCTCGTTTGCCGCCCTCTCATGTAAAAAAATAAAAAAACCCACCACTAATCGATTTATTCACGTAAATAGGTACAAGTGTACCTTTCTCACGGGTTCTAGGACAATCCGATAGATGGCGCAAATCGAAATGTATATGTACTGGCGCGCGGCCAGTTTTGCTCTCTCTTCCAATCGGCGCAACATTCTAACAATAAAACCTCGAAGAGTCCGCAGCTGGCGTTTACCTTCTCCCAACATCTGTAGCGTAGTGACATTTGTCTTTTGTGAGAATAAAGTATCTTTAAATCTAATTTACTTTCAGTGTGAGAGTACTGTAAGTTTCTAGTTGGATCTTGTTAAAGTTTCATAGCATTGGGCGCAAAAAAAAATATTCTTTACAAATTTGAATTCTATTGACAATCAAAATTGTTTTAAAGTAGAAGTGATGGATAGAAGAATTCCGAAGGAGGAACATAATTTTTATTATAAACAATAAACAATATTTTATTTAACCGAAATAAATTACACAACTTGATGTAGCTTTGTTATCTGTGGTAGTTAAAAACTGTGTTACAGACAACAACGTCTCATATATTATTGTTTGGGCCATCTCTGACCACCCCATTTGGGATAACGGTCGTGACGTTGTATGTAATAAATCATGAGATCCAAATACACAAACCAGGAAGCATATATAAGGAATAAAATAATTACGAAGGATATTCGCTTCTTTACTAAAGAAAGCTGCGTCCCTATCAAATTGGAGAACCTCACATGCACGAGGTGAACAGTACATATCATTGTAAGTATACCTTTAATTTGATTGATGTGCACGGTGTCGACATACATCTTCGTCAATCCGTTCTATCACCATTCACTATTGACGGTTTACCGCTTGCATACTCTCTTATCGGTATAAAGTGATTTTATTAAATTTTTACGATTCATAATGGTCCTTCTTAACATTCTCAATTTAAGTAATCTCTTCAAGTTCCAAAAGTTGATTTAAAATTTAATGTCCAACTAATCCATTGAAAGGACTCCACCGACGAGCTTAGCTCTTACATTACATGTGATAATAACTATAGTTAATTATAAATGTCAAGCTCTCAATGTTCGTTTGTTCCTCAATCACGGCGAATGAAAGGATTTGAATGAAACGTGGTATACAGGATAGAGTATGCCCTGGAATAGGACATAGGATACTTATTTATCCCGATAGAGTTTGTAGTTACTGCGGTATAAATAATTACACATATAAACAAAACCACGCGGGCAATGCCGCGGTTAAATACTAGCATTTCATAAATATCTCCCTTAAAATTATTATTTCGCAAAAACTTTTTAATGCCCGAATTCACTATTACACCTGCCCTACATTTGTGTTAAAATTCATGACGCACCGTACCAATCGCGAATTTTAACTCAATTTTATTAAGTTAACATTTTTGATAATTTTATAACTTTTTTGATTCACTCTCTTTTGTCCTACTATAGGCACTATAGGCCATAAACAAGTATAAATTCAATAACTAAATAATAGGTATGTAATTTCAATCAGTTTTTTTTTCTGTGTGCGAAGTGCGAGTTTTGTCTCATCTTTAACTTTACCATCGCGTTCGCGTTTACGGAAAAAGTATGTATGAAAAAAATCGTTTTGCAAACTATCCGCTAGAGGCGCTGCACATTTCTTCATACAAATCGTCACGTAAACGTGAACGCGGTAGTAAAGTTAAGTCGAAACAAAACTCACACTCCGCCCTCTGTAACCGAGTAGGTTGAACCCTTTGCGCACGCGCCATTTTGGGTCTTAAGTGGTACTGACTGAAGTCGTAAACAAAAGGACGGTAGCGGTTAAAGAGGGCGGTACCCACTCAGCCTACCACCTGATACAAACGTAGGCACATTAACAGTCTAAATATGTTAACATGTTTACATAATAGCTACCTAATATACCTACACATGTAGTTTTACCAACATTTTCTTATACACAACGGCTTGACCTCAATCACACTTGATGTTAAGTGAAGATGAGGCCGAAGGTGGAACCACCTTCACACGGAACTTTACACATAATATAATTCTTTAAGCTAACACCAGACCGTCATACCCCAACCCCTCAGGGTCGGGACACTCCATCCTATTCTTGAGATGCTGCAGCGTGTTGTGGAAATGTTTAGTGATCTGCTCCACTTCCTCGGACTGATCAAGATTGGCTAGTTCCTCGCGTATCTTTTGAATTACCTGATAAAGAAAAACAATATCTAAAAATCAAAAATTAGATAAACATCCATGGCTGAGGAATAAGCTTCCGGTTCTCTCTGGCTGGGAGTGTCATGTATCTCAGCTACCAATAAATATGTCAGTTGAGAAAAATCAGTGTTTTAATTCATTGTTGTAAATATCTGGTACCCACAACACAAGCATATAGTTGCTTACTGTGGAACTAGATGGCGCTGTGTGTATGTCTAAGGATATTTATTTATTTATTTATTTATTTATTATCTATTACATTGTGTAAGCAAATGATATTTATTATTTATTTAATGCACAAACAGGTACTTTTGATAAGATAAGACAAAGGTAGTGCTAGACTATTGTATGGTCGCAAATTGGTACTCGTCGGTCGGTCGGGAGCGTCGGTGGCGCAGCGGAAGACGCGGTCCCAGGCAGGCCATGTACCAATGACTTTTAGCTTTAATTTAATTTACTTACTTATATGCATTTATCAGACTGCTCTTAAAAGGAAAACATCGTGAGGAAACCTGCATGCTTGAGAAATAAAAATTCTAAAGCATGTGTAGTCCCCAACCCACATTGGGCCGGCGTGGTGGACTATGGTCCATACACCCTAATATACGACGGAAGGCCTACATCCCTGCAGTGGGATGTTTACGGGCTGATGATGATGAAATCAGTACTCACAGCGTCTATGAGGTTGGTGGTGAGGCTTGCATTCCCCCGCTCCCTGAGCAGAGCGTACCGGCCGAGCAGTTCGCCGAGCAGTTGGGCCTGCACGCCGCCGTCCATGCACTGCTGGGCCACTCTAGCGGCCTTCTTCAGGCAATCCAGGGCTCGGGACGCATCGTTTAGAGGCCACTGAAGTCAAAGGGATACTGGTAAAGCTGAGTTTGATAAACACAGACCGGTAACGATAAGTGATCTGAAGCCGCCTTCAGATCACTTATCAGATATAGTCAGTACCACTTAAGACCCAAAATGGCGCGTGCGCAAAGGGTTCAACCTACTCGGTTACAGAGGGCGGAGTGTGAGTTTTGTTTCGACTCGCGTTCACATTTACGTGACAATTTGTATGAAGAAATATGCAGCGTCTCTAGCGGATAGTTTGCAAAACGATTTTTTTCATAGATACTTTTTGCGTAAACGCGAACGCGATGGTAAAGTTAAAAACGAGGCAAAAGTCGCACTTCGCACACTGAGGACGGAGTGTGAGTTTTGTTTCGACTTAACTTTACTAGCGCGTTCACGTTTACGTGACGATGTGTATGAAGAAATGTGCAGCGCCTCTAGCGGATAGTATGCAAAACGATTTTTTTCATAGATACTTTTTGCGTAAACGCGAACGCGATGGTAAAGTTAAAAACGAGACAGAACTCGCACTTCGCACACAGCCGTTATTTATTTATTTATTTAGATTACGTAACTTCATCGATATCGTTATCGATTACGTTGACCAATGAGTAACCGTCAAATTGCCGAGCGAGCGATGAGCCAACCAATCACATGTCAGAACGTAACCGATGACGATAACAATGAAATTATGTAATGAACCCCTGACCTCGATTATTCCTAAACTATACAAGATTTGGGTAATTTTAGAGGGTCGCAACAAATGCAAAGTCAAAAGTGTTTTATTTTGTAG
The DNA here is from genome assembly GCA_949316235.1 of Oegoconia quadripuncta. Lineage (NCBI taxonomy): Eukaryota > Metazoa > Arthropoda > Insecta > Lepidoptera > Autostichidae > Oegoconia > Oegoconia quadripuncta. The sequence goes on along the minus strand of OX438741.1, from coordinate 3,201,057 downwards.
GTACACAGAGTACACTTAAAATAGTTCGATTTTTAATTTTTTTAAGCTACTCCTTTAGTTTACTTTCCGTTAAATTTCCGCTGAGAAGAACAAGCAAGAAACTGGAGGGGTTGCTCTTTTACGATACGTGGTCTCGCTCGATTATTCCTAAAAAACCGCCTGCCTCCTTGGCTCAATGTAAACAACATTAGGTTTACGATTCGGAGGTCGCGGGTTCGATCCCCAGCGGGGTACATGTTTAAGTACTCGGTTTCGTTACTCGACGACATTTTCAGCTAAAACACATGCATGCCTAACTATAACATGCTTAGTTTTTTATCCATCAATAAGTTAACTGTGTTTAACAAAAGTCTACCTAATTCAGTATCAGTTAGTATTTATTGTTATTAAGATACAAATTTATAAAAGGATTTTCTAAAAAAATCTAGACTAAGCTATCATTTTTTTAGGCTTAGTTATTCAAAATTACAGTTCTAATATACGTCTATAAGATAGCGACTATATAAGTCGATTCTGAATTATAATTAATATTATAATTTTTACGGATTTCCCCTGGGCTACTTTGCGTCGGAAGTTAATAATCGTTACCTGTTTCCCCTCTTTGCTGCCCTTCCAGAAGAGATGTGCGCAAAGAGCGACAGCGCGACTCTGGTCCGGTTTCTTGAGCAGCTTGCTCGCGGCAAGGGCGCACTGGGTTCGCATCGGTTCCGCATTTTCTGCGCCTGTATTAAAAAAAAGCAACATTCAAATAACTTGAAACAAGTTATACAAGAAAATAAATGCTTGAAGTTTGAACAAAAAAAAGCGCTTTTAGTAGGTTAGAAGTTGACATTTGAAATTTGACATTTTTCTAAATTTTATTTCTATTTATTATTATTGTTGTATGACTAATTTTATACTTAACATAAACTAAGACTTACTAACCTAATATGGAATTATCCGAAATAAAATATTTGATTGAAAAATCCGTTGGAAACATAAGCCATTTTGTATTTTACGGGCGCCTTGTTGCATTTTTCAATATAAATCCGTAACTGAAGAATTATCGTTCGAAAGGTCGTAGTACCGATACTGTTGGTCGACAAACTGATTGTGTGGTAAACCATACAGCGACAGAATACTTCTTCACGAACGCTAGTGCGAAAGAACTCCCCGGTAAGTTCAACATCTTCAACCTAACATCGAAAGCTTAAGGCCGTAACCAAACAATAAACCCTGATAATAATTCTAATCAATAATAACATCAGTCATGGAAATCTTAAAATTTGGTTTAAGTAATCATAGAAATGTCAGACAACCGAGTACGTGTTATAGGTTTCTATCTCCAAAATACTCATTAACAGAATAGTAACATTTTTCTAGCAACAATTGCAATACCTGACGATCATCATCGGTCCGTAAACATCCCACTGCAGGGATATAGAGCTTTCCAAATATTGGCCCAATGCGGGTTGGGGACTTCACATGCCTTAGAACTTTTATTTCTCAGGCATGCAGGTTTTCTCACGATGTTTTCCTTCACCGTTCAGAAGCAGTCGGATAAATGCACATAAGTAATTAAATTTAAAAACTCATTGGTTATTGGGAGACTGTCTCCTCCGCTGAGCCACTGACGCTCCTCACGATAATGATGACGTATTGCCATTTCCACTCACCAAAGCAATTCATCTGCTCGAACGTAGCTATGATGAGCGTTATCGCCGCCAACTGGGCTTTGCTGTCCGATATCTCGTCCTCATACAAAGAGAACGCCTGCGACAAATACTCGTACGCTATCGTCTCATGGTTAGCGAAGCCGATCTCGCCTATCGCCAGCGCCCCTTGGAGATATAGCCTGTGGAAAATGGTAGATTGACGTAAAAACAAAGGCTGAGCTTGAGACAGTGTCCCGGGAATCCAAATGAGCTCGTAACGTCACTACAGTGGGCGTGGCTTATTGATTGTAACAGGGGTCTACTCTTTAACAAAAATAGCTTCGGACGGGCGTAACTTCGGACTTTTACTTTTGCAGTTTGCTGTGTCAATTATAAATCAATCGTCATTATTTTACTTCTGTTGTAAATAGTTGGACATCACAAGTCAGTACGGGACGCAAGGAACGTCTGCAGATATGCAAATAAAGGATTCTTAGCAAAAGAAAAAGTCCGAAGTTACGGCCGTCCGAAGCAATTTTCGTTGGAGAGTAGACCACAATTGCTTGTCGGGTTCACACGGATTGGGGACAGACAAAAATTTAATGCACTCGAAATATCTGCAAAACGTTGAAATATTGCTTTTACTCTTGAAGTCTTTGTGCCAAACCCTCAAATGTCACCGATAACATCTTAGTACAAATTTTCAATGAATAATTGATGTCGCCACGGGGCGGTAGGGTATCCAATGTAAACAACATTGGGTTTACGATTCAGAGGTCGCGGGTTTGATCTCCAGTAAGTACTCGGTTTGGTTGGTGGTAGGGCATTTTAAATGTCCGCCTGGCTAGCCACCCCCATCTTATCTAAACCTGCCGCCAAGCAGCAATGTTAATAGCATTGTTGTGTTCCGGTTGTCAGAGATAAGATAGCCGGTCCCCCAAATGTGTTGGGGTTTCCGGGTCACTACGCTTCCACCATCGACCTCGTCTTCACTTAACATCAGGTGTGATTGAGGTCAAGTACCAACCCTTTGTTCATAAAAAAAAAATAAGTGATATAAACTCGCCCGAACGGATGACCTTTGACCTCGAATCGGTCAGCTAGGTGAGGGAATACTTTACAGTTCTATTTGAAGTCGTATAATTACCTTGAATATTGGTCTTACAATACCCAATAGAAGACTAGGTGATATTTAATTCCATCATTATCCTGGATAGAAGAAACCAATGATCCTTTTGACACATCAATAAGATTGGTTGATGGTAGGACATTTTTGACTGATGCTAGTCTTAACCTTTAGGCGGACGCCGACACCGATCAGTGTTCAAAATACTTTTATACCGACAACACTCGCGGACACCGATCGGTGTTAACGGACACCCGACTTTCAACTCTCAATTGTAATGATTATAGAGTTCCAATTCCTTTGGACTGTGTTTGAACTTGTTCTCTATTAAATTCCGCATCCAATAATAAATAAATAAATAAGTAAATAAATATCCTTAGACATACACACAGCGCCATCTAGTTCCACAGTAAGCAACTATATGCTTGTGTTGTGGATACCAGTGCGCCATGTCATGTTAGCTATGATATTTAGTCTGTATTTGCGAAAATATTTTTTTTCTCTTTGGGTGGGAGTATAGGCATAGAATTCCAACTACCGTTTTTTATTAGAACAGGCTTAGAAACCTGCCATAGAGCTTCCAATTCTCATAACAATTTATTGAATTACCCGTTCTTTTAAGAAAAACATGAAATAAATCTGTACTTTCCGTAAAAATACCAATTATATCGTGGATATAGGGATACCTACATATTACAACTCGTAACATTTTTCTGATTTTTTGTATTATAGCTGTAGTAGTGTTCATTCATTATATCCATAGATAATATATTCCCGTAGCTATTGCTTTTCACAGATTACAAATACACCCAGTAGAAGAGTATCTACAGGGTGTAACGGTTAAGTGTAGTCATATTTTAAGGGCTTGTTCTACCCATCAATACGAACAACTTTTACTATGGGGGCAACTTCGAAATCGCGAAAAAAAAATCTGCTGTTTCATACATTGCATCGGGAGGTTATTGAAATTTTCTATGGAACAGCTGATTTTTTTTTCGCGATTTCGAAGTTGCCCCCATAGTAAAAGTTGTTCGTATTGATGGGTAGAACAAGCCCTTAAAATATGACTACACTTAACCGTTACACGGTGTATAAACGTTTTTAAGGTATTTTCGAAAATTTGACAGGCGCGCCGAGATACTTGACCCGCGGAGTTAAAAAAAGGAAAGAGAGGACAGAGAGGTTAATTTCACTTAACATCAGGTGTGATTGAGGTCAAGCACCAACTAATACATATCTAAATATAACTAATATTATAAATGCGAACGTTTGGATCTTTGTTTGTTGCTCAATCACGGCTAAACGGGTGAACGGATTTGGTTGAAATTTGGTATATAGTTAGAACAAACCCTTGGAGAGCACACTCCTCTGCTGGTGCTTCGGTAAGTGCGGTTGGCCTAGTGATGATAGAGTGGACTGTATTAGCTGGTTCAGGAGCCGAAGGCACTTCAAACACTGACTAACTTTGTGTATATAATTGTAGGTTAACAGTTTACATAAGAGGCAATATTGATGAATATATACTTAGGTGTTGATGAGATGACTAAGCGAGTCGTTAAATTCGAGAGTTTCGAGAGACAGTTCGCGGATGCGTTTTATTTCACGAACACCCTGGATTAAAACATAGGATATTTTTTATCCCGATAAAGTTATACCACGCAGTCGAAACCGGGGGCGGAAAGCTAGTACTTATATAAAATAGAACTAACCTTAGCGGCAGTTCAGCCAGTTCCGCTTTGACCAGCATACTGATAGTCTGGTGGCAGAACTGGAATATCTTCTGACACTTCTTCTCCCACATATCGTCCTGGATTAAAGGGAAATACACAGTGTATATGCCTATGCTATATGTAAGAGAAAACTGTATAGTCGAACAGGTATTATCGTTTTATTAAACTGGCCAACCTTAATTGGCAACGCTACGTGAATGTTATTAGTTTCATTTTCAAGACGTGGCAGCACTGAATGGTGGTAGCATTGTCTGGACCACACAGCCCATTAGGACTCCTAATAACAGGTGAGCGGCAACTTTCAATACATTAGTATAATAGAACAGATTCCCAGAAGTTATAAGAATAACATTTGAAATCGTCATGACATACAGTTATCGCTCATTCACTAGGCAGTCTCCCCAGAGAAGAACGAGCAAGAAACTCCGGGGTTGCTCTTTTTAAATAAGTCAAAACAAATACAATTTGAAATATGTTTTGTAACATTTATGATTCGACAAAGAAAAATAAGAATAAAATATACTGGATAATGCCGAGCGGTTCATGTCCACGCATTCTTATCATCCAGATAGTCAGAAATTTTATAATAGCCTTTGGCACATAGTTTCTGTTTAATGGTTGTTTTAAATTTATTTAAAGGCAAATTTTGAATGTCTACCGGAACCTTATTGTAAAAGCGTTATACATTGTCCTTTGAATGACTTAGTGACTTTGTGTAAGCGACTGCTATGGACAGCAAGTTTATTTTTATATGTTGTATTTTTTCTTTGTATTTTATATTTCTCCTTATGTAATCCTTTATTGCACATTAACTCTTCTTATTATTACATTCTTAAATTAAATAGCAAAAAAAAATATTTGTATGGGTCTAACCATAATAAATAACAACAGTAACGTGAAACTCACCTGATCCTTAAGCTCTTTGTAGATAAAAGCGAGCCGGTAAGCGTGGAACAGAATAGGTGGATATGTGTGTTGGATGCGACGAGCCCCGCCGCTCTGTAGGGCCTTCCTCGCCGCACTCAGTATCAGGTACTGTTGGTCGGCTGAGTCGGATCTCAGGTGATGGATTAATCTGGAAAATTATGCCAGTAAACGGTGACGGTAACTTGGGTTTACGATTCGGAGGTCGAGAGTTCGATCCTCAGCGGGGTACATATATAAGTACTTGGTTTGGTTGGTGGTAGGGCATTTTAAATATCCGCTTGGCTAGCTACACCATCCTATCTAAATCTGCCGCCAAGCAGCAATGTTAATAGCATTGTTGTGATCCGATTGTCAGAGATAAGATAGCCAGTCCCCCAAATGCGTTGGAGTTTCCTGGTCAGTACGCTTCCACCTTCGACCTCATCTTCACTTATGATCAGGTGTGATTGAGGTCAAGTACGAATCCGTCGTGCATAAAAAAAAAAGAAAAAACTCCTTGGCTGGTATTCAGGCGTCCCATTCCCGTTACTCAACTGTTATTTGGAGACATTGGAATGCGTTTATGCAAAATAATTACTGTATTTTCAATTATGTCAATGTTCTCATATGGCGATCTTTGCCTCCAAGTGTCTCGGGAGCGTGGTACTTTGGGGTGCCATATCGCTTGACATTTTTTGTTTTTATATATATGGCTTTCATGGTGCGCGGAAGCTTCGAAAAAAAGATGGAATGGCGGCGGGTGGATATGCCAGTTTCTATAGAAAAATGTTCGTTCCACTTTAAGTTTAAAAATGTTGATATTGACGAGCTGGCGAGAAGGGGTTCGGGGATGGAGAAGGTGGGACCCGAGCCCGTCCTGCCTCTGCCACTTAGCTGTCTGCGAAACAAGCTACGACAAATCACAAAGGTAGACCACCAACAATACTGGTCAAATTTAAACACATGCAAGCAAGCCAGAGAGGCCCTCCCGACGATCAGTAACAGGTTGTCACGGAAGCTGTTACAGCTAAAGAGGCCCCAGCTCAGAATGCTCATCGGAGCTATAACTGGCCATGCACTATTAAACAAACACTTGTTTACTCTAGGTGTTACAGACAGCCCCCTGTGCAGAGCGTGCATGGAGGCAGAAGAAACAGCCGCACACGTCATCCTAGGATGTCCAGGTGTGGCAGCTTACAGGGCACAGTACCTCGGGACACCGGGGTCGCTTCCAGAAGTCGTCGGCAACGTCAAGGGTCTGCTAGGCTTCCTGGAGGAACTGGGTTGGCAAGAGTAGTGTCGGCAACCCATCACGCAAAATAGGCGCAAACTGCGTCGAGTTGCGGAAATTAAGCCCGCTAAAACCTATAACCTATGTTGATATTGACGATTTCAAGTTTTCATTTCAACATTCAACGTATCGTCGTCGGTGTCATATTTTGTATATTATCAATTGACGGATTATTGAATTCAATGAATAATTGATTTGTTTACTTCGTCATCAGTACGTAAACATCCCACTACAGGGATATATAGACCATTACCCATATTGCAGGAGTATGGGCCATAGTCCGCCACGCTGGCCCCGTGGGGGTTGGGGCCTTCACATGCCTTCGAATTTTAATTTCCCAGGCATGTAGGTTTCCTCACGATCTTTTCCTTCACCATTCAAGAGCAGTCAGATATATGCAAATAATAATTAAATTTTAAAACTCATTGGTATATAGCCTGCCTGAGATCGAACCTGGACCTCCCAAATTGGGAGGCCGCGTCTTAACCGCTGAGCCACCGACACACCTCAAATAGCAAATGCTGCTTGTTTAAATTATATCACTGCCTCCGTGGCTCAAAGAAGACAACATAGGGTTTTAAGTGGCCGGCAATTTTGCCGTAATTTATATAAATTACGTTAAATTACCCGCAGCGTTTCGAGTAAAATTATGTAACCTTGCATCACTATTCTCAATTCGGACTTACCGCGCCAGCAAGCCCTGCTCCTCCATGAAATCTTCCATATCAGGTTCAGAAGTCGACTGATCAGGCTGGTCCTTGACCAGCACATCCAGCATAGAAAGCACAGACTCCGCCTGAAAAATCAATTAACATATAAAATAAAATCAATATATCTTCACACATACACAGCGCCATGTAGATCCACATTAAGCAACTATGCTTGTATTATGGATACCAGATGGTGGACAAATTAAACATTTTATTATTTAGAGAAAGAGATGTATACACGTATGTATCCTCTCATCGCATCTTGCTGATTACTCCTATTAATTGTAATTGTTATTTGTATGTACCTTTGTTGACCAGTGTCCGTGCGTCATATGGAGGCTCCACTGAAAACCAGCGTTGTAGTGAACGGCTACAACCCATGCTGAGTTGGAGACCTTTTTGACTCCACCTTGCGACACCGACAATTAGATGGCAAACACAATGTTATTTTTTGCATGTGTCTCGATTGTGTAATATTTGTACCTGATTGTTTGTGTCATGAGATGGGTTTAAATAAATTTTTCTTTCTTTCTTTCAAATAAAAATCGTTTATTTGACCCATTTAGCGACTCACACATACTTGTATAAATGAGAAAATACATGATTTTTTTTTTGTAAATACGTATACCGGATGAGTTTTTTAATCGTAAGGAAAAAATAGGGCATATAGTTTAATGTTTGACTGGCTTTTTGGCGGGATCTCGGCGAGTGAAGTTGCATTTTCGTTTATAACTCTTATAATTTGTGCATTCTGACTTTTGAGACTTAATAATGGCAGAATATTGTGCAGCAAAAGTTAGTGATGGTTTACAAGTGAAGGGAAGTGTAGCTTAAAGTGCGTAACGAAGCTTTCGGGTTCCCACAACAAGCCGCCAAAATCTGGCTGGAAATGACTGGACCGTGACTGGACTCTGTATACGCCAAATATACGACGAATTACTTGTTTTGACTGAGACTGACATAAACTGAAGTAATGAGAGAAATAAGACATGGATGTATGAGCTTAGGTCCCTTTGCCTTCTCCGAGTGAATAAAATTTAAAAAAAAATGTTTGACACAACATCCCCGATCCACACACAGAAACGCACACGTGACAGGAATGAATGATTAAAGTCTCTTAGTCACCTTACGACACCCACGGGAAGAGACAGTCTACATCAATTCTTTTTACGTAACCAGAAGCCACTATCTGGGTTGTTCTTAACTTACGTCTTCAGGTGTAGCTATCATCGTATCACTCTCCAGAACGTCGTTGATCAGGTGTACAGCGATCATGACCCGACCAGGGTGATTCAGGTGTTTGATCAGGGGCGCGTAGTTCTGGAGCCGGATCAGGGTGAGTATGTTCTTGTAGTGGTCAGCTGGTAGCTTGAGAATCTTCATCAGCTCTTTGAAAACTGGTGTGTTGTGTTCTAAATGTGTTTTGCCGCTGCAATGAGAAGGTAATGTGTTTTTAAGAGCATGCACTCATACTAAAATACTATACTACTTATTACTACTGTTAAACCAAACTACACTACTGTAGTGTATGAATCACCTTTCCCCGTACTATAATGTAAGGTACCGATCATTTATACAATAAGTTGAGACAGAGAATAAACGACCATCATCGAGACAACTTGTGTCTAATTTTGTGTCACTCCAAGTCCTCACACCGCGTGGCGATCCTGCCAGTACTAAACTAACTACACATTACTAATAAACCTATCCTCCCGCCCTTCACCGCGGGGAGAACCGTGACTGAAAAACAGCGTTGACCGTGACCATCTGTCCCGGTACAGCAAAGCTGATGTCACTCCCTCTTGCCTTGACTATTCAAAATTCTTACTATGTCAATAGCATTAAGTTAAATCGAACTAAGGCAATAAATAATTTTTATTATAATTATTAAAATAGTACGATGAAGTATTAATGGACAGGACCACCACTGTTGGACATAGGTCTCCCTCATATAAATGGTTATACTTAAGTGGGTATAACCCGCACAGTATTCCATATAAACTTTCAATTCAATATATTGAAATCCCATCAAAAATATAATTTAAAATGTTTGTGACCGAAAACAAGTAATATACATAGTACGCACATAAACCTTTAACCCAGATGGTGTGGTCAGAGATATCCCAAACATTAGCGTTTGGGTGTTAAAAAGAAAGGACGAAGGACGTCCTAGAGTATATATATGTTAAAAACGCGGCCAACTTCTAATTCATCTGTTATTTAGACCTTTAAAAGAGCTGAAATCGAGATCTAAGCCAAATTCAGTAAGACCTACATAGTCGAATAATAACACTATAAATTAATACATTATAAAATCTTATCTATTCTTATTAATAAATCTTAAGCAGATTTAAAACTGTGGCAAGTTTTTTGGCAATTTAGAATGGTGAGTTAAAATGTGCCAAACACAAAGACGCCATTTTATAATTCTGTCTCACACATTCACACACGCCTAAGAGAGATAGAGTATCATCAAATCAACTAACCTGTTCTGGTGTATGTCGAGGCATATCTTGTCAGTGTGTGCGAGAACCCGATCGACGTAAGAAAGCTTGTCGGGGTGACAGCGCTGAGCCAGCTTCAGTAGAGCCAGTTGGAGGCTCAGCATGTCCTCGGAGGGCATGTCTGTGCGGCTCTGTATCGGATACACAAGAGGTCATTATACCGTAAATAAGAGGGGTTAGAAATATTGGGTGTAGGCCTGTTTCCTCAACCAACGGTCAAAGGACTAGATTCCAGGCCAAATAAATTTTCTTTTTTTTTTGGAATTTAAGTTGAAATAGTTGATTAGAAATCTTTTACAATTTATATTTAATTCTAGTATACCGCGGGGACTGCTCACTTTATCGGGATAAAATGCCTTAGTTCCTTGTACAGTATTCATCCAAGAATAGTGCTGTTTGACTGCTTGAGCGATGACTAACACCTGGTCTAAGACCACCTGTGGCTCAATGTAAACAACATAGAATTTAAGAATCGCGGGTTCGATCTTAAATGGGTAGGGCGTGGCCTTTTAAATGTCGGCCTGGCTAGCTACCACCATCTTATCTAAGTCTACCTCCAAACAACAATATTAATAGCTTTGTTGTGTTCCAGTTGTGAGACATAAGATAGCTAATCCCCTAAAATAAGATGAGGTTTCCGGGGCAGTACGCTTCCACCTTCGGCCTCATCTTCGCTTTACATCAGGTGTGATTGAGAACAAGTGCTAGCAGGAGCTAGACTCAGATTAACGTCACCTTCGTTCCTCTAACAGTATTCCCCCAACAAGAGCTGCTGTTGTCTACCTGAGTAATAGCAGCAACCTGGTCAGAGAACACCTCGAAAAGCTGCACTTGCTGTTCTTTACCGTCTTCTAGCACCACGCTCAGATTGATGTTGCCTTCGTTCCTCTAAACAATTAAAAATAATAAACATTAAAAGAAGAAAAACCTGCTCTCCCATGAGCCAATTGTCATGGGTTTCTATGGGTGAACATACATAAAAAAAATATATACAGACGAACATAAAACCTCGTCCTGTTTTGGAGTCAGTTAATGGCATTATCGTGTTCGGGGTGTTTAAGATAACCAGTCCCTAAATTAAATTGAGGGCTCCGGATGAGCATGCTTCCATCCTCGACCTCATCTTCACTTAACGTCAAGCGCATATCCGTAGTGCTTAAAAAAGAAACGCTATGAAAGCTCAAGGTGATGCACTGAGCTATGGAGAGGATGATGCTCGGATTGTTGTTAAGCGCTAACCCAATCGCTTATAAAAAGAATAATAATTTAGCAGCTAATATAATTTTGATGTCGACCGTACTTCTACATACAAGTATAAGAACGTAAGTAAATACTATTTAGAAAAAGTTAGAATAGATAATTTGAGTCTGACCTGGCTGTATGTAGCAAGCCTCTCAATCAACGCAATGATTATGTTCTTGATGTTCACACCCGGCTGCAGCTCTTCGCATGACTTGAGGAACGGCTGAAGATTCGCCAGGTGAAACTCATCGGGGAAAACCTGGAGGAAAAAGTAAAGGTAAGAACATTTTATAATCGAATTAAACCTGTTACAATATAAGCACGTTCTGTCATACCTACATGCATAAAGGCGCGACCCTATTCCCAAATGGGGCGGTCAGAGATATCCCAAACATTAGCGTTTGGGTGTTCCAAACTTTAAAAGATTAATGATCGAAACAACATCCACTGTTCACCTTATGAAACGTACAGAAATGAACACGTGGACAAGGGGTGACCCCATCGCCGTGGCAACATGCAAATATATAGATGTGTTTGGTGGAAAGTACCTTACGTCGACTTTTATGATATCCACGGGAAGAGACGGGTGGGTCCTATTCTATTTGAGTGCCGAAACCACATACATAGACGATATTCGTTTATAGCGTCGGTAGCGATATACCCGTCCAGTGATATTCACTATACAGATAGTCGTTTCAGTACCGTCAGAGAAGCCAGTATTGTAGGTAGAGGACAATCCTCAAACAACGGATATCCTCTCCCTTCTTTACAAGATCCTTAGTAATCCTGTTGCTCCCGAGTACCTCCGCTCCCGTTTCACCCTGTTACCTCCTCCTTCCCAATCCAGACGTCCTTGCTTAACTAAAACCCTAACCTATCCCTTGTCAAATTCCAATTTCTTTTTTAAATCGTACACAGTACGAGCTGCACAGTTGTGGAACAAGCTTCCTGCACAGATCCGAGAGAGTCCCTCCGTCCAAGTTTTCAAGAAGAGGCTAAAAGAGCACTATCATTCTATCATGATTTAAGATATATATTTATATAATTATGTACTTATATATGTGATATTTATTTATTTATACTATATAGTTTACTAATAATCACGTGTAATTTTATAACTAAGTGTATTTCTGTATTCTAGTAGTGTATGTATGTAAATAACATATTATATTATATACCTATATAGGTATAGTATATTTGTCCTTCCATAACTGCACTTTTTCTTCACCGTCCCGCACAATGCTCTAACCACCACTGAGGTTGGCTGGAAGAGATCTCTATTAGAGATAAGCTCACCTTTGGACAATATTTCCGACTGATTGTCAACATGTTTTTTTATGTGCAATAAAGTATATATACAGGGCGTCCCAAAGTTATGGGACATGAAGGGGAAGTACCTTAAATATCGTAGATAGTGAATTTTGCTCAAAGAAGACTTTATGTTATTTTTAAAAGTTAGTAATTCTGCATTCATAGATTTTCTAAAAATTATTTGCTTCGGCTGGGAATCGAACCGACTCAAATGTGAAAAAAAAAACACCCTACTTTTATGATGCCAATCGAAAGAATAGCTAAAAAATAATAACTCTGCCTAAGTAACATAGTATTTTAAAAGAAAGGAACAACGTGAAATTAATCATTTTAATCAAATAAAAAACATACATGAAACTGCCGTAGTCAATTAAGTAGGTATTTTTTTGTAAATTAATTAATTAAATGCTCAAAATGTGATCCCTCTTGTTATCATTTCATCTACACGTGCACTTATAATAAGGAAAACTATGTTAGTACCTATTTTATGAAGTGGGTACTTATTTACGAATAATCAATGCTATCTTTGGAATGATAATATCGCTACTTTTCGAACGTCGTCGGCAATAAATAACTTTCTTGAAATTTGACTCAATCATTTTATGTTGTTCCTTTCTTTTAAAATACTATGTTACTTAGGCAGAGTTATTATTTTTTAGCTATTCTTTCGATTGGCATCATAAAAGTAGGGTGTTTTTTTTTTCACATTTAAGTCGGTTCGATTCCCAGCCGAAGCAAGTAATTTTTAGAAAATCTATGAATGCAGAATTACTAACTTTTAAAAATAACATAAAGTCTTCTTTGAGCAAAATTCACTATCTACGATATTTAAGGTACTTCCCCTTCATGTCCCATAACTTTGGGACGCCCTGTATATATAAATAATAATAAACAGGTAGGTTTCAAGACTAGTGGACACTTGAAAGTGATTTCATCTGCAACTTTGCGCCACCGATAATTAATTTTTAAGGACCTTAGTCTATAAGTGAAACATTGCTTAGGTATTTTTATTGTATTTTGTAAACTGCATTATGAGATAGGAGTACCTATCTTATTACATGAAACTGTTTTGTGTACTACTTTTATCTCACTCGGTCCCAATTTCACTATGTATATTTTCACATTTCATGTAATAATAATATTGGTGTCGCTAAATGGGTCAAATAAACGATTCTTATTCTTATCTAATAATTTCATCCGGTTGTCAGAGATAAGATAGCCAGTCCCCCAAATGTGTTGGGGTTTCCGTGTCAGTACACTTCCACCTTCGACCTCATCTTCACTTAACATCAGGTGTGATTGAGGTCAAGTAACAACCCTTTATTCATAAAAAAGTAAGAACCCATTGTGCATAAAAAAAAAGCTTCGTCATCCTGTGTAATGGAAAGTGCTCATGGCAACAAAACAAATTTGCCCAAATTCGACTATCTTTCCAATTGCCTTCAGTGAGTTCCAGACCCCACATCCCGGCTCCATCATCAGATCAGCAGATCAGTACCATAATATTGCATTGTCACATAAATATGCCAAATTTCAACTCAATCAGATACCAGCAAGTGGTTGGAAAGATGGTTTGCAAATTTTGAAATGAACAACTTAACGTTTTTATGGTTTTCTACCAAATATGGGCGTGGCCTGTTTTGTTAGCAAAAACAAGCGAACATGTTATCCGAGGTAGACGGAAAACATCCCCGCGTTCGCCTGCGGGAGGGGGGTATTTTTCATTTCATTGTTGCTTGCGAACATTGAGGGCGGCTTGATTGTACGTATTTTTTTTTTATCCACAACGGGTTAGCTCTTGACCTCAATCACACCTGATGTTAAGTGAAGATGAAGCCGAAGGTGGCAGCGTGCTGACCCGGAAACGCCATCTTATTTGGGAGACTGGCTATCTTATCTCTGACAACCGGAACACAACAATGCTATTAACATTGCTGTTTGGCGGCAGATTTAGATAAGATGGTGGTAGCTAGCCAGGCGGACATTTAATATGCCCTACCACCAACCAAACCGAATACTAAATATGTACCCCGCTGGGGATCGAACCCGCGACCTCCGAAACATAAACGTACCGTAAATTTCGTAATTCTTTCTGTTTAAAAGTCGCAGGAGACTGCAATGTTTTGCTAAAACGTTCAGCAAACATGTTTTGTTATTTTTTGGAGTAGAAGACCCGGCTACTTAACATTGCAAGCTAAATAAAAGTCTGTAAAAACAACAATCACCTGTATAATACATTCCATGAGATATTCCTGAGCAATGGCGTCCCTACAGCTAACCACCTGCTCCAGGATCCCAGGCAGCACGAGCCGTCCGTAATCCTCCACCGTGACGGACTCCAGCTGCGAGAGGCGCACCAGGTTCGTCCCCACAAGGATCCGGAGTTCGGAGCGCTCGCGTTCCCGTCGCTCCTTGTCTCTGTAATGTGGGTTTTGACAGTTTCATCGGTGTTGTAAGAATTGTAGCAATCAAATATCGTGGCCGAAGGGCGTGAATCTGAGCCACGCACTTTATAACAAAAGGCCTTATAATTAAAAAAAATAATAATAAACTTCACTTTTGTCGTCGAGTCTTAACGGTGATTAAGAATTCTTTTTTTTTTATTTTTTATGCATAACGGGTTGGTACTTGACCTCAATCACACCTGATGTTAAGTGAAGATGAGCTCGAAGGTGGAAGCGTACTGACCAGGAAACTCTCACACATTTGGGGGACTGGCTATTTTTTTGATTTTGATTTGATTTTGAGTTTATATGACGTTAAATCGCAAAAATTACGTATTTTTACTGAACTATTCTTTGACGTATTCTTTAATAAAAAGAGAAAACCTGTCTCACATTAGGCTTCTGGAGAGAGCATCCATTTTACAGTAAAGCTTTCCACTGGCATGCGCTCTAATGAATGCCATTTAAACTATAAAGCTCACCTTGAGTGGCCCTGGTGCTGCATTCTCACCCACAACTTGTTCATTTCCGCAAAGTTCATGAGTACGAAATCAATTGCATCTTTTACCTGCAAATGAAAAATATCGAGTTCGCCTATAAAATAAATAAGATTTAATAAATAAATTAACAATGGATTTATTATTATTACTTAAGAACTGGGCGTAACTTTATTCCAGGGTAGCCATGTTTTCTTGAGGTTGGAAGGAGAATTCTCTGGCATCTCATATATTCGTTTAGCTAATAAAATTGTATCTTACAAGTAAAGTGCGATCGATGCCGTTTTAAAATGAACAAATAGACTGTTAAACTTATTGTACTAGATTTTTAAGATGGCGACTTCCCGCAATAACAATTTTTGTTCTGCAGAAACGAGCCGCTCGTGCGATTTACGGATTGAGACCTGCAGTGTCACTAAGGCCCGTATTAGTAACCATTCTCAAGATTGAGAACAGTCTTGTGCCCGGTCTCAAGTAAACGTGTTGATTAATAAACCTAACTTGAGATCTAAAAAGCACGTGCATACTCAAGCAGTACTCACTTGAGAGGTGCGCGTATTAATAAACGAAACTCAAGACTATCATTCATTCACCGCTGAGGTGAATACTTGAGAAGTGATCTCAGCTGAGTAAACCTCAAGATTGGTTTATAAATTAACACGGAGCTTGAGAGCCTTAGGCCCGTATTTATTTATTTATTAATATTAATAGTGACGTTTTCAAGTGATAATTTTATCCTATGAAATAAAATATTTTGATTCGATTTGAACAAGCAGTAGCTTAAAAAATGTAAAATCTGACTATTTTCAGATTACCTTGTGTACCTACAAAATAAAGCATTTTTAAATTTGAACATTACTCACAGTGCCTTCGTTTTCGTTCGGAACGTCCGAGGTGTCAGGGAGGACATTCCTGGTGCACTGGAGGAGGTAGTTCCTCAGGAACAGACCACGGAGCGGATGTTGGACCCCTCGGCACATCTCTACCAAATCCTGGGTACGAATAAGTTGATACTGGTTAATAGGGTAACAGAATCTAAGGGCTGGCAACGTAGCCATTTTTTGTAATTTCCGAAACTTTCCATCATTCAAAATATACACAGAGAAACTGTAGTGCTAGTTAATCTGCTTCTTTGATTAATGTCACTCCTTGTAAGAGTTTGACAATTTCAGTATTTTTAAAACGCGACATTACAACGATATTGCGACGTTCACTAACCGGTATCTACTCCTCCTTACTGAGGTTTGCTGGAAGAGATCTCTTTATTATAATTTTTTTATTTTATTGAAAATACAGAATCAACAGCATCATTATAAAAAGTATTATACAAAATTTATAAACCAGTCTTTTATAGAGATAAGCTCGCCTTTTGTATATTTTTAATATGGTCCTGGTTATTTTGTCTTCCTTGCAAAACAAAAGGCGAGCTTATCTCTATAAGAGACTTTGGCTTATAAATTTTGTATAATATTTTTTATAATGATGCTGTTGATTCTTTATTACCAATAAAATAAAAAAATAAAAATAAAGATATCTCTTCCAGCAAACCTCAGTAAGGAGTAGATACCGATTAGTGAACGTCGCAATATCGTCGTATTTATCATACAAACATTTACCCCTCGCGGGATTCGAACCCGCAACCGTTGGTTTCGCTGATAAGGTGACTATCCACTACACCAATCGGTCGTCGGAGCATCCAATCAATCTCTTTCCGCGGGTATCGTAAGAGGCGACTGAGGGATCTTGTTTCGTGAGTATAACACCAGTGATGGACAGGAGCAACTTTTGGTACGGAACTCCCAAAAATCTGCGTATTAATGAGAACGAGGCCCTCTGGGGTGTTTGGCGCACTAGCGCACTAATCAGCGCTGTGGCACAGAATTAATATACTCGGTACTAAAATGGTTCTTGCCACAGCATTATGCTGAGCTGGAACCTATGTCAGCTTGCATTATTATGTTTTAGTTTTAATTTCTGAAAAAAATTTCATGTAGGTACATGCCCATTGTAAGCTGAATAAATGTTTTCTTTCTCGGATCGACGCCGCGCGGAGGCTTCGTGCGCACTGGCGTTGAAATTGTGTCTGAACGCAAAAGGGTTTCTCAGCTGTCATCGTGTTCAGCAGCAGCAGTCACGGCCCAGCGTGGCCATTAGGGCAAATCCTCCTACAGAAAATCTTGAAACTCGCTCCATAGAAGAGACTTATGTGGTGGACTTTATAGGCTGTTAATGTGTTATTTTAAGACTAACAACTTTAAGGGTATAGTGTTTCTTGTTACACTGACAGTGTTTATCCCTCTGTATAGATCAGCCTTTGATTTTAAAAGGAATTCTTAAAAATCTCAATTGTTTGAGCTGGGACTGCATATGAATAGACATCTATTGTGTAATTTCAATGGTAATGAATTTCATTGCCATTTCCTTCATACATTGGTTAAATTTAACAATTACAGACTTAGGCCTGTATTAATAAACCGTTCTCAAGATTGAGATGACCTTCAGTTGACACTTGAGATCTGTTGCATATAAAAACAGTACCAAAAAACATAGTATCGAGACTGAGACGCGATCTGAATCTCAAGATCGATTTAATTGTACAATTAGCAGTGAAGTCAGACAATAAAGAGGCTGGAGGTATGTACAGGAAATAACAACAATAAAACACCTTGAGGAGATCCCGTCGGAGGTTAGTGTTAGTCTTAATGTAGACTAGGCCCACTGTAATCAGCAGGTAGAGCCGAGGCACGATGTTGCCAGCATATTGCACCAGCTCATACAAATCAGCCACCTTCCGTCCCTTCTGAAACTCCTCCAGCAGGTATAGTTCCAAGTGACGAAGCTCGTCAGTTATAGCCATATCTGGATCGGGGTTAGGGAAAATTAATGATAAAAATGCTTGGACTGAGAACCTCCTTTTATCAAGTCGGTTATATACTAAGCTTTCCTCTAAAACATGTCCTATGTCTTAATCCGACTTATATTCTATCTATATACCAAATTTCATCCAAATCTGTTCATACATTTTGCTGTGATTGATCAAACAAACATGCAAACTTTCGCATTTATAATATTAGTTAGATTAAAGTTCCGCAGACACAAAATATAGGGTTACGCTTTTACAATAAGGTTCTTCATTTTTATAGACAAAATTTTCCTTTCAATAAATATAAAGATCCTATAAAACAGAAACTTATTAAGAAAACATATGATAAAATATCAGACTATTTGGATGATAATAATCCCTGGAGACAACCAGCTAGTTTGCATTTCAAAATTTTCTTTATTCTTTATTGCACCAAAATATTACAATAACAGAGTACAAACAATAGGTCATGTACAAAGGTGGAATTATCTCTTTAAGAGATCTCTTCCAGGCAACCTGAGGATTGAAATAGGAAACTTAGTTAAATTGGGGTTTAGCAGTAAATTGTGTGCAAAAGAAAAAATCCTATAACGAATAATAAAACAAATAAAAAAAAGGAAAGATAACTGAATAATAAACTTACACTAAATATATTACATATACCTACTGCGAAATATATACATAACATAATTTAAATCTATATATACTATAAACCTACATACACATACTAATATCACGAAAGATGGGAGAGGTAATGCTCTTGTAGCTTTTTCTTAAATACTGCAATTGAAGGTACTGCAATTTTATTAACAATGAAATATTATTCTGCCTTTTTGTAATATAAAAACTTGTTTTTAAAAGAGCAACCACTCGAGTTTCTTGCTTGTTCTTTTCAGGGGAAAAATGCATTTTGAAGAAGCTGTAGCTTAAAATATATTAAATTGACTATTTTAAGTGTACCCTGTGTACCTACATAATGGTGTAGATTCGGATGTACACCAACTAAACGAAAGTAAAACCAGTTTTGGAGTGGTGCCATCGCATCATACTGTTCCAGGGAGAAAGGGACAGCACTACTTTAAAACTGGTTTTAGTGTAGTTTAGTTGGTGTACATCCGAATCAACACCAATAAAGCAACTTTGACTTTGGTTATGTGAATGCCACAAATTCATTAATTTTGGTGATTTCTAGTTCACAAACTTATCTGACATAAATATGCAATAGGTACCTACTAAAATCATTCATTTTTTTCAAAAGTAAAAAATATTATGTAGTACTTATGTGCATCAATGGTAATAAATTTTTGTTGTCCTAATTAATTCAATAAGGACCATAAACTTTAGGGCAAAGCTGGTCAAATGTCACAAAAGGATACAAAGCTCGTAGTAACTCTTGGGGGAAAGCAAGGAAGTCCTTAGTTCCCCAAGCATAGTGGAGGCATGTTTGAGGGCGTCCATTAACTTCGATTTGTCTAGGCATCTCTTCATCTGGAATGCCTGCAAGTTTTGTAAAATATTAGCTAAGTAATACAATCTTAGTGTCAAAATCTGATGCTAGCAAAACACTATAAACAAAAGTTTAGGACTCTGCAAAACCGCTTATTATAAGCACCTTGCTGGTGGCAGTAACTTCTCTGCTGCGGGAGTCACCAAAGAATGCATGAGAACCCCCAAAAATAATATTATCCACAGATCAACTATGTTAAAAGTTAAAGATTTTGGAAACCACTGAATCGATATTCAATAACGCAGCGGTCTGAGTCCCTTGCTATTTTCCACAACGCCTATGGTGAGAGCTGGATTCCGTTCGCCACCAGAAGTCAATAATAGAAGAGCAAAAGCTACCTGAACTTTGACGACATTCAGAGCCTCATCTAATAACTTCTCCTGCTCCTCAACCGGTGACGACTGGTTCGTCATTTGGGCCTGCAAACAAGAAACGGCACTGTTTACAAAATTGTTATTTCAACACATTTGATTATATGAGAAATTAACCAAACTAACACTAGACCAAATGTACAAAAAGGGTTGGTTTATAGGCTCCATGTGCGTTTGTTTGGGACGTATAAGAGGTATTACGTTAACCAACGCACCTGCGACGTGTACTGAATAAATAAAACCGCTGATAAGGATCTTTTCTTGGCGAAAATTATAAAAGTTTCGTCGGTGTTGTTGATTGATTATGATTACCTACTCCCTTTTTTGTTTTTTTTTTTAATAAATATTCACCGGACTTGACTATCATCGGACCTTACAAGACATTCAACGGATTTTACTAAATGGACTTTACAATCATCGGATTTTAGGAAAAAAGAACTTATATTGTGTGAAAATAAGACTTGGCTTCGGCCTTACTACTTATTTGATACGAAGACATGCCTCTGGCCTTATCTAAAATGGAATTAGAGGAAAATAAAATCAGACTAGGCTGTATAGATTACTGTCCATTGCATCCCATCTCAATGACTGCGAGGGGAAAAAAAAAACATGTCTGGCTGGCTGTCATAACAAAATGCAAAAAGGGGTCGAGGCATAGAGTAATATGGTCGAGGTGAAAATTCGCGATAGTGGCGATAAGTGAATTCAATCAGTGAATATGGATAACAAACCGTCATTGAGTCAGTATTTTAGCGATACAGAAGCACCTCCTGCTTCACAATTTTTCGATGAAATCGGTACATCACCTTCCGATATGATCCAGAGCGTTTACCTTGGTGAAACTGATGGTAAATTTTATATTTTGGGTATTGGTTTTATCCAAAATGTTAAATGTATAATACATTATGTTTCCCATTTAGACAGTCAAACGACATCAGCGAGCCTGTTTCCACAGAATATGTCGGCATCTTTCACACAACACGGCTCAACCCAAGATATATCATTTTCTAACGTTGTGCCGACTGTGAGCGGATCTACTGCTCTGTCAGCGACTAGCCTACCTGATCCGTCGACGTTTTTCGACACGATAGGACCAGAGCCCCAGATTGCACCTACAAAAAGTGGTCTGGCTAGTCGAAACATTCTTACGGAGGCAATGGATGGACTTAGCATTAAAGTAAGTTTATAATGCTTGCTGCATGAAGATATTCTTCATTTTTACAAAACGTATTCGAGATCCTGTGCCGTGCGTGGGAAGGTGCCCAAAAAACTGGCAGCATTACCTAGTTGTATAGCAATGCTAATACGTTGCCCGAGGTAGCCGCCAGCTCATTTGTCACCAGAGAATTCATATAAGCGCGACGACAATCTTAGAAAATACGTCGCGCTTCTGAAAAAAAAATAGAATAACAATCGTTTATTTAAATACTTCTTCAACCTATGTTTTTGAAGGAGGTGAATTTGATTTTGAGACACCACTGTTAATTACGATCAACTTTCCCCAAGGAACCATAGTCGAATTCAATCAAAAAATTTCGATAACCCGTATGAAGTAAACCATTCTGAAACTAATTTAAGTATGGAATTTTCGGCTGAATTCAGTTATGGTTCCTAGAGGAAAGTTGTTTGTAATCAAGAGTGTTGTAAACAGGAAGTACACTATTTCATTTTCACCCTTGATATATTATGTCAAATATCAGGACAGAATTGGTAGGTGGTCGAGATTCGGGATAATATCATTAATTTCGGGACAGTTGGGAACCCTAGGTTTGATTAGTTTTATTTCCACTGGAGTAGTCCAAATTTTGAAAGAGTAAGAGTATATTTTGTGATGAGGATTTTCGTAATGGTAAATTGGAAAACCTACAGCTGCAATAACACTAATAGAAACTATAATAGGAAACAGAGAGCCAATTACATGTCCTCACAAATAGAAATACATTATAAAATTCAATAAGGCATTTAAATTCATTATCACACTTGTACATTTTTTGCCCTCGCAGTATATATACCAGATTCAATCATTGCCAAAAAAATCAGTTGTTTATAAGCTAAATTAAATTAAGCCATCAAAGAATTGTTGATTGAATTGACGCCTCGCTGACATATTTATTTTTTTATGCACAACGTGCTGGTACTTGACTTCAATCGCACCTGATGTTAAGTGAAGCTGAGGTCGAAGGTGGAAGCGTACTGACCCGGAAAACAAGTTTAAAAGATCTAGATCGAACTTCTGAGACAATTTATTAAAATTGTTGCTCGTACGCCACATTTGATTATACCTACTAACTACAAGAATATAATTTGATGATTCTATGATTGGAGACTGTCGTTTTCAGGCTTTGTGGCTTCAATCTTTGCTCTGGCGTATTCACGCTACAAAGGACTTTACTTGTAAATATTGGCATTGATTCTGACTTGCCTTCTCTAAACTGAACTAAAGAAATTTATTTATATTATCACCTTATATTATTCCAGGAGGAAAAGATCTGCTTTAGAGCTGGCTTTATTTTACAGAAATTGCATCAGAATAAACTCTGTTGTTTTTTTTTAATCTTGTTTTTATTTCAGTCTTTTGTACACCCTGGGTGACTATGCCAGCCTCATTGATACATTCGCCTTTTTAAACCTCATTCTCTTTTTGCAATGGACAATCCAACAAATTTGTACAGACTGACAGCACTTGTACAGAGTATATCAGGCAAAACACAGCTGAGCTGCCCATTGCATAGCTCCAATGATTTAATCAAAAGTCGTTCTCTAATATCTGTACTCCGGTCACACTCCAACAAAAAGTGTAACACGTCATCTGGTTTATCACAAACTGTACACAGTGGTGACGCTTTAATTCCCATCATATGATAAAAGTATGTGTCCTGAGCACAGTCTAAAGGCTGAGAAACTCTATTGTTAATATTTCTCTTCTCTTTAGCAGCAGTTGCTCATTAGTCGGTGCATTAGCCACAGTTTAATTTACCTACATGTATTTTATAATTACATGCTATATGAACATACTATTGTAGAATCAACCTGTGGACAAAGAGGGAGATAGAAGAAGAGATGCCTGGATACCAAATGACGAAGCCAGAAAAACACTCATGAAAGTAAGTGCTTGATTTCGTAGTCAGACGGCAAAATTACTGAACATGTCTGTCCCTCCATATGTCACAGCATTTGCTTCAATATACATATATGAAGTTTGTAGTAAAAATGATGTGGAATTGTAGAAGATATCCCACCAAAAACATTCTGTAAAAAACTAGCCAAGTCTCGATGGAGCTGCTTGATTATCTCTAAAAAGTAATGAAATCTATACAAAGTCGTGCCAAGTGTAAGGTTCCTTACTGCGATTTCTTTATTATTATAGTTAATGTTGTGTGACTTGGCCGTTGAAGGGTACACAGGGGTACAAAACCAGGTGCTCCATGACACCATTGCACCAATCTGTCGCCAGAACCGCTATTAATGTTATTAATTATGTTATTAAGAATGTTCAACGGCAAACTATTAGCGAATAATCTGTGTGGCGTTTACATAACATTGTTTATACGTTAGTGGCTTTATCAAGCCTACAATTGACTGGTTATTGAATCAACGTTTTCCAAGTGGCAATTTTCCATCGTCAATGCGTAGCGGTTCTGGCGACAGATTGGTGCAATGGTGTCATGAAGCACCTGGTTTTGTACCCCTGTGTACCCTTCAACGGCCAAGTCACACAACATTAACTATAATAATAAAGAAATCGCAGTAAGGAACCTTACACTTGGCACGACTTTGTATAGATTTCATTACTTTTTAGAGATAATCAAGCAGCTCCATCGAGACTTGGCTAGTTTTTTACAGAATGTTTTTGGTGGGATTTCACTTCTTTTTGTAGAAACGTGGGCATATTATATATATGCCCACGTTTCTACAAATATACTTGATACTGCAAGTTGAGTCAGTTCTACCATACACCAAGAAAGATATTGAATGGAAGAGACAAGACCCGTCTTTGGGCATACCAACTACTTGGTAGCCACTAAGTGCATCGTCGTCTTTTAATATTATCGACATTTTTTACGATAATTATTATCTTGCGAAATCAAACACAATTAAACTCAACGACCTTTAGTATATGGACAACAAATCAGAAATACCGATAATATTTAGACTAAAACCTACTTATATCTTTAAGACTTCTTTTGTCTTAATAAAAAAAACTTAAAGAAAATATTACTCTGCCTACCCAATCTATACAAACTATAAGCAAAACGTTAACTCTTAATTATTAGACAAGTGTCAATATAATTAATTATCAATGAACTTTCTACCAAAGGTACTACCTACCTAGTACTGAAATACAGCTAAATTAATGATATTTTTAAACGAAACGAAGTAATATCTAACTAAATAAACTAAACTAGAATACTAGAAAAGTACTTATAAACACGAACGCGATTCGAAGTACTGCCTAACTGTAAATTAAACCTAGAAAACTAAAAGTAGGTACTAAATAATTAACAATTAAATAAGGTATTCAATTGAAACTTCTTTTAATTCTGATAATTAAGTAATAATCAGTAATCCGTCACTAACCATATAATTCCTAACCTGTTTAAATCTTTGAATTAATATAATAACAACCTGCCAATCAACCTTAGCAAACCTCACGAAATAATCAGCGAAATCAACGAAATGCAATAATCCCTCCTAATCCCTAGCAAACATTTTCAAGCGCAATAGAAGAATGTCGTAAACGACTGTAACGCGGCCGGTTGCCACTTTGCCTTATAAGGTTATCGGAAAAACAAAACGTAAGCGCGTTTTAAAATACGTCAACGCCATCTAGCGACGCGTGCGGGTATCACCGCCACTCTTAGCCAATGCATTATATTTTGACCAAATTTTCGTTTGTTTATTTAATTTGTGTAATGTTCGAGTAGAATAAAATTAATCGTTTGACTATTTCTTCTTGTAAACTTGTAATAAGTATAAGTAAATATAAGTATAAAAGCCAGTCTAGTCTTATCCAGAGTTTTCCTTTAATTTTATTTATATTCGTATTAAAAGCAGAAGCGGACGCATTCGCCCAACAGTGGGACGCTATAGGCTAGATTAAATTAGAAGATGTGTCCCACTACGCTGGACAGTCGATTTTTTTATGTACCAATAGTAGAAGGGGGCATTACCATATCTCTAATACTGGGACCAGCTGAGGGTTCTTCGTCAGATATAAAGTTAATCGTTCGACTATTTCTTCTTGTAAACTTGTAAGTATAAGTATAAAAGCCAGTGTAGTCTTATCCTGAGTTTTCCTTTAATTTTATTTATATGCGTATTATAAGCAGAAGGGGAAGCATGCGCCCAGCAGTGGGATGCTATAGGCTAGATTAAATTAGAAGATGTGTCCCACTACGCTGGATTTTTGCAATGACAGTCGATTTTTCTATGTACCAATAGTAGAAGGGGGCATTACCATATCTCTAATACAGCTGAGACCAGCTGAGGGTTCTTCATCAGATACTTCAGACCTTCGATTTTTGACATCAAATGAAGCGGCCCACCAAGTTGAATATTTTTTGTAAAGGCGGTATATGTCGATCTCTAATAGTTTGGTTGGGCTCTTGTGTTTCCTAATCAGGGTCACCAGGTACTCCAGATCTTCGATTATCCTAGTTTTTATAGTTTTCCCTTTATGTGGCCATTAAACCATAACTCTGTACCAAATTTCAGCTCTCTGAGTTTATGGGAAGTACTAGTTCTATTTTGATGATCATGAGTGAGTGAGTGAGTGAGTGAGTGTCATAAATGCGAAACTTTGCTTTCGCTTAACTTCGGAACTAAATGACCTACAGACTTGAAATTTTGGATTTTAAGTATGTGATTATAGCTTACTGGATGACGAAAATTTCTGCGTTCTAGTCTTATCCAGAGGTTCTAAAATAGGGGCCTGAAAATGCGGCGAAATGGTTCCAGTAAAGGATGGTACGGCAGTGTTTGCTTCGCGCTCGACTTGGCGGGGGCACTGCCGTGCCCCCAGATATGTTATTGAATATATCTCTAATTAAGTAATTGCAATACATATTATAACTTTTGTTAAATTTAATGGTTTACGTTACCCCAATAATTATTGGTGCAAAATAAACCATTTGAATATGTAATGTCCAAGCTATGGATGCAGTCTAAAGCCTTATACAGTTTCATATATACTATCGTTTTATGATACGAAAACAGATTCAATATTCTGCTTTTCCATCAACTATATTTGGTCTTAAATGTTGCTTTTGATCTCAGTATTCCTATGTAATAAATAACCCACCAACAGAAAGTGTATTGGCTTTATACTATGCCTATCATAAAAAGGTGAGAACCTTAACTTAGATGTAAACATTTATAAAATATGTTACATACGAGGGGAGGTCCAAAAGTTCGTGGAATGAAAGGGTTTTAGTAAAAATGAAACAGTAAATTTATTTTTCATTTTCAATATAATCACCCTTAAGCTGAATACATTTATTAGATCTATGAATTAATTTTTCTAAACCATCGTAAAAATATTTTTTATCTTTTCCCTCAAAATGAGCCAAAATTGCCTCCTTTACCTCATTGTCGTCGGAAAATTTCCTTCCCCTTAAGTCTTTTTTTAAATTGGGGAACAAATAAAAATCACTTGGGGCCAGATCTGGACTATAGGGTGGGTGGACTAGTGATTCGAAGCCATGCGTGTGTAGAGCAGCCATTGCAACTTTGCTCTTGTGAACCGGCGCGTTGTCTTGCAAGAGCAACACACCCTTGGTCAATTTTCCCCGACGTTTTTCTTTGATGGCATCCTTTAATTTTTCTAGTATTGTTGCGTAGTATTCTGCGGTTATGGTCCTGCCCTTTTCTTTATAATCAATCAGTATTATCCCCTCACAATCCCAAAAAACAGTAGGCATCAACTTTCCAGCCGACTCCGACACTTTGAATTTCTTTGGCGGTGGTGTCCCCTTTTTATGCCATTGCATGGACTCTTGTTTGGACTCAGGCTCAAAGTGATGAACCCATGTTTCATCGCCGGTAACAATTCGCTCCAAAATCGGTCCAGGATCGTCGCCACACAACTCCAAAAAATGTTTTGACGCTTCGACGCGCTGCTGTTTTTGAAGCGGCGTGAGCATTCTCGGTACCCATCTTGCACTGACTTTTGTCATACCCAGGTGATCATGTAGGATTCGCAAAATGGTGGTATCTGATACTCCAACTAATGCAGATAACTGTTTTTTCTTCAAACGGGTGTCCTCCAGTACAATTTTTTCCACTTTTTCGACGATGTCTGATGTGGTGGCCTCAACTGGCCTTGCTGAGCGGGGGTCGTCTTCAATCGACTCCCGACCATGTTTAAAAAGACCATGCCACTTGTAAATCATTGATTTACTAGGGCACTGTTCCCCGTAAACAGTTTCCATTTCATTCAAAATGGTCTGAGCGTTCTTTCCTTGCTTGGTAAGGAATTTAATGACAGCACGGTGTTCAATTTTCTCCATATTTTCAGTTTTCTTCCGGATTGACGTGTTTAGCAGGCGAGTGTTCGTAAACGAATGACGCAATAGGAGAAGAAGCCTTCCATCTCACTCCCCTCGGGGAGTAAGGAAAATTGTACCGGGGTTGGTGACCCCCTGCAATAGTTGCCCTCGCTGCCCGTAGCTGCGGGCAGGGCGTTGGGTTGTCGGTGGTTGCCCAGTTGTCGGATCCTCTTCGGACCCGGGACTCCGTCTACGTGTCTGGCTGCACTAGCTCCCTTGGTAGGGCTCGGACTCTGGCATCTGGAGGGCGTGAGTGCAGAGGAGCGATGTTCTGCAGCAGGGGGTGCGAGGAGTTGTCAGCTCCGTCGTACATCTTCCTGGCGAGGCGGCCGATGAATGTGTCCAGGCTCTCGAGCTGGAGGTCCCTCATTATGGTGTCGTTTCGCACGAAGCGGGGGGCGGCGGTGAGGGTGCGCAGGGTGGCAGTCTCCTGGGCGCGGAGTTTCTTCTTGTTGGTGGCCGACGTTAGGGCGTACCAACAAGAAGAAGCGTACGTTAGGCGGGACCGGATGTACATCTTGTATATCCCCATGAATGACGCAATAGGGCTGAAACTCCATTTATATACTAATTATGAGTCCCCAATTAGTATGACACTAAGCGAGCGCCCCTATCCCCACTCCATCCCCTCCATTCCACGAACTTTTGGACCTCCCCGCGTACATAGGATATATAGACGATTAAAAGACGATAGACGATTAAAAGAAACTATTGCAAATTATGTATCTTGCATAATAAAGGTTCATTATAATTGGTTAATCCATTGAAAATATTTTGAATATGAATGTTAATAAAATTTTTTAATTTTAGGCACAAGCATCACCAAAAGGCTCATTCTTTCCAGAGAGAGAGGTGCTGACAATGCCAGGCTTAGTGCTTGAAGAAGAACTGGTAAGCATCCTAATGTTATTCGCTTTTTAGATTGTAAGACATACACTGGTTTTCAAAAAGATTTGGCCAACCAAATAAATCTCTACACAACTGCCTATATTTTAATACCATTTATTTTCCACGCACACATAAATATAAATATAAGCTGTATATAAGTGTAACAAGACATTAAAGAAGGCTCGTGCTAATAAAACTATCCCAAGACTGAGAAGAACCTATAGAATGATACTTGAGATTATTCTATTTCTTCCGTCTAATCTGAATTTGAACGGTATCAAATATATAATATATTATTGAGAGTGAGACTCGATCTCAATCTTGAGACTGCCCCGTCAATACGGCCCTTAGTTTACAAAAAAAAGAAACTATTTTACAAAAGATAATATAAAATAAAATAAAAAAGATATGCGTGTGTGTGTGGTGGGAACAGACTCAGCGTACGTTGGGCGGCGCAGCCACAGCACTGATTTTCAGCCTGCCCCTGACTACAGTAACAACAGTTTTTTTTTTTATTTACGCACACATCTCAAACAAACATCTTTCAATAAATATTATAAACTTTTTCTTTATTTCTTTCTTTCTTTTCTTTAGACAGTAAGGGCTGTATTAATAAATCGATCATGAGATTGAAATCACGTCTCAGTCTCAATACGGATCGGGTTGCGGGGTGTGATAGGTATAGGATAGATGATAATGTTATCAGCTTTAAAAATAACAATGTTAACAAAAAGAACTAAGAAATGAACTGGATTTATTATTATGAAACTTTTTTCTTTACATTTAAAAGAAAAAATATTTCTGAGTTTTGCATAAAATATAGTATAATTATAAAAGTTACTTCTAGGGTTATTAAATTCTGCTTTATTTAGTATTCTATACATCTTATTTTGGGTAAAATCGTTCATCCAGTAATCTGTCCAGTTTCGTTTACCAAATGTTACTATATCATCTCACCAATGCTTTTTTGGTCTTGCAATATTTATTTTTGCTAACTGGATCTTTTCACCGTAAGGATAATAGTTAGGCTGTAGTACTGTAATGTTACACCGAAAGGCGGACGCGCTTCAAGAAGTAGCGGTGAAGTACCTCGGCGTGAGTTCGGCCGGGAGCCGCGGCGTGGTGCGCGCGGAGCACGTGAGCCGCGACGAGGCCGGCCTGCGCGAGCTTCTGCGCACCGGCTACCTGCGGGCCGCCGTCAACCTCACCCAGGCGCTGCTCAGCGCTGCGCACCAAGGTAGCACAATAGGTGTCTTCTGCTCAGCGCTGCGTAGCAAGGTAGCACAATAGGTGTCTTCTGCTCAGCGCTGCGTAGCAAGGTAGCACAATGGGTGTCTTCTGCTCAGCGCTGCACACCAAGGTAGCACAATAGGTGTCTTCTGCTCAGCGCTGTGCGCCAAGGTACCAAAATAGGTGTCTTCTGCTCAGCGCTGCGCACCAAGGTAGCACAATAGTTGTCTTCTGCTCAGCGCTGTGCGCCAAGGTACCACAATATAGATGTCTTCTGCTCAGCGCTGCACACCAAGGTAGCACAATAGGTGTCTTCTGCTCAGCGCTGCGCACCAAGGTAGCACAATAGGTGTCTTCTGCTCAGCGCTGCGCACCAAGGTAGCACAATAGGTGTCTTCTGCTCAGCGCTGCGCACCAAGGTAGCACAATAGGTGTCTTCTGCTCAGCGCTGCGCACCAAGGTAGCACAATAGGTGTCTTCTGCTCAGCGCTGCGCACCAAGGTAGCACAATAGGTGTCTTTTGCTCAGCGCTGTGCGCCAAGGTACCACAATAGATGTGTTCTGCTCAGCGCTGCACACCAAGGTAGCACAATAGGTGGCTTCTGCTCAGCGCTGCGCACCAAGGTAGCATATTAATAGATGTCTTGACATGGGGTTTGAAGATAACAAAATGTGAAGTCACGCGTTCGCTTACTACGACGCAAGTGCGGAACTGCTGCAAGTGCTGAAATAAACCTAGTCGCGATAAATGTTTAGAGCGCGACAACCCCGGGTAAGTATAACGTCGCAATTTCTGACTATTGCCACTCTAATTTCGACAATTTCAGTATCTTTAAAAACTTTGTGTAGAATAGATTATTTTTTAAGGAATACAACCATGTATCTTTAAAACGCGGCATTTTAAAGAGATTGCGACAATAGCATATCGGTAATTAGTAAAGACAATTAGAAATTAAGAATAATTGTCATAACTAACAGTGTATTCGTGTCAGTTTTTTAATATTCATGTAGGATTCTCGAGAAAAGTGGAAAAAATACAGAGATTGCGAATAAGCCAACCTGTATTGTCGATGCTGTCTTTTTTTATCCACAACGGGTTTGCACTTGACCTCAATCACACCTGATGTTAAGTGAAGATGAGGCCGAAGGTGGTAGCGTACTGACCCGGAAACCCCTTGGGGGACTGGCTATGTTATCTCTCGACAACCGGAACACAACAATGCTATTAACATAACATTGCTGTTTTAGATTTAGATGTCTTAACCACTAGAAGCAATATACAATGCAAACTACACTTTGTACCTCCTACCTCGCACCTGTAGAAGCGTTACTAAGCTGACCAATTAGAGCGCGAATCCTAAATCGCATTAACGAAGTTTTCTCAAGACTTTGCATATAGGCAAGACGTCACTAATAACTGTCACACCGCGGTCCCCAGGCAATGCCAACAGCCCGGTGGAAGATCTTTCCCTTTTCCTCCATGACATGACATGACATGACGATTCCCCACGAACAGAATACATATAATAAATAAATAAATATCCTTAGACATACACACAGCGCCATCTAGTTCCACAGTAAGCAACTATAGGCTTGTGTTGTGGATACCAGATGGTTGATACACTACATAAATACATATTTTTTTTGTAAATAAATATTTATTATAAATGAAAACATCCTTAACTCGGGTACACATGTCCGTATTCATCAGACAAACATTATGCTCCTAGTGGGTTTCGAACCCGCGACCTTTTGGTATAGTGGTCCGAGTTGCTAACCACTACACCAAACAGGTCGTCAACATCATTACACATTACAGTAATACCCGACAGCATATTTTGCGGGCGCCATGTTGGGTTTTTTATCCTAAAATGTATCCTTTTACACTCTGGCGATCAAGATGAATCGAACTACACCTAGCACCTCAAAATCGGTCAGGCCCAGGCTACAGGAGGTATCACAGACATCAAGAAGCCGGGAAAAAAGGAGTACAATGGACGGCCTTATCATTAAAAACAAACAGCCATAGGGTGTAAGAATGCAATCTGTAATTGGCATGTCTTTGGGTTGTAAATTTAGTGTAATATGTTTTATAATGATGCTGTTGATTCTGTATTATAAATAAAAAAAAAATTAAAAAAATACACACACAACTCTTTTGTAAATTGTTACAGTTGTACTTAATTTTTGTTTGTTTATATGCAATTAAACGCTTTATCTATCATCTATCTTTATAGAACAGGCTGGTTGCGCAAAATAATACCACTATCCTTATCTTTTCCAGGTGTTGGTCGCATGCATCGTCCATCGAAGCACACTCCGCGCACCCTACAGTTGTGGCTGTGCCGCTTCGCTGTCATGCTTCGGATCGGGCAGCACGAGCCTCTACAGAGAGAGGCCGAGCCCTTCGGGGACTTCTCTAAACCGGATATGTTCTATGAGGTACACCCACTGTCCTTTAGTTATTTCCACAGCTTGATGTCATATGGCATATTGTTGTGGGGAAACGCTGCTGACATACATATCATTTTTGTTCTGCAGAAGCGTGCTATTCGTGCCATTTATAAATTAGGACCTAGAGATAATTTTAAGGAAATTAACATCTTAACAGCCATTTTACATTTATTAGAATTTGTTATATGCAAAAAAAATATAACCTTATTCGCTAAAAATAGTGATAGGCACAATGTTAATACAAGGAATAAGAACCAGTTATCTGTTTATGCTAGCCGACTTCACAAAGTTAGTAAATCGTCGAAAGGGTAATGTATACGCTTTTATAATAAGGTTCCAGTAGACATTCAAAATTTGCCTTTAAATAAATTTAAAGCAATCATAAAACAGAAATTATTAACAAAAGGCTATTATAAAATCACTGACTATTTGAATGATAAGCAAGCATGGACATAGCTGTCTTATTATTCATATAATTATCAAATCGCAACTCATAATCTGTTTAAAAGAGCAACCCTAGAGTTTCTTGCTCGTTCTTCTCTGGGGAGTCAGCTTTGTGAATGAGCAGTAAAAGACATCAACATTTTTGGGCCAGTGTTTTGTCACCTAATAAAAGGTACCTACACCTAAAAAAAGCCGGTACTAATGACTATCAACTTAGCTATTCAAAAGAATTTTTGGAACCTTAGTATAGTTATAAGAAATATTTGAAAATATCGCTCTCAGAAAACATTTTGGCTCACAAACTATACAAAAACTAAATTCTTTCCAAAAAAAAAAAATAGACAAGTGACAACTGACATTTTTGACTGTGAGGTTATAATTTAAGTAGGGATAACAGCAACAGCGAGCGAGCGACGGACGACTCTGAAAAGAAAAAACAATTTTTCTTTGGCCTAGCATCTAGTTTCCATGCGTGAGAATGCATGTGGTTAATGTTGCCAGTATATAATTTCAAAGTTCCCCCAACCATATTTCAAACCTCTTTTGTTCTTTTCTAAAGTCCTTTAAAAATATATGTGTTAGGTTTTAGCAGGTCTGGTACTAAGAGTTCAAGACTATATTTATTAATTGAAGTGACAACAAACTGGCCCAAAGATGTATGGATCTGTACTGTTGTCCTTTAAAATTAAAATATAATGTAATATTAATATTAATAGTGACGTATTCGGCTTTTTAGCGGGAACTCGGCGAGTGAAGTAGCATTTTTCTTTATAAGTCTTAAAATTTGTGCATTCTAACTTTTGAAGCTTAATAATGGCAGAATATTGTGCAGCAAACGTTAGTGTTGGTGTACAGGTGAAGGGAAGTGTAAATTAAAGTGCGGAACGGAGCTTTCGGGTTCCCACAAGAAGCCGCCAAAATCTTTTGTAAAGCATTCTGCCACTTTACTGAAGAATGACTTGACCGTGACTAGACTCTGTATACGACGAATTACTTGTTTTGATTGAGACTGACCTATAAACTGAAGAAATAAGATAAATAAAAATTTTCACTCGAAACTGGCAGTAATGTCCCTCGACAATGAGGTTGACTGGTTGCCATCCTCAAAAATAAGAAGAAGAAGTGACGTATTCAAGTGATAATTTTATCCTATGAAATAAAATATTTAGATTTGATTTGATTTATTAACCTTCCCCATAGGGATGACCCTAGTGCCATGTTGCATTTCATTGGCTACACTCCCATTTGCTAAGGGGGGAAGTGGGAAACCTTTTTCTTACTTACACACCCTATTTCTTTCTTTAATTAGCCTGGGGTCCAAGGTAGCAATAGAGTCACGTAGGGCACCGTCTACCTTCAGTAGGCGCCGTGTCGAGTACCACTGTCGATCCTAGCTTATAGGAGATACAGTGGGAGGGTGTGGAGGTGGCATTGATTGTCCTTTATTATACTTGTAGGTTCACTTGGCGAAGCTTATGTCTGTCTGTGGCATTGTGAAGCCAAAACAGCTGAATCGATTTGTTAACGTTTTTTTTGTATTTGAAGCTGGTGTATGCTGATCAGCGGTTCCTAAATGGTGGAAGGGCCACAGGGGATCCGTGTTCAATCCGAAAATTAACGAAAACGTTCATAGAAAACGGTCAGCATAACATAATCGCGGCTCCATCAAAATGGTCATACATTACTTAACTTTATTAATCGTTTTCGACAGTGATTGCTTGGAATATATAAGTCCTTTCTCAAAAGAATGTTTGCCCTACAGTTTTACCCTGACTTGTACGAGAATCGAACTGGTTCCCTGGTGCCGTTCTCCCTTCGGCTTCTGGTAGCTGAGCTGCCGGGGCATGTTGGCAAGCCTGAGGAAGCTGTAGACAGACTTTATGCCATCTTGGATGTTATTCATAGGGTAAGACTTCTCACATCATCCTAATTCTAGGTTTCCGACCGTGGCTTCGCCCGCTGCTGATTACTTTATCGCGAAATTACATCTCATCTTGAACTCGAACTAACTCATCTCACCTAATTAGCTTTAAGATTTTCGAATGCAGATCAGAGCAATAAATAAATATCCTTGGACATACACACAACGCCATCTAGTTCCACACTAAGCAACTAGGCTTGTGTTGTGGATACCAGATGGTTGTATACTACACAAATACATTTATTTTTGTATATATATACTTATTATAAATAAAAACATCCATAACTCGGGTACACTTGTCCGTATTCATCATCCAAACATATGCCCCTAGCGGGATTCGAAACCGCGACCTTTAGGTATAGTGGTCAGAGTTTCCAACCACTACACTAAACAGGTCGTCAATATTTTTGATTTATGCTGTATTTAAAAAGAAAATTAATTTGTCCAATGAGGGCGCCACTGGACGGATTATGCCCTCTTAACCATCATTGTCTATCATCATCATCATCATCATCAGCCCGTAAATGAGGGATAGGCCTTCCCTCGTAAATGGGCCATAGTCCACCACGCTGGCCCAATGCGGGTTGGGGACTTCAAATGCCTTTGAATTTTTATTTCTCAGGCATGCAGGTTTCCTCACGATGTTTTCCTTCACCGTTTAAGAGCAGATAAATGCACATAAGTAATTATTATTACGGATTGGTACTTGACCTCAATCACACCTGATGTTAAGTGAAGATGAGGTCGAAGGTGGTAGAGTACTGACCCGGAAACCCCAACACATTTGAGGGACTGGCTATCTTATCTCTGACAACCGGAACAGAACAATGCTATTAACATTGCTAGTTGGCGGTAGATTTAGATAAGGTGGTGGTAGCTAGCCAGGCGGACATTTAAAATGACCTACCACCAACCAAACCGAGTACTTAAAACATGTACACCGCTGGGAATCGAACCCGCGACCTCCATCGTAAACCCAATCGTGTTGATTACATTGAGCCACGGAGGCGGTTAAAATTAAATTTAAAAATTTGACCTGCCTGGGTATCGAACCCGGACCTCCTAAATTAGGAGACCGCGTCTTAACCGCTGAGCCACCGAAGCTCCCGCTGAGCCTCACTGCTTAATATGTATAAATTTCAGATGCTCGCAAATCTACTTGAAGGCAAGACTGAAGATGGAGCTGGTACTATTGCTGAGCAAGACAAGAACGAGTCGATACGACTATGGACCGGAAGGGAGACGAGAGTTATACACTCTATCGTCAATTGTGCTATCGCTTTGAAGGTATATGAATGTCCACAGGTTGCTATCCTTATACATACAGCGCCATCTAGTTACACACTATACAACTAGACTTGTATTATGGATAACTGCTGGTTGAAGTACTACATAAATAATAAATTAATTTTTGTAGATAAATACTTAGATAAATGAAAACTTACATTACTCGGGCACACGTGTTTATCATACAAACATATGCGCTTAGTGGGATTCGAACCCGCACCTACCCTTTTAGTATACTAAACGATTCTAATTTTACTAATATTATAAATGCGAGAGTTTGGATGTTTGTTCCCCAGCGGGGTACATGTTTAAGTATTCGGTTTGGTTGGTGGTAGGGCATTTTAAATGTTCGTCAAATCAAAAAATAAAAATGCTTTATTTTGTAGGTACACAGGGTACACTTAAAATAGTCAGATTTTACATTTTTAAAGCTACTGCTTGTTCAAAAGGCAATTTTCCCCTGAGCAAGAAACTCGAGAGGTCGCTCTTTTAAAGAAATGTTTTTATATTACAAAATTATTATTTTATATTATAATATTTCATTATTAATTGTGAATTAGCCTGGTTATGCGAACGGGCTGGTTATGTCCATGATTGTTTATCTTCTAAATAATCTGATATTTTATAATATGCTTTCTTAATAAGTTTCTGTTTTATAGTATCTTTAAATTTATTGAAAGGAAGATTTTGTATATCAACAGGAACTTTACTGAAAAAGCGTATACATAACCCTTTCAATGAATTACTGACTTTGTGGAGGCGACTTATGTGACCTGCAAGTTTATCTTTATTTCTTGTATTGACATCATGTTTATCACTATTTTTCCTAAATGATGCTATATTTTTTTTGACATATATTAGATTTTCAAAAATGTACTGTGACGAAAAGGTTAGAATATTATACTCTTTAAATCTGTCTCTAAGTGACACGGCAGGTCTCAATTGATAAATTGCGCGAACGGCTCGTTTTTGTAAAACAAAGATTGTATTGATATCCGCGGCATTTCCCCACAGCAAGATACCGTAAGACATCAGGCTATGGAAATAACTAAAAATATACTAATCTAGCAGTATTTACGTTCGATATTTGTCTAATTTTTTTGACTGCATACACTGCAGAGCTGAGCTTCTTCGCCAATTTATGGATATGAGGACCCCATTGTAATTTGGCGTCCAAAGTAATGCCCGAAAATACAGTGGACTCAACAAGGTCTAGAGTGACATGTTTTATCATTATATTTGTGGGCACCTCCCTGACATTAGGCAGTACAAATTTAACACATTTAGTTTTAGGCCTTATCGTCTGACTAGCTACCACCATCTTATCTAAATCTGCCGCCAAGCAGCAATGTTAATAGCAATGTGGTGTGCCGGTTGTCAGAGAAAAAATAGCCAGTCCCCCAAATGTGTTGGGGTTTCCGGGTCAGTACGCTTCGACCTCATCTTCACTTAACATCAGGTGTGATTAGGTCAAGGACGAACCCGTCGTGCATAAAAAAAACTAACTTAGACTTATATATACTATAAACTCATCTCCTACTACTTCGTCATCTCTCTTCTCTACTGTGCTCCAACAACCTCTACATCCTCATCTGCCGATGTATGAACTAGTGCCGTCAGCTAAGTGCTAGACCGTACATTTTAATTCTCCACATACAGACTGTACAATTCTGTTGATGTGTGACACTTTGTCTTGTATATTCTAAAATCACTGACTATTTGAATGATAAGCAAGCCTGGACATAGCTGTCTCATTATTATCAAAAAGGCCAACACTAGAGCTTCTTGCTCGTTCTTCTCTGGGGAGTCAGTTTTGTGAATGAGCCGTAAAAAATGTAATATTAATAGTGACGATTTCAAGTGATAATTTTATCCTATGAAATAAAATATTTTGATTTGATTTGATATTTATATGTATAGGAAATGTAGCGTGTTATTTTTAAACATTATTGGTGTCAATTCGGATGTGCACCAACTAAACTAAAACGAGTTTTGGAGTGGTGCCATCGCATCGTACTGTTCCAGAGAGAAAGCGACAGTACTACTTTAAAACTGGTTTCAGTTCAGTTAGTGTACTCGTACATCCGAATCGACACCATTATCTTTCATTAGTTTAGAGAAGGCAGATTATGGATAACATTGACATGTCTCGAGCCACGTCGGGCTATCTGTTAATTCTACAACCATTTACAGGATTACCGGTTAGCCGGTAAACTGTTAGTCTCTCTACAACAATCTGCCCCCACTCCGGGCCAACGGCGAGCTCTCTCCAGCGCCCTCTGCCGCCTGTGGCTGCTAGCTGGACACGTTAAGGGGGCCCAGGCTTACTTGGAAGACGCTAAGGAGGCCAGACACCATATGTAAGTTATGATAAAGATGACTAGTGAATATGTAGGGACACTATGTATATGGCGTAATGCGTACTCAAATGTCATCAGTGGGTTAGCGAACGATTGCACCGCGTGGGCTCGCCAGTCGCTCCCCTCGCTAACCCGCCCTCGTGTACCGTGTTCTATATAGTACTGTTTATTTAGAGTCAGATTAGTAAACAACTGTGAATGTCAATCTCGCGTTTTCCTTACCGATACACTGCACACCTGATTGACGTAGAGCAAGAGACGTATCCATAGTGAATGATACTAATTTCTTAGGGATAATAATAGATATATACTGTAATTGGAAACCTCAAATAACCAAAGTAGTAAATAAAATAGATAAATACGTTTTCGTACTACACAGACTTAGATATATAACAACAAAGGAAGCCACACTTATGGCCTACCACGCACTTGTCTCGTCCACTGTGAGGTATGGCATTATTCTGTGGGGATCTTCAGTGGAATCTGACCAAGTTTTTAGGGCACAGAAAAAATGTATTCGTGCACTAAATGGAGCAGATTTCCTTGAAAGTTGGACCACCTAGACAGTTGGAAATCCACCACGGTGCGGTTCAGTAGACATTTCCTTCCACGTACCGTTACTTTTTGGAATAAGCTCCCAGCGGATGTCTTTCCGAACCGATACGATCTGGGAACCTTCAAGAAGCGAGCATATTCCTTCCTTAAAGGCCGGCAACGCCACTGCGGATCTTCCGTTTCCGTAGATGGTTATGGGCAGCGGTGACACTTACCATCAGGTGCGCCTCTTGCTCGTTTGCCCACCTCTTCAATAAAAAAAAAAAAAAAAAAAAAAAGTTGTAAGCCAATGTTTAAAAAAGACAAAATTCTTCAATTTCCTTGCCTATATAAATATGAAATATGCCTATTTGTACACAAAAACATCAACTTATTTACTAAACAGTCTGATGTTACAAATAAAAGATGTAGAAGTGGTTATGAGTACAAATTGTATGTCCCAGTACAAAAACTTCAAGTTTTTAGTAAAAGCGTGTACTGTATGGCGGTTAGAATTTATAATCATTTACCTAATGAATTCAAAAATAAAATTAGTAAAACATTTAAAAAGCAGGTGTTTGCATATTTTCTAGAGAAGGGTTATTATTCAGTATTGGAATTTCTGAGCGACAAGTAATTTATTTTTCTTTTTATTGCATATTTTCTGACATTGTAATTAATTAATTTATCGTTAATAATTAATACCAATTTGACTTGATTAATAATTAAGACAATGATATTTGCACGCCATAAATGGCAGAATATGCGAACGCGCTGTATTATATTTAAAGATCAATTGTTGGACCATATTCTAGTGAATAAATATTTCATTTCATGTCATTTCCATCTGTGGTGCCCATATACAGAAATACTCGTACAAATATATTTCTAACTTCAGTGTCTTTATGAGATGGCTGTCATTTCGGAACATGTTTCGTCCAGAACGGCTGGCAGATTTATAGCAATTAAACACAAATAAAGCTATTATTATCTCGTCGCTTCCAGCTGCCCCACTCCAGACGTGAGGGAATACGTGGACCTGGGCCTTATCGACATCGCCCACGGCAAGTATCAAGACGCTTATAACAACTTCGCGAGGGCCGCGGACCAAGAACCCACTAATATAATGGTAAGAACTATTGCTGTTTCTACCCAAAAGTAAGTAATCCCCATAAGTGGTAGTTGTAAGTCCACAACCCGCATTGGGCCGGCGTGGTGGACTATGGTCCATACTCCCTCATTACACGAGGGAAGGCCTATATCCCTGTAGTGGGATGTTTACGGGCTGATGATGATGGCTGCTGTTTTTCGATTAGAGGAGTTAAGTTTGGTTGGTGCAGCAGCAAGCAGCAATGTTAATAGCATTGTTGTGTTCCGGTTGTCAGAGATAAGATAGCCCATATCCCCAAATGTGTTGGGGTTTCCGGGTCACTACGCTTCCACCTTCGACCTCTTCTTCACTTAACATCAGGTGTGATTGAGGTCAAGTACGAACCCGTCGTGCAAAAAAAAAATAGTGATATTATTAGGCTAATAATGCGACCGTCAAATGACACAACGCTTTATAGATTATAGACATACGTTTGACGACCGATTGGTGTAGTGGATAGTGACCCTGTCAGCGAAACCAACGGTTGCGGGTTCGAATCTCGCGACGGGTAAATGTTTGTGTGATGAATATGAACATTTATTCCTGAGTCATGGATGTTTATATAAATATTTATGTATATTTATCCGTTATTAGTATCCATAATACAAGCTTTGCTTAGTTTGGGACTAGATGATTGGTGTAAGTGTCCGAAATATTTATTTATTTATGGTTTTGAAAAAAAAATAAACATGAACTACCTATGCCAATAAGTTCTATTTCACTAACTTAAGATGCCCTATATTTTCCTCACGGTAAACAAATTCATCCGGTATAAAAATACAGTCGAATTTAAACCCTCCTCCTTTTTTGAAGTTGGTTAAATAAGTCAATTTTCCTTCCATTTCAGGTGGCCAACAACCTATCGGTATGCCTTCTATACATGGGTCGGCTGAAGGAAGCAATATCGGTCCTCCAGAAAGCTATCCACTCTGACCCGGAGAGAGGGCTCAGCGAGTCCCTTCTGACAAACCTCTGCACCCTCTACGAGCTGGAATCCTCAAAGACGAGCGAGAAGAAGCTCAACCTCCTGCGAATGCTGTGCAAGTACAAGAGTGATACGATACCCAACGTGCTCGAGTGTCTAAAGTTGGCATAGACCATGCGAAACTTTCTCTTTGAAAGAAATTCTTGCAAGACAGCCAAGGGTGGCTTTACCGTAAATTAAGTGAATATAATATTAGGTCCTTACCTATGAAATTGGCGTTTTGTATGAAGAATTTCATTAAGACTGTTTTCTCCATACAAACATTTTTGAAATTTTTTTGGGTACGGCAAATCAAAATTTAGCTAAACTTTGCGTGTATTTATCGGATAACATTAAATTAAATATAGTCAGTGTTAATTTTTAAAAGTAACCGCTTTATAAAAGTTTCAGCGAACCTAAGAAATAATATGGGAAGCTCATGAAAAGAGCTGTGTTCAAGTTTTTTTATTATGTGATTTAGCTCAGACATTAAAAAATATTTTATGTGAAACCTTGAAAATATATTCTATTTTCCAAATAAAAAACAAATTTGGAAATAGCTATACAATCGTAGGAGTTGGTACATTATGATTAACGACAAAACAAATCTCCAATTTCATAGGTAAAGACCTAATATATGCTTGGACATACAGACAGCGCCATTTAGTTCCACAGTAAGCAACTAGGCTTGTATTATGAATAACAGATGGTTGATATAAGATATAAGTTTGGCCAGAAACACGTATAGAATCTATTCAAGATATAAAATTATGAGATTGTATTTTTTAACAAATCGCGCCAAAGTGAGGACTTTTCCAGATAACAATAAAAAAATATATAGTCTCGACAGATGTCGCTGGTTCAAAGTCATGTGTCAAAATCAGAGACAATGATCCTTTTATATAAATCATTTACTTGGTAAATTAAACAATTTGAACTGTTTAATTTCATGGTTGATGAAATGAAGAATTACGCCACAGATTAATAACAAGTACAACGCCATCTATTTGCTACCGTTGAAGCCTTCTTTTTTTAAATTATCCCTCTGCGCAACTGTCTGAAAAAAGAATTTCCTAGCTTTAATGATGCATAAGCCAGTAAGATGATGCCTTTCTCCATCTCACTTGGCTAAACTTAGGGTTCGTGACTCATCAATTTGCGAGTGTGGTTTGGAAGATGGGAACATTATCCATATTTTATTTGACTGTCCTTTATATCAGTCATTGCCGTTTTATAATTTATTGGTGTTTTATAAAGCGCCTCTCCCTGTTAACTTGTCCTCTATTTTGTCACTGACCAATAAAATATATGTAAAATGTATGCTAAAATATTTATCTCATCATAAAATTCTTCTATAGCTTTTTATTTATATATATTTTTTAACTTTTGGTATTATATTTATATCATCTACATATTATGTATATTATTAATTTGTATCGGGGCAATTTTTCACTCGAAACTGGCAGTAATGTCCCTCGACAGTGAGGTTGACTGGTTGCCATCCTCAAAAATAAGAAGAAGATGATGCCTGTTTATTATATAATTTTTTATTGTATATAGATGTATAAATTAAGTTATTAAACAATGCAATATTTACCGAAATTGGTCTATTATTGTTTTTCGCATCAATTGTCATCAATTGCTAAATCATACCTACTATCGCATGGGTGGCTGTGCGGAGATGAACGTTCATTTTATATACCGTAGGTATGAGTTTTTTTACAGGAAGGAAAAAAATAGGGCATATTAGGTAAGTAACATAGAACTTGCTGTTCATGCCAGCCGTTTACACAAAGTCACTAAGTCATTTAAGGGGCAATGTATACGCTTTTATAATAAGGTTCCAGTGGACATTCAAAATTTACCTTTAAATAAATTCAAAACCATCATAAAACAGACATTATTTACCAAAGGCTATTATAAATTTTCTGACTATCTGGATGATAAGCAAGCATGGACATAGACCGCTCGGCGATATTCAGCCTAATTATACAATATAATATAATTGTAACCCAAACTTATTTAAAAGAGCAACCCTTGAGTTTCTTGCTCGTTCTTCTCTGGGGAATCTGCTTTGCGAATTAGCAAAAATGTCAATAATTTTAATATTAAGTTAAAAAATGTGACGTTTTCAAGTGATAATCTTTATCCTACGAAATAAATATTTTTTGACTTTGACTTTGACTTGGTATTGGCATAGGTAGTTTTTTTTTTTAAACCATTATCGGCTCTCACCGCCGGATATATGCGACTGGCGGGATTTGTAGGGATGATAGGGATCATGCGAAATTTATTCGAATCTCATGTTTTCTAGAAGTTTTTGAAATATTATGTAATTATGTATTTGTAGTCTAACAAATGACACAATTCGATGATGGTTTAAAAAAAAAAACTACCGATGCCAATGGTGTCGATTCGGATATATACCAACTAAACTAAAACCAGTTTTAAAGTAGTACTGTTTCTCCCTGGAACAATACGATGCGACGGCACCACTCCAAAACTGGTTTTAGATTAGTTGGTGTACATCCGAATCGACACCAATGCCTTCCATTTCACTTACATATGCACAATTTTTTTCCTTACGGTAAAAAAAAACTCATGCGGTGTTTGTATTCACGTATGTTTATGTTTAGTGCTCGGTTTTGGTTTGTGGTCGAGTATTTAAATGTCCGCCTGGCTAGCTACTAACATCTTACCTAAGTCTGCTACCAAACAGCAATGTTAATAGCATTGTTTTGGCACATCAGTTTCTAACCACTACACAAACAGGCCAAATTGTGTTGAAACGCTGCCGGGGCCCGATTATCAAGAAAACAAAGGCTTAGAGATTGCGGGGGTTGATGTAGAATTGACAATAACTAACTTATTTCTGGAATAAAATGTTAATCCGAAACTCTTACGGTAGCACTTGAGTTCTCGTGAGAAGATAGGTTAAACGCCCGAAAAACGTATGTCAAAATCGAATTTTCGTGTCGGGCACGAGTGATCAAGATCATATTAAGCTATCCGTAACAACAAACGTCAAACTCCGATTTCGTTCCGTTGACGGGCCCGTAGTATTTTCGTGGTAGGAAACAGCCCGCAAATACGGCGT
Source organism: Oegoconia quadripuncta (assembly GCA_949316235.1). Lineage (NCBI taxonomy): Eukaryota > Metazoa > Arthropoda > Insecta > Lepidoptera > Autostichidae > Oegoconia > Oegoconia quadripuncta. Next base: position 3,157,045 of record OX438741.1, on the reverse strand, counting down.
TCGTTCGGATTTCGTGTGTTCACAGTAGACCCCCAGGTTTCGACGACTGCTCCGCTAAACACCCAGACTGTGCCCAGATACTATAACTTATTTGAAGTATTCTTCAGAGTTGAGTGCTAATAAAATGGTCATCATGTATTCCATCCTTTGTAGGGGTAAAGTGGAACCATAAATATAATGACATAAGATGTGCTCCACCAAACCACTGAAGGAGCACTATCAAAATTTACCTGTTCCACCACCAGGGGCACACTTTGGGTATTCAGCGGAGCAGTCGTCAAGGTTTCAATGTCGATGGACATTCATAGATTTGTCACTTGCACTCGTATATAAGTGTGAAAGTGATAGACATCATATCAGCCAACGGATGTCCACTGCTGAATTCCATTGGTAAGTTTTCAGTTGTTATACAAAATCTTCCTCTCAATAAAAGATACTATAAAACAGAAACTTATTAACAAATCATATTATAAAATATCAGTCTATTTAGATGATAATCATCCCTGGACATAATTAGATCGTTCGCATGCCAGGCTATTTCACAGTTAATAATGAGATATAAATGAGCAACCAAAAAGCCTGATTCTAAAAGAGCAACCCTTCGAGTTTCTTGCTTGTTCTTCGCAGCGGAAAATTGCATTTTGAACAAGCAGTAGCTTAAAAGAGTATGCATTTGTTTTTCGGGTCTCAAGTTAGGTTGATTAATCAACACATTTACATGAGACCGGTCACAAGACTGTTCTCAATCTTGAGAATGATTTATTAATACGGGCCTAGAGGTTGTTTCAGAATGGTTTACTTTGTATGGGTACTCGAAAATCTACAGGGCGAGTAAAATTCCCATTAACTGGTGACGTCACTCCTGATCACGAACAACTTTCCCCAAGGCACCATAGTCGAATTCGATCAAAAATTTTCGCTTAACGCTTACGCTTAAAGTAAACCATTTTGAAACACCTTTATTAATACGGGCCGTATTAATAAACCAATCTCAATACAAGTCTTGAGGCTGTATCACCCGAGATGCGTCTCTTTTTTTTTTATATGAGGGCGGCAAACGAGCATGCGGGTCACCTGATGGAAAGCAATCACCGCCGCCCATGGACACCCGCAACACCAAAAGGGTCACAGATGCGTTGCCGGCCTTTGAGGAAGGTGTAGGCTCGTTTCTTGAAAGTTCCAATGTCGTACTCGTTCGGGAATACCGCTGCCGGAAGTCCGTTCCACAGGGTGGATCTCAATCTCAAGCTCCGTGCTAATTTATAAACCAATCTTGAGGTTTACTCAGCTAAGATCACTTCTGAAGTATACGCCTCAGTGGCGAATGAATGATAGTCTTGAGTTTCGTTTATTAATACGCGCACCTCTCAAGTGAGTACTGCTTGAGTATGCACGTGCGTTGCAGGTCTCAAGTAAGGTTTATTAATTAACACGTTTACTTGAGACCGGTCACAAGACTGTTCTCAATATTTGGAATGGTTTATTAATACGGGTGGACTAGGGCCCGTATTAATAATGCAATCTCAATTGAGGCTGTATCATCCGAGATGCGTCCTAAGCTGTTCTTAGTATTATAGTCTTTATAAACCAATCTTGAGGTCTAGTCAGCTGAGATCGCTACTCAAGAGTTCGCCTCAGCGGGGAATGAATGAATCTTGAGTTTCGTTTATTAATACGTGAAACTCGGCGCACCTTTCAAGCGAGTACAAACTGCTTGAGTATGCATTTGTTTTTCAGGTCTCAAGTTAGATTTATTAATCAACACGTTTACTTGAGACCGGTCACAAAACTATTCTCAATCTTGAGAACGGTTTATTAATACGGGCCTTGGTGTGGAAGTCCAACATTTTTTTACTGAATTCGACTGCTGTTCCTATTGGAAAGTTGATCTTAATCAGGAGTGGAGTCATCAGCCGAAAATTGTCGGACTTCCATACTAAAGGTGGTTTCAGCATGATTTATGGGTAATCGAAAAATTATTGATCGAATTCGACTATGGTTTTTTGGGGAAAGTTGTTTGTAATCGAGAGCGGCGTCACCAGTTAATGGGAATTTTTTTTTTTTTTTTTTTTTTTAATTTTTCGGACACTTACACCAATCATCTAGTCCCAAACTAAGCAAAGCTTGTGCTATGGATACTAGATAACGGATAAACATACATAAATATTTATAATTTATATAAACATCCAAGACTCGGGAATAAATGTTCATATTCATCACACAAACATTTACCCCTCGCGGGATTCGCACCCGCAACCGTTGGTTTCGCTAATAGGGACACTATCCACTACACCAATTACACGAATTCAAATTCACCGTGTATAACTTACTATTACTTTGTTATAGAAATTAAACTACAATAAATAGATTAGAATTAATTGATATAATTACCGAAATTTGCCGTCCAAACGCAATTTCACAATATATCCGACCATCGCAAAAGAGAGATGCATACAATAACTTCATTTCAATTGAATGCTATAAAAGAAATGGACGTGCAATGATTTTATTTTGAACAAAATATAATATATACTGTATATTACACGAAGTAATACTGCTGGCTTAAGCTAGGTGCAGATGTGTGAAAGAAATTTATCAGACAATCAATTTGTCCGCATCTAATGACGATAGGCCCGTAGCAAGGGTAATATTGGTATCCTATCCTATCCCTATAAAATAATGTTGCGACCCGCTATTAAGTGTATCGGGTCGTCCCTCATTTGATAAATTAAGATTTCAAGGTCTTTTAATTACTTCATGATACCTTAAGATATGCATGTACTCAAGATTACTGACAACTTTCTCAAAGAAAACAATTTTTTAACTACAGATTAGTACTTGCCCTGAGTTACACTCGATGTTAACTGAAGCCCCAGTTCTCTCAAAAAAAAAAAGTTGTTTCTTAGGGAAAGTTGTTTATAATCTTGAGTATATTGGTATCAAGAACTATCTAAAAGTCACCCTGTATAACATAAATTAAAAATGCGTGCACTCGACAAGTAAAAGCTACTTAATAATATTTAAATAGCTTTGATTCCCCCATTTTCGATAATTTCATTTTTTTTTATAAAAATGACCACTTCCGTCGAAATATCAGAAAATATATTTACGTATTATTAGCTTTTGGGCTTATCCGAGTGCACCCAGTGAGTATTTAATGTTGTATTTTGGTTTTAATGTTGTATTTGAAGAGAAATCGTAAAATATGAAATAAGCGCCTCTGGCTCTTACGCAGATATAATTCAAATCAGCGGCATTAGATGGCGTTTTTTCAAAAAAAAAATACTAAAGAAGCCTTTATGTACTGAAATCCATTCGAAGCCCTTTATAAATCTACATTAAATGTTTTCATTTAAAAATATAATAATATCTGAGAGACGTTACGTTAAAATTCCTTTCTGTATTTCTAAGGACATCGCAAAATGAATTTTCATTACATTTATTCAAAACAACGCCATCTATTAACACCGATTTAAATTACATCTGTATGAAACGATTACAACTGATGAAAAAGGGTTCAATATCTTTTCAATTAATACAAAGAAAAAGTTCACACCTATTTTAAAACTTGGTAATGATCCGAGCCATTTTCGAGAAGCACGAAGTCAATAGCTAACGATTTCTATTGGCTTCCTAAAAGATACTATGCACCTGTGCCTTCTCTAAACCTAAAACCAGTTTCGAAGTGGTACTATCGCGTTCAATTGTGCCAGAAAGACAAAGACAGACCCACCCTAAAAATGGTTTTAGTCAGAAAAAACACCAATGGTGTCGATTCGGTTGTACACAAACTAAACTAAAACCAATTTTAAAGTAGGCCTGTCTTTTTTCCTCTGGAACAATATAATGTGACAGCACCAGTCTAAATCTGGTATTAGTTTAGTTCGTGTGCAACCGAATCGACACCATTATCTGATGATAATTTATATGTGAAAAATTGTCCGTTGTCGAACAGTCTAGCATGGGGAATAGATCACTTTTTCATTAGAAATTTTAATTTTTAAGACTGCCAACTCTATAGCACAGTGGGCACTTACATACTCTCTCATATTAGCTCAATCAAATAGGACACATAGATACATTGAATATTGTTTAATCATATTTACTCTCATTGAAAATTGGCGACGTATAGTATAAAATCAATGGCAATGTGGATGTCCAACAATTTTCGGCTGATTTCGAATATGGACTTCCATACTAAAGGTAGTTTCAGAATGGTTTACTTTGTATGGATAATCGAAAATTTTTCGATCGAATTCGACTATGGTTCATTGGCGAAAGGTGTTCGTAATTATGAGTGGCGTCACCAGTTAGTGGGAATTACACGAATTCAAATTCACCCTGTATATACCCCGTTGGGAATCAAACTAGCATCTCTGCATTTGCCATGTAGGCGGTAACATTTGATGGTATTTAAACATAATTTGCCCTTTCCCCATATCTGCACCTAACTTAATTTTTTGATTTCACAAAACAATATGAACACAATTTGCTATTTTCTATTTAAAGAAAATTGCTCTATAACATATTAAATACAGGGCTATACAACTTAAAAATTGCGATAATATCTAGCGTATATAGATAATTATTTTCATTAGTTAAAATATGTTTATCTAACCACAGTTAATGAATGAGGGAACTTAATAGAACACTTTTATATAGCCCCGTATTTCCGAATTCACCTAAATCACACAACCTTAATGCACTTTGATTCTCAAATGAAAAAAAAAACATCAAACCAAAACTAGATGATTTACAAAATATTGTTCATATTTACATCATAATCTTCAATTTAAAACTATAGTTTGCATGCGGTCTTTCGTGACCACACACTGGGTTCGATGATAAGTACTATTCATAGGACCTAACGGCTGTAACCCCACTGCAATAGATAGCTATAGCAGATAGTTATAAAATAAATCGTATCGTGCGTCAATGAATTTCTTTTTTGATTCGGTAAAAGCATCGTGCTGGCGAGCCTCCATACAAACGTAGGTTTTCATTTGTAAATCATCTATATAATTTTGTATGCATACACTAGATTGTTGCTTGTACTATGGATACTAGATAACGGATGTACATCCATGACTCGGGAATAAATGTACGTATTCATCATAAAAACATTTACCCCTCGCAGGATTCGAATCAGCAACGGTTGGTTTTGCAGATAGGGTCACTATCCACTCACTCGTAATCTATAAGCTCTATACTACAAAATTTCACTGACTGAGGTATTAATGTATACTTCCACCTCCTCGTTGATTGGACATACAAAGTTATGGTAAGTACAACACATAATCATATGGTGCCGAATTAAAAAAAAATTACACCTATACAAAAATGAAATGTTGAAATTATTTCAACTCCCTTTCGGCTTAGTACCCCCTTTCCGACTAATTAACTAACGTATTGCAAAACAATAAACACAAATTAGAGCAGTTTTTAAAGCTTTCCATGAGTATAAGTTCAATAGATTTTGTTTTACCAACAAAATCTAGTTATCTATTTACCATAAGCATTACAACCATAATGTGCATTTTCGATCCCAACTCAGACAATTTCATTCGTACACCGCTGTTTGCGCTGGCATTGGCTCACTTTTGTATCCTAGTTGATTACAAATGAAAACCCAACTAGGTACGTATGGATGGAAACGCTCCAATCGTGGAGTCTTCACACATTTGCTGTAAATAGTTGCAAGTTTTGTTCGTTATTTACATTTGTCATTAAAAATATAAACCCATTTGGTGTTTGATAATGACAAGTGATCATAGTGACGCAACGATAGAATAGTACATTTGCAATGGGGCCACAACTTTACCATCAGCCAGCCACCCATTTTCTTCGACAAACATCACTGAATCATTTCTAATATGGTCATAATCACCAAGTCAAAATTACAAGTCGATTCAATATTGCCTCAATTCCACAAATCTAATTCAGTCGCAAAAAAAATATATAAAACTCAACGCTACAATTAATTGTCGTTCACTAAAGATCGTGTCACAGTGGCAAGCGAGGCTATAATTACTTCCGAAACATCTAAATGTGATGGCTAAATTATATTAGATGAAAAAAATTGTCATGCGATAAAATCTTTTCGTTTCACAAAAAGATCTAATCCGTCTGCCAAATCATGAGGTAGTCTTGTTTGTAAGTAAATCAATTATGTTTGTGCAATAAAGGACAAAGCACCAACTTATATTACAAACCGTTACGATGAGACACTGAGAGTTTATCTATGTAATAATAAACAAAGTAATTTTAAGCTATACCACTTCTGTGCTACAGTCTTTACATTGCTTAGTATATGTCCAGTGAAAAAAAGGGAGCAACAAAAGCTTTATAGCTTACTATTATTACAATCCTAATTTTATAATAAAGTGAAGTCTACAGTAGGTATTTATACTTATTAAAGACGTGAATACAAAAATTGCTTTCTTATTGCTCCAATTAGAACACAGCCTTTAATTGAATAGTAAGTCTCAATTCAAATCTTCATTTTACCGTTTCACTAAATTCTAAAATATGAAACACAAATTCAATACTGATTATTTCGGGGGAAATATCAAAATGGGATAAGGAATATTAATCTATATTTACAAAAGGATTTTCTGGTGAATTAAAAACAATATTTGCGTTTTATACCCATCTTACTTATACATACACTACAGTTAACCATGAATGTGAAAGCAGTAGTACCTAGTTATTGACTTTGTATTTTTTTTTCGTAACTTCCCTACCTACTTATATAATTATTAACCAGTAATTCAGTATTTCTGTAATGAACTTTTGTTAAATTACAAATGTACAATTAAGATTTGCGAAAATAACCAAATAAATTACATTTTACATATAAATCAATTGCAAGCATGCAATATCATCGCAACTATGTGAGGCAAGCTTTATATCAAAGAATGCGAGCCCACCTTCACCCTAAGATTTACCCTGTATGCAGAAATATAATTAAACACATATTTTTGAAAATTTAATTTTCTCATGAATGAGGAAAAAATTATATATTTCTTTTTAATTTAACAACTTATATTTTGAAGATAACAGGTCAGTTCGTTGGACTTAAAGAAGTCACATATGTCAGTGACAAATGTCCCATCTTCTGCTACTGTAAACTGCCACAGATCAAATACAAAACAGATATGGTAACAATACATTTAGGAATTTTCAGATGAAGGATCTCTGTAGTAGCTATGACATAATATCTTAATATCTTTTCACATACGCACAGCGCCATCTAACTTCACACTAAGCAACTAGGCTTGTATTATGGATACCATATTTTGTAAATAAATAGGTACATATAAGTATAATGAAAAACGTCCACAACTTATACACAACATGTCAATATTCATCATACAAACATATTCCCTTAATGGGATTCGAACCCGCGACCTTTTAGTATAGCAGTCAGTTTCTAACCACTACACCAAAGAGGTTGTCACCTTTTCTTTATGAAAGACTGGACATGCATTTGACAATCTCCCCTGATAGAAAATGAATACACTTCCAGTAGTATATAAAAATTAAGGTTACAGGGGAACAAAAATCATTTTAGGTTTTGCTAGTTTTCTATTTTATAGTTTTTAATTAGCAAACAAGAAAAAGACATACATGCCAATGTCAATTTTTTTTATCAACTTGATTTATTAAGTAGATACATAATTTTATTCTCAGCGATTATGCAAAAGTACTGTTGATTTCCTTTTGACGATGATCCTACTTCATCTGTAGCCTTCTAACTCACTCCACCTTTGACCAACCTCAACAATCTGACTATCTGGTAGATGGCGCCTATCACGTGGTAGTATTCATATTTTTAGGAAGCAATATGAGTATAATGATCTACTTTTATGTGCTTGTATAAAGGAGGAAACCCATGTCAGTAAATATAAATGTATATAAAAATAGTAATTTTAGCTAATAGCACATGGCACCATTTATTATTTAGTAGCATATACAAAATGATTTTAGTATTTTCATTCAATAAAATTCCTAGACATTCTATCAGTGGTGGCATTGGAGGGTACTTTTACAACATTGAATACAACACTTGTGTGAAGATGAAAGATTTAGACACTAAGCCGTCCCTCTAACGTCACAAGTTCGTTTAAAATAATGGAACATGGTTATATTCACAACCTCTTTGTATTTGCTCCATAGTTGCTGTCTCATTAACCAATTATTTATTTACAGAGCAGTAAATAGATGAAGCTATTCTACCAATTCCTCTATAAAAACCCATAACAAAGTTCATTACAGATACAAGTGCCCTATAGTAAACTATACCTAATTTATTATGGTTGTAGTCACATTGCTTGCATTCCGGAAGTATCGTTTGGCAGACAGAATATTTTAGACATCATATTTTATTACAAATTGTAAATGAATGGACTGGCTTTTAATACAATCTTAGATAAATCTACCTAACTATGATTGAGCCTGATCTAACAATGACATATGAGTATTGACAATGATAAGCATCATCATTAAAAATCAGCACTTATTGCTTATACTAAGTGTACTTCAACTACTAAAGTAGACAGAGCTGCCAAAAGCTCATTTATTAACACGCTCTTTTGGATAGTTTTGTTCACAAAATTGAGGGTCATCACCGTGTTATTTACAACTAATTATTTTATGGCCTATTTCTATAAAATCAAATTGTGGATATTAATCTGCCACCTTCCAATGGAATTTGATAACTCAAATGTGCCTAACTTTTTACAATTTTCCACTATGAAAAAGATGACACATATCCAATAATAAACTATCTGATTTAGATTAGAAAAAAGTAATGCAAATCAGACTGTTACAATTTAATATCTTCAGCTTAAAAGAATACCCCTGCCGTTAAACATATACACCTTGAGTTATATTCCCTTGCCGAGACTTTGTCAACCTTTAAAACAATGTATTGAAGTGTCAATCTAGTACTTTTGAAAAAGGACACATTTGGGCTTTCTTAGAACTCATAAATTGTCATACAAAGTCAGTGAACAACCTGCCAATCGGTACAATAGACCAGATTGCACAGACAAAATTACACTAATAAGCGTACATATTTTAAAAACAAAACCACCAAAAAGGCGCTTCTATAGTTCTTATTGCATTTCACTTAAATTTACAAGGCCAGCAGTGCGAACCCCCTCAACTGTCAATGATTACTGTTACAGCAACGTCACTGTGATGTCTTCGAAATAAATAAGTTCTCTTACACACTATAGTCTGAACGGAAGATTGTTCACAACCGATTACGACGGTTTCTTAGGGCCTTGAGACGCGCGCGGCGCGACTTCGCGGATTATATATCACCATTTTGACTAATCCCGATCCTCTTGATGAACTCTTCTTGCAGCATCACAGTCTTGATCATGTTCGGATGTGCTCCATATGCAATTGTCTGGTCGGGTGTAGAGCAGTATTGTTGTGTGCCGTCTGTGAGTATCACACCTTGACCATTGCTTACAGTACCCGAGTCCATAGAGTTCCAATAGTTTTCACTGGGGGAAGTTGTGTTGACACCTGGCGGAGGCGCCGCCGGCGCCCCCGTATATCTAAAATAAGGATTCTTCAAGTCTAGTGTATTGGATGACGTTATATTTGTACCTTCCAGGTTCATATCCATTGTAACATCATAACTCTGTCTTTTATTTGCCAGTAGCAGTACACGGCCACTTAATGCTTGACCTTGTTTGGCAAATATTGGAGTTTCTAGCAAGCAGCGGACTTGATACCAATGTGTTAATGGCTCAGTAGGAGCTGTAGACAACCAGATAGGTTGGGTGCTGCCTGCAAATAAGACATCAAACCAGAAAGCTAGCCCATGGCAAGTACCAGACTGAGTCAACTCAAATCTGAATGGAACTTCAATTCGATGCAAATCGGTTTCATCAGCATTAAGGAAATCAACCACATGTCTCACAGACCGTGACATGCAGATACGTACATCAAATGTGTCCACAATGGGCTGTCTAAAGTATTCCTTCATTGCCGCTGTACGCAGCGCACTTAAATCAACTCCATGAAAACAAGTCTGATACCAGAAATTTGCTTTATTGTACTGCTCCATGAACAAAGCATCATCTGTGAATGGTGCTATGTGGAGGTCCCCTCTTGTGGGGTACATGGTACCATTGGGCTTCAACCATTTCTTGGCATGAAGATAAGTCTCCAACATACGTTCATTGTATAACATATAACCCATTGGTTCCGAAATAATTACATCTACACTCTCTGGGAGCTCGATTTCTTCGATTTTCCCAGCAACTACAATGATACGGTCATGGAGACCGTTGGCGCGGACCAGTGCCTGTGCATGATGCGCCATATTGCTGGCCTCAACTGCGTAAACCTTCCGCGCTCCCGCTTGCGCGGCAAAGAATGAAAGTATACCTGACCCTGCTCCGACGTCCAAAACAACCTTATTCTTAAAATCGTTGAGGTTCGACAGTATCGCCCGCTGGTATGTGCTCGTTCTCACGTAATCCTGCATCATGTTTTGTTGCTGACTCAAGTACCCGTAAAACTGGAAATACTGCATCGCCGACGAGTCCTCGGTGCGAACGGTGAACACTGATGTCGACCGCCCCGCTTTGATCTTGGTGACCAACAAATGGAAACTCTGACAATCCACGTCCGAGATAAACTTGAAAAATAGAGTTTCATTGTCAATCGTGAATATGTAAGATTGTCCAGCGACGCGTGAACACTCGCTCTGGCAGTGGACGGGGAATTCGAGCACCTCCTGGGCCAGCACCGGATCAGCACGTATCACTTTCACACTCAACCCCTGAGGGTCGTAATCCACGTTTACGTTTGTAGGGAAATTAAAGCGCGGCGTCAAAGCACCGTCATTGTTGACGGCTGATACCGTCACGGCGCGAAACGTGTTCGCCATTTCTTGGATCACGACGAGGTCGCGTGGCTGCCGTATAGATTTTGTTCACACGCGCACGGCAAACAAAGAAAAATGCCGTTGAGAAGTTTTTTGGAGGCCGGTGTAAAATCGATCACTCACAAACTTCTTCCCTCTTTTGTCTATGGTAGTGGCGGCAGCAGCGTGCCATTTTTTTATTTTTTATCTCTGATGATTAGAGAGGTGCGTCGAATAAAACCTCTGAGTACTGAAACCTACAGTACTCAGAGAATAAAACCGGTTAGAACACTAAATTGAAATATAATTACATTGGTCGGAAATACAATGACCATTTGGTGCTAGCGTTGTGGTGCAGCTATATTATTTTCTTATATATTCTTTTACTGCACCAGAAATACAAACAGAATACAGTCAGAAAATATGTACAAAGGTGAGTTTTATTAACCCCCGAAACAAAAAGAGTTATAACTTTGACCGTAAGATGTGTATCTGTCTGTGACACCGTAGCTTTTAAACGGGTTAACCGATTTGAATGCGGTTTTTGTAATTTGCAAGCAAGTTATCCAGCTGTAGTTCTTAGACATGGTTTATCAAAATCGGTTCAGCCGTTTTGTTTTAATTGCTTCTTTACTCAGGGATTTTCTAAATTTTGAATTTATTTTATTGCAATAATACTAATAAAGTTAAATTTAAACCAAAGTAGCAGGTATTTTTGCTGCTATAATAACAATGAAAAATTTTAATACAATACGATCGACGATCTACTATAAATTGTTACACAAGAGAATCAAGCAAGCAGGATAATTAGATTAAAATTAACTATGGTGATTTTATTTTATTTTATCAATTTGGAATTAGGTAGGGTAGAACAATTTAAAATATTTTGATTCGGAAAAATGGCCGTAGTTCCCGTCAGGGAATAATAGGACCAACCCGTCTCTTCTCGTGGATGTCGTAAAAGGCGACTAAACGATCGTAAGAGTAACAACATAGACCAGTGATGGCAGCAGCGTAATTGGACTGAAGCTCCCATAAAAATTTGCAATCGTCAACCTACCTGCCCAGCGTGAAATGTTCCCGTGGAAACGACGCAAATCATGGGACAGGCTGGTCCAATAGTGGACTTTTATGGCTGTTGATGTGATATGATTTAAAAAAATAAGTTGGAAGGTTTAGGAGTAGGTTGGATTGTGTGCAATACATATGCCGAATGAATTTTTTTACTGTAAGGAAAAAAATAGGGCATATTAGGGGAACAGATCTATCTACCTTTCACAATCCCTGTTTAGCGTTCTGACGTGTTGGTTCTGTGGTCTGTTTACCCTGCGGTGGTGTTCTGTCGTAGTATTGAGTTACTACGTAAAGTACTACAGACGTTTACACAGGCATGTTTTTCAATTAACGTTCGCAAGTGTTTCTTCCTCACTACTGAGGTCGAGTAATAAGACAAGGTCAGGTATGACAGAGCCCTCGGAAAGTAGAGGCCCTCGCGAAATCTTCCCCACCGCAGAACGTCAAGCAAGTTCGGCAGCTTCTTGGTCTCGCCGGGTATTTCCGCAGGTACATAGAAGGGTATGCTACGAAAACTACATGTATCGCTCAGTTGACCAGAAAGAGAGTAGGCTTCGCTGGGGTTGCGAACAGGAGAATGCTCGTCCGGAGATTATCCTACACCTGACATCTGGACCCGTCTTAGACATATTCGATCTTAAGCTCCCCACTGAAGTCCACATGGATGCCAGTAGTATCGGCTACGGAGCCGTTCTACATCAAGCTCACGCTGATGGTAAGAAACATGTGTTCGCGTACTTCAGTAAGGTGACCCAGGGCGCCGAAAGTAAGTATCACAGTATATATAAGTATTACGAACTTGAGACGCTCGCTGTGGTGAAGACCTTGCATCACTTCCGCCACTACCTCGTAGGACTCAAGTTCGTAATAGACACCGACTGTAACGCCCTGAAGTCCACCGAACGTAAGAAGGACCTGTTGCCGAAAGTCGCCCGCTGGTGGATTTACCTCAATGACTTTGAGATCAGCATCGAATATCGAAAAGGAATTATGATGCCACATGCCGACTATCTTAGCCGCAACTCACCGGTACAAGTAAACCAAATATCTAGGCCTCTCAACTAGGTCCAGATAGACCAAGCCGCCGACGGCGAGACGCAGGAACTCTCCAAAACTCCGAGTAGGTACTCTGGATACCAACCGTTATATTGAGCGAAATGATATCCAGTACTATCGTTACACTCCGGTGGGTGAGGAACCAAGACTTCTATGCTACATACCCATAGGGCACCATCTAAGCCTCCTCAGAGTGTTTCATGACGAGAACGAGCATAATTCAAAAGTAGGTTCGTGAAAATGTTGCCATTAAATTTATCTTTATTCAGAAAAATGGTTATGAAATACCTACCAAACCTGTGTCATGCGACGATTGATGGGTCGCAAACGCCAACTTGTAGCATTGACTGGTATTCAGTAAGATTATGTCTATAATTATTTGAAAACATCTTCAAAGTGAAAGGATAGTACTGATTCAAATTTCACCCTGTATATACGGAAACTACATTTTCCATAGTGACCTTTCAGTGGGTGGGTATGCACATGATTTATGCTTTTTGCTAAGTGAAAACACTCTTGGCTTAAATGGTCTCGTAACCAAGGCAAAGCTAAATAAAATAGCCATGTAATTTTTGATTTGCTATTTGGCGGGATCTCTGCGAGTGAAGTTGCATTTTTGGTTATAATTCTTATAATTGATGCATCCTGACTTTTGAAGCATAATAATGGCAGAATATTGAACAGCAAAAGTTAGTGACACCAAGTGAAGGGAAGTGTAAATTAGAGTGCGTAACAAAGCTTTCGGGTTCCCACAAGAAGCCGTCAAAATCTTTTGTAAAACATTCTGCCACTTGACCGTGATGACTCTGTATATGCCAAGTATATGACGTATTACTTGTTTTGACTGAGACTGACTTATGAACTGAAGAAATAAGAGAAATAAGATAGGGCTGTATGGGCTGAGATCCCTTTGCCTTCTCCGAGAGGAGTGAATAAAATTAATAAAAAACGAAAAAAGGGGCTTTTTGGCGGGAACTCGGCGAGTGAAGTAGCATTTTTCTTTATAGTTCTTATAATTTGTGCATTCTGACTTTTGAAGCTTAATAATGGCAGACTATTGTGCAGCAAACGTTAGTGATGGTGTACAAGTGACGGGAAGTGTAAATTAAAGTGCGTAACGGAGCTTTCGGGTTCCCTCAAGAAGCCGCCAAAATCTTTTGTAAAGCATTCTGCCACTTTACTGAAGAATGACTTGACCGTGACTAGACTATGTATACGCCAAGTATACGACGAATGACTTGTTTTGACTGAGACTGACTTACAAAATGAAGAAATAAGATAAATAAGACATGGCTGTTATGGGCTAGATCCCTTTGCCTTCTCCTAGAGGAGAAAAAAAAACTAAAAAAAAAAAAACGAAAAAAACAAAATTAGAGGTTAGGCTTTTTGGCGGGAACTCGGCGAGTGAAGTAGCATTTTTCTTTATAAGTCTTATAATTTGTGCATTCTAACTTTTGAAGCTTAATAATGGCAGAATATTGTGCAGCAAACGTTAGTGATGGTGTACAAGTGAAGGGAAGTGTAAATTAAAGTGCGTAACGGAGCTTTCGGGTTCCCACAAGAAGCCGCCAAAATCTTTTGTAAAGCATTCTGCTACTTTACTGAAGAATGACTTGACCGTGACTAGACTCTGTATACGCCAAGTATACGACGAATTACTTGTTTTGACTGAGACTGACTTACAAACTGAAGAAATAAGAGAAATAAGACATGGCTGTTATGGGCTAGATCCCTTTGCCTTCTCCTAACGGAGAGAATGAAACCAAAAAAAAAAAAAAAAAAAATTAGAGGTTATAATATTATAAATCGCACTCGCTGCACTCCGGCATTGGTAATATAGAATGTTGATGTGCTTTTAATGTAAACATTGTACAAAAGATAAGTTAAATTAAAGTAATAGGTAACTACCTAGTAAGTTAAACTTTATCTTATTAATATGAGTAAAAAGCTAAAAAACTTGAAATGGGAGTCTGTTCCCGTAGAAGGATTTCCTGTGTCCTTTACGGATAATATGCAAGGATTTGTTGGACTTGAAGAGTGCACAAGCTATGGGTTGGATAAGGAGAGTAAAAAGCCCAAAAAGGTTTGTTCGTTTATTTTCACTTGCACCTAGTCTAAAGACTACAGTAGGACATTCACTGATCAAGAAATGTTTATAATTTAAAATCAATAAATAAATTTCTTTTACAGAAAGGCATTGCCTTTAGTTCACCTACATGCATGCAAAGGTGTAGTATAGCTAAATTGACATTAACTATACTTATAAAGTCCCCTACCCGCATTGGGCCAGCGTTGTGGACTATGCCCATACTCCCTCATATACGAGAGTAGGCCTATATCCCTGCAACGGGATGTTTACGGGTTGAGATGATGATGATGATGATACTCATAAAGAAATAGAACTATTAAATTTTGTTTCAAGATTGTGATGAATTTAAGATAATTGTCCCTTATTTAAATATGTCTTAATTTTAGGATTGCTTTATCAATATGGCCTTAATAAACTTATTGATTACCATGTCAATCTTTCACTAAATGTTTACTATGTGTTCCATTTGTTTATGGCAAGTATACGTTAGCATTTTCTCATAGATAAATATTTTAATACAGTAAAATCTCTTTATTCGCGGGGTATATGTTCCATAAATATGCCGCGAATACAGAAACCGTGAATACAGAATGGTAATTTATATGGGTTTATAGGGGATACGTTCCTAGGTGCCAAAATAAAAAACACAAATATAGAAAATCAATTTTATTGATGTTATTGAACTTTTTGATTAATCATTATCCTCAGGCTTAGGCAATGGTTTGAAGAATTTTGTTATTTTCTCTTGCTTGGCAGTTTTTAATAGCTCCGACAATTCAGACTGATACTCAGCAGTCGCATTAGCAATTTGCCTCTTAAAATTAAGACTTCGTTCCATAGATTGATCAATGTTCACAAAGAAATCGCAAAGCTCATTTGCCATTCTTAAACCTTCACTAAGATTTTTCAGAGTAAATGTCACATTTTCTGTTTGTTTACATTTTCAAAAACGCCGACAGCGGTGTTTGCGGCAAATGCGACAAAGGCGCCTTAGGTCAAAGTGCTCGGCGGTACCATTTGACGGCACTTGCAAAATATATTGCGTTAAACACCTATTGGAATTTTGTATGAAATTTTAGATCCGCGAATAAAGAAATTTTAAGCCGCGAATGAAGAAATTGGGTTGCATTTTTTTAATCCGCGAATAGTGAAAACGCGAATGACGGAAGCGCGAATAGGGAGCTTTTACTGTATTCATATTTAATTTACATTTAATTTCGACAACCTGTTTTGTGTAGTGGTTAGAAACTCTGAACACTATACCAAAAAGGTTGCGGATTCGAATCCCGCTAGGGGATATGTTCGTATGATGAATACGGAGATGTGTACCCGAGTTATGGATGTTTTCATTTATAACAAGTATTTATTTACAAAAAAAAAATATTTATGTAGTAATATATCAACCATCTGGTATCCACAACACAAGCCTATAGTTGCTTAAAGTGGAACTAGGTGGCATTGTGTGCATGTCCAAGGATTAAGTATTTATTTATTATTTAATCTTTACTATGCATAGTATGTAATATAAGCTATGTCTTTATTGAGGCTTGGCGATCTCATACTTGAAAAAAATATAATTTGAAAGGAAAAAGTTCTCATGTTAACGTAGTATTTTACGTAGTACAAATATTTACATTCATTATGACCTCCATTAAAAACAGAAATAACATAACGTCTTATAAGGCAACGTCAGGTGCAGTCATCTGTGTCATTGGTGTGGCAACCGAAAAGACATATATTGTTAAGAGGTTATTGCTTCTTGTTTAAAATAATTAATCATCATTTTCCTGCCCTCATCCCACTCTAGGTGGGGTCCTCTGTTCCTCTGATATACTCATTCCTGATCTTATCCATTCTAGTCACACCACACATCCATCTTAGCATTCTCATCTCTGCCACATGCATTCTACTTTCATCAGTCTCTTTCATTGCCCAACATTCAGTTATTGTTTAAAATAATTCAGTTGAAAATAATATAATGATAATTAATATTACAGAAAAAGGCACAGAAGAGAGATAATAAATGTGCTGTACAATCAGAAGTTCCAAACAAAAAAGTTAGACTCAGCAACGGATTTATTGTTGAAACATGTAACTCCATTACACCTTCTTTAACTAACTGCGAATCAAGTAAAGTAAATGACATAGTTAATAAACAAAAGAAACTACAACAAAATGCACCAAACATAACTAATGTTAAAAAGGACAAAGCTAAGTTGGGTGAAGATATATCGGGGAATGTTTCAAGTCTCACGGCTGAAGATATGCTGACATGGGCTGAGTTCAAATTGCCTGAACCTATACTGAAGGCTTTGATGGAGTTGGGTTTTAAACAGCCTACTAATATTCAGCAGTTAACTCTACCAGCTGCAATACATGGTGAGTAAATATTTTCCAAGTTTAAATTATTATTTAGCATTTATATGATTAGTTTTACTTTTTTTTTTACATTAAAATCTTGTAAAATTAAGAAAGAATTTAACTCGACCTGCTGTGAACTTGCTTTTAACAGCTATTGAAGGTGATCGTCAGTTAGTCTACTTCTAAGGCAGTTCTTTCAAAGGAGGGCGGACCAGATTAAAGTTCTTTGCGGGCCACAGTTGGCAGGCAGGGTGTACTTTGCCCACGCCTGATCTTGATGACAAGAATGCATGGACATGAACAGCTCGGCTATATAATTTATTATTTTGGCTTTTTTTCTCTTTTCAAATCTTAAATTGTAAAATACTTATTTAAAAAGACCAACCCCTGAGTTTCTTGTTCTTTCTTCTCTATGGTGTCTGCCTGAATGGTAATTGTATATTATAAATTGTATATTATAAAGATTTCAAATGTTATTCTTTTAAAAAATGATATAAAACTTTTTGAATTTGACCTTTTGAATTTCAATGTGATAATTGTAACTGTAGTTGAAATGGGACAGAATAATTCATACTTTTGGTGGGAGAAAGAAATGCCAATATTATAATATATAGCGTATATAAAATTAAAAATGTGTAAAAATTAATTCAACTTCTGAGATCTAAGATAGTGGTTTGATATAGTTCGAAATTGATTGTTATTTTGTATTCTCTCTTGCAGGTAGGAGAGATATTCTTGGTGCTGCTGAGACAGGCAGTGGCAAAACATTAGCATTCGGCCTCCCTATACTAACAGGCATCATGAAAATGAAAGAAAAAGCTGAAGCTGGCATGGACGTTTATGAAATACCATACAAGAAGACTTCAAATAAGAAAAAACCTCAAAACACTGGACCTATTAAAGTCAAGAACAGATTTAAAAATAAGAAAAAAGAAGCGGTTAAGGCTAAGGAATCTTCAGAAGATGGGTACAGCAGTGATGATGAGATAGAAGAAAAGAAAACAGATGTAGAAGACAGTAAAGTTGATTTAGACATTGCAGAATATGTAAATGAAATAGAAGTACCTATAAGAAAACCGGTGAAAGAAGATGATGAGGGACATGATAGTGATGATAGTGAAAATTATATACACCTATCAGATCTTTTGGATTCTGATGACTTAGCAGACTCCACTGGTGATGAAGGTGAATCAATTATGAATGGCAGTAATAAATCAGATGATGTTGATAACAGTAAAATGTCTGATGACGAATCAGGAAAGGGAAGTGGTGAAGAAGATGAGATTGACAATGATAGTGAAGATGTTAATGAAGGAGGTAATTTAGATATTTTTTCCCAAATCAATACTCTTTAAGTAACTAGAGTCAAACATCTGATGTTCTAAAGCTTTTCAGTAGTTGCATAATATGTGATAAATGAGTTCACACAATATTTCTTTGAACACACTGCCCACAGCCTCCTAATGTTCAATTTACTGCACCAAATTAATGCTGTCAAATAGTTGAGGCATGAGGGGCGGGGTACCGCATTCCAATTGGCTCTACAGAACCAATAACAGTGCAATAACCTGACAAGACTAGTCCAAAACTGATTCGAAAATTGTGGCCATCTGTTTGATTTTCCTGATTTGTTGAGAGGTGCCCTAGTCTGTTATAAGGAGTCGATGTTATATGTGGTTGTTGATAGAGAACGACACCAGCAGTATTTGCATGTTTTTATTATCTATGTAATTTCTTTTCCAGGCATAGGCTGTGTAAAGGTCATAGATAACATAGAGATCCCAGGCCATTTGGTGACGAGGACTGGGAAACCCTTATACGCGCTAATTCTTACGCCAACTAGGGAATTGGCCATGCAGATCAGTAGGCACTTGACAGCGGCTGCCAAATACACTGGTATGGTTTTTTTTTTTATTACTGTAAGAATTATCTTCAATTATACAATATAGCAGATGTACAATTAAAACATAATCGAAAGATATCATGTCTAAGTAGGTTTTGAGTTATAATATGTAAGGGTTAGTCGGAAAGGGGGTACTAAGCCGTTTTATTTCCAATTAGATAAATAGTTACCCTATAATTCATGAATGAAGAGAGACAAAAGAATCGACGCCCAAAATGGCGCGGACCCCGTCCCTTTGCGCCGTCACACGCGCCGCCGTCTGTTGACACGGGCCGAGCCGCCAACAGCGTGTGCCGTCGGAAGTTACCGAAATGTGTATGGCGGGATTATGGGTGACCAGAGCCCCATATATTCCATCAAATTCTCATGAAGTTCTCGTGTGTCGGTACAATGAGGTTCATAAGTGCATAACCACTTCCACCTCAAAATTTTGAATTGACGGCAAATAATTATTCCAGAAATCCCCACTGAATGATCCAGGTAAACAAAGCAAATGCGTTAAACGTTTTCAAACAAGTTGGCCCAACAAAGCCACAGACAGACTTCAAAGTTAGTTATTACATATTTTTCAAAGTTAGTTATTAGGTTTCAAAGTTATTACATATTTTTTATGTAACAACTACTTTTCGTTTGAATTCAAAAGGTTACCTACCTAAAAATTTCAATCGTTTGAGCTGTCATTGGATACACACTTTTGAACCCTACTGTACCTACCTACCTAGGGTTGAACCTAGGGTTTTTAACAGTTACAGATAAGAATGATTAAAGATTTCAATCGTTTGAGCTGTTGAATACTGGATAATCACTTTTGAACCCTACTGTACCTAACCTTTGTTTTTTAAATAAGAATTATTAAAGATTTCAATAGTTTGAGCTGTTACTGGATACGCACTTTCGAACCTAATCTAGATATGTACATATAAAAGTAATGTTTGAAATTGGCCATAATTTTTTGAACAAATAATTCAAAATAGCGCCATCTAGTGACACTAATTTGATCGGTTGTGAATAACCTTGAGGTGTTGTGTTGTTTTAAATAGATGGAAGTGCTCTTCATGCTTCTAAGCGCATTTCCTCGCTTGTGCATAATTAGCCTTACACCCTCCAAACAAGTATGATCCATAATTATTCTAGGTATAAGAATAGCGACGATAGTTGGCGGGTTGGCCACCGTGAAGCAGGAGCGAGTGCTCCGCTACGGGCCCGAGGTAGTGGTGGCCACTCCGGGTCGCCTATGGGAGCTCCTCACCCAGGGCCAGCCCCACCTCCAACAACTGGACACTGTCAAGTGCGTACACAATAACTCTTGTATGTTAAACAATGTTAATCTGACAGATTTTGGATTATGTCTTTAACAATCTAACTAAAATTAATTTATTTTTTATTTATTAAGCAAACCAACACACATGTAATGCTATAGAATACACACAGTGGGATTCAGCTACTTTGACAATGTCAAAAAAATAGTGGGCACTATTTGTGCCACTGTGGCTCGCCCGCCGCTCTGTAGGGTCTTCCGCGCCGCATTCAGTATCAGGTACTGTTGGTCGGCTGAGTCGGATCTCAGGTGATGGATTAATCTGGAATATTATGCCAGTAAACGGTAACGGTAACTTGGGTTTACGATTCGGAGGTCGCGGGTTCGATCCCCAGCGGGGTATATGTTTAAGTACTCGGTTTGGTTGGTGGTAGGGCATTTTAAATGTCCGCCTGGCTAGCTACCACTAAAATCAATCAAAATCAAAAAATGCTTTTTTTTGTAGGTACACAGGGTACACTTAAAATAGTCAGATTTTACATTTTTAAAGCTACTGCTTGTTCAAAAGGCAATTTTCCCCTGAGAAGAACAAGCAAGAAACTCGAGAGGTCGCTCTTTTAAAAAAAGGTTTTTATATTACAAAGTTATTATTTTATATTATAATATTTCATTATTAATTGTGAAATAGCCTGGTTACGCGAAAGGGCTGTTCATATCCATGAATGTTTATCATCTAAGTAATCTGATATTTTATAATATGCTTTCTTGATAAGTTTCTGTTTTATAGTATCTTTAAATTTATTGAAAACCACCTTATTTAAATCTGCCGCCAAGCAGCAATATTAATAGCATTGTTGTGTTCCGGTTGTCAGAGAGATAAGATAGCCAGTCCCCCAAATGTGTTGGGGTTTCCGGGTCAGTACGCTTCCCTTCGACCTACCTCATGTTCACTTAACATCAGGTGTGATTGAGGTCAAGTACCAACTTGGGTGGGTGGTATCCTCATACAGGGAAAATCTCAAAGCTGATAAACATCCATGGGCATAACACAGTCACATGCTAAACTATTTCACAAACAATAATGAAATATATGATGCCTTTTGTTTTAAAAAGAACACCGCTTCGAGTTTCTTGCTTGTTCTTCTCAGCAGAAATTAGCCATTTTATCAAACTTTAGCTTAAAAAAAAATATTTGACTGTTTTAAGTATACCCTGTGTGCCCACAAAATAAAGAATATTTGACTCTTCCTCAGACTTCACTGAGCTGAAGGTTACATTTCCAGGTTCCTGGCGATAGATGAAACGGATCGCATGATAGAGAAAGGCCATTTCGAGGAGTTGCAACCTCTCCTGGAGCGTCTGAACGCTGATGAAGCGAAGAGGAGCAGCAGACAGAGCTTCGTGTTCTCGGCTACCTTGACGATGGTGCACGAATTGCCTGTTCACATGAAGGGGAAGAAGGTAGGTGGCGAGAACCTCCTCACAGCATAGTGTGACGTATGACACATACCTACACCTACCAAGGTATTAGATAAAGATAAAGATAGCCTTTATTTCTGGCAGAGTTACACATTTTTACATATTAGCATGCACAATTACTGTTGCTTATTTTTATTATTATTAGTTTCAATTTTGATTTTTCTTCATGTTTTAATTTTTCAATTGACATTTGAATTCACAATTGTTATTTTAAATTTTCAATGTCTACCACTGTTTATTAACTTAGTTATAGGTGACTGTACTAACAAAGATGGACCTTATTGTCTAGAAAAATAAATGATTTATTATTATTATTATTATTTTCACATTAAATTATTATTATTACATATTAAATTTTTATTATTTCAAATTAAAAATTTTACTTATATCAATCGAATTCATACAAATTAATTTCCGCAAATTACATTTCTATAAGTACAATTATTGTTATTATTAAATTTAATTGATTGAAAATCTTTAAATTTAGCAGCTCCATATTTCTTCTCCATCAGTAACCCCTTATCCAGTAAACCAAGGTATTACAATACCTTAAATAAAATTATAATGTGTAATTGTTAAACAGTAATAAACGAGATTTCATCTGTATCACTTGTTTGCTTTCCTCAAACAACACCCGTCCTCACATGGCGGCCTCTGTCTTTGAGACGGACCGCGCGGTGTCGGTTTCGCGTTACAATGCAATCGCATTGTTCACTGCATATCGTGGGAGAATATTAAAATGGACTGTATTAAGGAATAATGTTATTATAAAATAAAATATTGGGTCTTTACCTATGAAATTTGAGTTTTTTTTCTTCGTTAATCATATGTAACCAATTCCTGCGATTTTCAAAGCTATATCCAAATTTATTTTTTATTTGGAAAATGGACTATTAATTCAAAGTTTCACAAATCACATAATAAAAAAAGTTTGAACAGAGCTCTTTTCATGTGCTTCCCATAAACATATCTTAGATTCGCTGAAACTTTTATAAAGCGGTTACTTTTAAAAATTAACGCTGCCTATACTTAACTTAATGTTATCCGATAATACAGACAAAGTTTAGCTAAATTTGAATTTGCCGTTCCCAAAAAAATATCAATAATGTTTGTATGGAGAAAACAGGCTTAATGAAATTCTTCATAGAAAACGCCAATTTCATAGGTAAGGATCTAATATATAGTCCACTCTAGTGATCAATCAGTCTAAAAAAATGCGTGCGTGCTTGAAGCCCGACTCGCCCTTGGCCTGTTATATTTTTTTATTTATTTCGCTCAGGTGACGAAGAGAGGCAAGATATTGAACCGGAAAGTCCAGAAGATGACCGCTGAGCAGCGGATCAAGCGGCTGGTGGACATGATAGGCATGACTGACCCGAAGGTTGTGGACATCACCACCAAGAATCTGGGTATGTACACTTGCAAATGCAGGGCGTTGTTTTAGAACGCGGCCTCCTTCATTTCATCATCGAGACGACCACCGCCGCCTGCCGGACGGTTTGCAGTTCTTCCCTTCCGCCTCGCTTACCTGTCCGCGCGACTAGTCATTCTCATCGATCCATTCCCAAACCACACTCACACACACACACACACACATACACTTACACACACACACTTACACACACACACTTACACACACACACTTACACACACACACACACATACACATACACACACACACACATACACTCACACACACACACATACACTCACACACACACATACACTCACACACACACATACACTAACACACAAAACCCGACATTGCGAAATTCATACATGCGACGATTATTTCTCACTGATTGAATTATTTGACCAATTTTTTATTTGTAATAATGTTACTTATTGACTAAATTATTTATTATTACTTAGTTTGTCTCACTATTTACTTTTACCTCTAGATTGTATAATGATTATAATCAAATAGTGACTTTCCACCTAAATATTTTTTAAAAAGAATTGTAATAAATAATAAATATCCTTAGACATACACACGGCGCCATCTAGTTCCACTTTAAGCAACTATAGGCTTGGGTTGTGGATACCAGATGGTTGATATTACTACATAAATATATTTTTTTTTGTAAATAAATACTTATTATAAATGAAAACATCCATAACTCGGGCACACATGTCAGTATTCATCACACAAACAATATGCCCCTAGCGGGATTCGAACCCGCAACCTTTTGGTATAGTGGCCAGAGTTGCTAACCACTACACCAAACAGGTCGTCGAAAAAAGTTAAAGGTTAAAGACAGTCCTTTTCAAATATAATTGATGTAAGTGTTTGAAATATTCATTTACACTATTTCTTTTCCAGGCACGGCCGAGACACTGACGGAGAGCCGCATTACATGCCCCCTGGAACAGAAGGACGCGTATCTCTACCATATACTGACCCACCATCCGGGGAGGACTATTGTGTTTTGCAACTCAATCGGCAGTGTCAGAAGGTATTGATAGTTTAACTCGGCCTTTTTAAATGGCCACCTACCGCCATCTTATCTAAGTCTGAAGTTGGAAGCCGCAATAAACTTGGCGATAAAAACAGAGTCCGTCTGGTGTGGGTCTCTGGACATGTAGGAATTAAGGGAAACGAGTTATCAGTTGACCGACTGGATAGTGTTCAGTACAGAACTTCGCCAGACTTATCGGCACAATTGTGAAGACTGGCGCCAGTTATCGACGAACCCGTGAACCCATCTTTATAGGATCTATTTACTTCAAGTGTACCTTTCTCACGGGTTCCAGGACAATGCGATAGATGGCGCGAATCTAAGTACTGGCGCGCGGCCAGTTTCTCGCCCTCTTGCGATCGGACAACACTTCAATAAAAAATCTCGATCACCACGCGCGGCAGTTTATCTTCTCCCAACAGATAGGAAGGGCTCAGAACAAATTGATTGGACCAGAGCCATTTGTGGGACTTTCTGTGAGCACCATACACATTTTTTTTAAATGTTCAACGGGTTAGCACTTGACCTCAATCACACCTGATGTTTAGCGAGGATGAAGCCGAAGGTGGAAGCGTACTGACCCGGAAACCCTATCTTATTTGGGGGATTAGCTATCTTATCTCTGACAACCGGAACGCAACAATGCTATTAACATTGCTGTTTGGCGGCAGAGTTAGCTAGCCAGGCGGACATTTAAAATTTATTATTAAATTAGGAAATTTGGGTAATCAGTGACTACCCCGTTTGGGATAAAGATTGTGATGTTATGTATGTCTATATTTATTGGCAGATTAACCCAGCTGTTGACGGTGTTGAAGTGCCGCCCACTTCCACTCCACGCGAACATGGCGCAAAGGCAACGGCTGAAGAATCTCGAGAGGTAAGGTATATGATTGAGCTGTACGCGCAATTTATCAATTGAGACCTGCAGTGTCACTTAGACACAGATTTAAAGAGTATAATATTCTAACCTTTTCGTCACAGTACATTTTTGAAAATCTAATATATGTCATAGCATCATTTAGGAAAAATAGTGATAAACATGATGTCAATACAAGAAATAAAGATAAACTTGCAGGTCACATAAGTCGCCTCCGCAAAGTCAGTAATTCATTCAAAGAGTTATATGTATACGCTTTTTTAATAAAGTTCCTGTTGATATACAAAATCTTCCTTTCAATAAATTTAAAGATACTATAAAACAGACACTTATTAAGAAAGCATATTATAAAATATCAGATTATTTAGATGATAATGATGACATGAACAGCCCGTTCGCGTAACCAGGCTATTTCACAATTAATAATGAAATATTATAATATAAAATAATAATTAATAATTTTGTAACATAAAAACCTTTTTTAAAAAAAGAGCAACCTCTCGAGTTTCTTGCTTGTTCTTCTCAGGGGAAAAGTGGCTTTTGAACAAGCAGTAGCTTAAAAAATGTAAAATCTGACTATTTTAAGTGTACCATGTGTACCTACAAAATAAAGCATTTTTTGATTTTGATTGGATTCGCCTTTGAGCACAATCTCACCAGATGGAAAGTAACACGTTTACAGTATAATCTTGCATGCGCTGTGTATAAATTTTAATATACGCACATAAATTTTAATATATGTAACAAAAATCGTTAGCCATTGGAAAGTCGCCCATACTGTCTTTGGTGGCAGCAACTACTCTACAGGGGGGGACTGAAAATCAGCAACACTGCTGAGTCCCTACCCATTCATCACAATACTGTGGTTCTCGATTCTACGTATGCTTATGTTTTTTTTTCTTTTTTGTGATGAATAAATACCTTTTATTTTATTTTATTATTTTTATTTTATGAAGAACACGACCGTACTTGGCCACAAACTCTAATAAAACATCATATCCATTCATATTTCGACGTTCATATTTAGACGACCTGTTTGGTGTAGTGGTTAAAAACTCTGACCGCTATACCGAAAGTTATGGATGTTTTCATTTATAATAAGTATTTATTTACAACAAAAAAAATGTATTTATGTAGTATATCAACCATCTGGTATCCACAACACAAGCATATAGTTGCTTACTGTGGAACTAGATGGCGATGTGTGTATGTATAAGGATATTTATTATTATTGTATTAAACAAAAAAAACCTTATATTGAAATAAAGCAAAAAACATACAGAATATAGGTTTAGTGGCGAAGTCAATAAATCGGCAGCGGTCGCAGTGGTACAGAGCACTGAAGAGCTCTAATAGACACATATACAACCAATACGATATTCATTTCCTCTGCAGCATTTTCTTTTTGGACATTGTTAATATTGTCACAAAATGTTGTCAGGTTCCGCGATGACCCTCGAGGCGTTCTGGTCGCGACGGACGTGGCAGCTCGCGGACTGGACATACCTGATGTGGACCACGTCATACATTATCAGGTGCCGAGGACCGCCGAGGTGAGTACCAGTTTCCTCATGTACACTGCTAATATTTATTTATATTATTCTGCAATTGTGCGTATCTGCAGCTGCATGCACGTATCATACGAATACTCAGCATTATGTGCAGCGTTGTTTCGATGTCCGTAAAGCTACCCATTACGTGGTTCCTAAATAACTACTTAGCTTAAAATTAAAAAAAAAAAAAAAAAAAAAAAAAAAAAAAAAAAAAAAAAAAAACTATAATAGTTTATATGATGAAACCTGTAATTTGCCTTATTTTTTGTATTCGTACTTGGTAATATTTATACACAACTGTAACGCTGTTGGTTTCTTTAATAAATAAATAAATAAATAAATAACTATTTAAGTTAAAAACATAAAACCCGACAGCATATTTTGCGGACGCCATGTTGGACTTTTTTTTCCATAAATTGTATTAAGTATCTGATGTATACCTCTTTTCTCGGGGTTTTGATGTGACTGTTGTGTTGACGTTGTCAGTCGATAAAATATATATCATTCAGATTTCATATGTAGCTATTATTTAATTGTACAGTATCACTCCAGTCACTCATATTTTTCACTAGATAACACTTTTTACTGTTGAACTGTAGTATATCGGTTATAGTCTCATCACCCCAACAATCGCATATCTATCTCCGGCCGGCGCGTGCGCCGAGGCTAGTTTTGAAGAAAAAAATAAAAAAATCAACCGCCTATGCCAGTAACTTCTATTTCACTAATATATCCTATTCTTTCCTTACGGTCTTACATTGTTTATACAACTGTTTTTTGTTTCAAATATTATTGCACCTGTTGTAACTGTTTAAGATAAGATAGCCATCACCCAAATAGTTTGCCATTTTAGAGTCCTTTTGGCCACAAAAATTAACTGACCGTTGTTATATAGAACTACGTACACCGCAGCGGCCGGACCGCCCGCGCTAATAAGGAGGGCCTGACGATCCTCATGATGGAGCCGGCAGAAGCCTTCCTCTACACCAAGCTCTGTCGGACCCTGAACAGGAGTAAGTGCATTTTTAGGTTTCTATACCTGATTTCGCAAAAACGGATGCTCTATAGAACTTTGTTTTTTTTTATGCACAACGGGTTTTTTTTATACACTATGGGTTCCTACTTGACCTCAATCACACCTGATGTTAAGTGAAGATGAGGTCGAAGGTGGAAGCGTACTGACCCGGAAACCCCAACACATTTGGGGGACTGGCTATCTTATCTCTGATAACCGGAATATTGCTGCTTGGCGGCCGATTTAGATAAGATGGTGGTTAGGTGGTTAGCTACCACCACCATCTTATCTAAGTCTGCCGCCAAACAACAATGTTAATAGCATTGTTGTGTTCCGGTTGTCAGAGATAAGATAGCCAGTTCAATAAGATGGGGTTTCCGGGTCAGTACGCTACCTGCGATCTCATCTTCACTTAACATCAGGTGTGATAGAGGCAAATGCTAACCCGTCGTGCATAAAAAAAATGTAAGTTTGTTAGGGCAAATACAAAGCTCCTTTTTCACTTACTTCCTTTTATCCGTCTCCTCACAGCGTCAGAGGTGCCTCTCTTCCCCGTTCCGTTGTCATCCCTCAATGCCCTGAAAGCGCTGGTGACCCTCGCGCGGGAAATCGAAGGCCTGGAGCTGAGGCGGCGGCGAACCGCTCAGGCGGTTGGCTGGCGTGAGAAGGTGGCCAAGGAGATGGACATCATTGTGGATGAGGATGATATGTATCCTTTATTAATTGATATTTAATCGTACAAAAGTGACCTTGAGCTTATTAGGGTCATAGTGCTATGTTTCAGTGCTATAAGTCATCACCGGTAACAGACATTGGTTAAATAATAAATAAATAAATAAATATTTCGGACACTTACACCAATCATCTAGTCCCAAACTAAGCAAAGCTTGTGCTATAGATACTAGATGGACCAATATTGTTTTGACGCTAACGTCGAAAGCTGCTGCTAATTCAGCCGTAGATTGTGTATCATCAGCTTCCACAATCGCCTTTAATTCGTCATTGTCGACCAAAGTCTTCGGACGACCGCGAGGTTCATTTTTCAGGTCGAAATTCCCAGAACGGAAGCGAGCAAACCAATAACAGGTGGTGCGTTGGTTTGTAGTGTTAGCTCCGTAAACGTGGTTGATGTTGCGTGCCGCTTGTGCCGCGTTGCTGCCACGACGGTACTCATATTCCATAATTACTCGAATTTTTAACGTATCCATGATGACGATAAAGATTGAAATGCGATGACAATG
The DNA here is from genome assembly GCA_949316235.1 of Oegoconia quadripuncta. Lineage (NCBI taxonomy): Eukaryota > Metazoa > Arthropoda > Insecta > Lepidoptera > Autostichidae > Oegoconia > Oegoconia quadripuncta. The sequence goes on along the minus strand of OX438741.1, from coordinate 3,127,786 downwards.
TAGCACTAATCAATAAACAAATGACTACTTTTGGAAAAAGAATTCCATGTTTTTAAAATAAAATTAATTTGATATTAGAATTCTTAGCCAAACAAAAATTATTTAGATTTGAAATGGCCAGTACTGCAGAACGGCAATTTCATAGGTAAAGACCTGTTATTAGGTCCTTACTTATGAAATTGGCGTTTTGTATGAAGAATTTCATTAAGACTGTTTTTTCCATACAAACACCGTTTGAAATTTTTTTGTGAACGGCAAATCCAAGTTTTGCTAAACTTTTGTGTGTATTATCGGGTAATATTAAGGTAGTATAGGCAGTGTTAATTTTTAAAAGTAACCGCTTTATAAAAGTTTTCTCCGAATCTAAGAAATAATATGGGAAGCCCATGAAAAGAGCTGTGTTCAAGTTTTTTTTATTATGTGATTTAGCTCAGACATAAAAAAATATTTCATGTGAAACCTTGATAAAATATTCTATTGTCCAAATAAAAAACAAATTTGGAAATAGCTATAAAATCGTAGGAGTTGGTACATTAACCGCCTCCGTGGCTCAATGTAAATATCATTGGGTTTACGATTCGGAGGTCGCGGGCTCGATCCCCAGCGGGGTACATGTTTTAGTACTCGGTTTGGTTGGTGGTAGGGCATTTTAAATGTCCCCCTGGCTAGCTACCACCATCTTATCTAAATCTCCCGCCAAACAACAATGTTAATAGCATTGTTGTGTTCCGGTTGACAGAGATAAGATAGCCAGTCCCCCAAATGTGTTGGGGTTTCCGGGTCAGTACGCTTCCACCTTCGACCTCATCTTCACTTAACATCAGGTGTGATTGAGGTCAAGTATCAACCCGTTGTACATAAAAAAAAAAAAAAAAAAATTATGATTAACGAAGAAAAAAATCTCCAATTTCATAGGTAAAGACCTAATATTTATATAAACATCCATGACTCGGGAATAAATGTTCGTATTCAACACACAAACATTTCCTCTCGCGGGATTCGAACCCGCAACCGTTGGTTTCGCCGACAGGGTCACTATCCACTACACCAACCGGTCGTCATGTCAGTTAAAGACTGTCGTCTTGAAACACTGAAGTATTTTGGTTGAGAAATATATTGCCACTTCAACTTGGTAATCCGCTGGGCTATGTCAGTGACCTTCGTCCGCCAACGGATTTTTTCACTCCTGATTCGATCACTCAGTGAAACGCCGAGCATCGTTGCGTGACCTTGAGCATTATATTTTGAAAATTCTTGAAGTACAGTAAAATCTCTTTATTCGCGGGGTATACGTTCCATAAATATGCCGCGAATACAGAAACCGTGAATACAGAATGGTAATTTATATGGGTTTATAGGGGATACGTTCCTAGGTGCCAAAATAAAAAACACAAATATATAAGAAAATCAATTTTATTGATGTTATTGAACATTTTGATTAATCATTATCCTCAGGCTTAGGCAATGGTTTGAAGAATTTTGTTATTTTCTCTTGCTTGGCAGTTTTTAATAGCTCCGACAATTCAGACAGACAGATATGTTCAGAGAAAATAGGCTAAGCGGCTTTTACCAAAGAACGGAACAGCAACATTTAAAAATATACTTTATTCCTTCAGAAATAAGGTTGCTTTCTTCTGTTTGTTTACATTTTCAAAAACGCCGACAGCAAATGCGACAAAGGCGCCTTAGGTCAAAGTGCTCGGCGGTACCATTTGACGGCACTTGCAAAAGATATTGCGTTAAACACCTATTGGAATTTTGTATGAAATTTTAGATCCGCGAATAAAGAAATTTTTTGCCGCGAATGAAGAAATTGGGTTGCATTTTTTTAATCAATAGTGAAAACGCGAATGACGGAAGCGCGAATAGGGAGCTTTTACTGTACGTTAGTATAAGTCCGATTGTTACACATACAATCCTGAACCCTCAGCAGCCCAACCCAGCATGTGGACCCGGCCATAGACAAAGCCCTTCGCGCCAAACGTCGGGATTTAGACCGGGCGTTATCCCGCCCGCAGACCCCAGCCGGTTTTAGCTTCAAGTATCCAACTTTAAACGCTCCTGTAGCGTTGCCATCTAATGAAAACGCTTTACAGGTAAGTTTATATATTCATACTAATATAATCGTAACGCGGAGGTTGCCCAGCGTTCCTTGGTACTCTTATCAAATATTTAATTATTACATTATTATTATTAAGAACCCATAGTGTCCCACTGCTGGGCAAAGGCCTCCGTCATCTGTTTCAAGTCGTTTTTGTTCTTGGCGAGCACAAACCATCCCTTATTAAAACTGTCAAGCTCGTCTCTCCACCGTTTTCACGGTCTGCCCCGTTTGCGTCTGGCGGTTGTAGTTATATTCCAAATAGTGGACGCATTTGCCCACAACTCGCACGGCATGCGGCCCACGTGACCCGCCCACTTCAACGTTGCCGCTTTTTTCCCTACATCAATTTATTACATTAGTTTTAATAATTAAAGCTAAAAAGAAGAGGGTTAAAGTCAAAAATGCTTTATTTTGTGGAACGACGTGCCATGAGCCTCATAGTCATAGTCATAGTTGAACATTACATTACTGCTAAATTGCAGAGCCTCAAACACCGTCGAAAAGTCTCTCAGTCTTTTACAGGATGCATTTCGGGGAGTGTGCGTTGGAATTCCACCGTCGCCCTTCCATCTTCGGACTACTAGGCCTCACGCCCTATTTTTTTCTTTACCGTAAAAACCGGTAAACACCCGGTATAGTATTATCGCCCATACCCTCCAATAATCCAAAAAATATATTCCGAAGCATGGAAAAATGCCACAAGCGGTCACCCATCCAGAACTGACCACTCCAAACATTGCTTAACTTCATTAATCGAAAACGAACTGCGACTGCCTCATGAGTGCTTCTCTTAAGGTTTGCGACTATTGATACGTGTGTGGGAATAACTTTGTTTCAGGTAATGAAGAAAGCGATACAGTCTGGGGAACTGAAGAAGCAGAAGCGGAAAAGCAAGAACGCGCCGCTTCTTAAATTGCAGAAGATATTAAAGAAGAAGTAATTTAATTTGTTGGTAATGTGAAGACGAAAATTTTAAGAAATAAAATCGAAGTTTCCTAATGTGACTTTTGTGTTTTTATTTTTTAAGTCAAAAGTCAAAAATGCTTTATTTTGTAGGTACAAAAAGTACACTTAAAATAGTTAATTTTACATTTTTTAAGCTACTGCTTGTTCAAAATGCAACCCCTGAGCAGAACAAGCAAGAAACTCGAAGGGTTGCTCTTTTAAAGTCAGGCTTTGATTTTACTTCAAGGTTTTTATACCTATAAAAATATTTAAAGTTGTATTCTCTTTGAATGTGCTCGATAGGATCTTATTCAATATAGTTGAGTAGGTGGCCCCAGGCATACATTAATTATTGCCTGTCCCATATATCCTAAGTCGCAAACCCATGTCTTTGCCAACTTCATCACTAAAATGTTATGTTTTTTGCTACTAGACTGTGAGAAGGAAGTATGTCTAATCTCGTCATATTCACATGGCTCCTGCGTCAGAACTAAGGTGTCGTTTGTCTGACACTGTCGAGGAGAAATCCGTTGAAGTTTTAGTCATGACATTACAATCACATTGGTGATTATTTGTCAGTGATTCAAATCTGTCATAGTTATATTTACACAACTCCAACAAATTGTCCATGGCCAGTGTGTACTCCCTAATAAATAAACCGCAGAGGTTTCCAGTTTCTCTTAGCGAATTAATATTTTGGTCACTTACACCGATTATCCAGCCTGGGCAACTTATTGGGGAGTCCTATGTGGACGTCCAGTGGATAATACTCTGCATATTAGATAACGGATAAACTACATACATATTTATACCGATAGAGTTATTTTTGCGTAAGGAAATAATTGTGCAAATGGCTGGGTGAATGCCGCTTCCAACCGATCACTTTGGAACTGGCCTATGATCAGCAGTGGACGTCCTGTGGCTGATGTGATGATGAGGTTTAAAGCTTCTTGAACTCAATATATTTATGAGAGTTTGTTATATGCAAAAAAATAGAACCTTATTCGCTAAAAAGAGTGATAGGCACAATGTTAATACAAGGAATACGAACCAGTTATCTGTTCATGTTAGCCGACTTCACAAAGTTAGTAAATCTTTCAAAGGGCAATGTATACGCTTTTATAATAAGGTTCCAGTAGACATTCAAAATTTGCCTTTAAATAAATTTAAAGCAATCATAAAACAGAAATTATTAACAAAAGGCTATTATAAAATCACTGACTATTTGAATGATAAGCAAGCATGGACATAGCTGTCTTATTATTTATATAATTATCAAATCGCAACCCATAATCTGTTTAAAAGCGCAACCCTAGAGTTTCTTGCTCGTTCTTCTCTGGGGAGTCAGCTTTGTGAATCAGCAGTAAATTTAAAAATTAAATGTAATATTAATAGTGAAGTTTTCAAGTGATAATTTTATCCTATCGAATAAAATATTTTGATTTGCTTTGATTTGATTAGGGCACCGTCTACCTTTAGTAGACGCCGTGCAGTACCACTATTGATCCTAGCTTATAGGAGATACAGTGAGAGGAGTATGGAGGCCGGAATACTAATTCAACTTACTTATCCGTCTTAATCAGCAGCTCATGAAATACCTTATTAGGAGACGTAAAGAAAAAAAACCTTGAATACAGTTCATCATCTGTAATTTCATTAGATATGGATATGTCCAACGAATGGTGCTTTATTAAAGAGGCGTAGAACCGCGCCGACATGCGCGGTGTGCGCGTGCGCAGCGGGGAATTGAAGTCCACTTCATATAGCCCGAACTTTGTTCTGCAATTATGGAGATATTGTTTTATCATAAGTTAGGGTTCCGGGAGAGGACCTGTATATTTCGGTGGCACTATTTAAGCACATTTTTTTAGGATATAAATTATAATTATGGGTAATAGGATTCCAGAAACACGTGACGCGAGAATTCTCACTGAAAATATTAAATAACTCAACTACAGTGGCACAAATTTTTTCTTCGGGCACTATTTTGGCACTATTTCAGCACAGTTTTTTGACATTGACAAAATAGCTGAATTCTGCTTTGCGTATGCCCAGTATTCAAACATGAATGTCTGACAATAAGCTTTATTTTTTTTTTATGCACATCGGGTTAGCACTTGACCTCAATCATACTTGATGTTTAGTGAAGATGAGGCCGAAGGTGGTAGCGTACTGACCCGGAAACCCCATCATTAGGGGACTGGCTATCTTATCTCTGACAACCGGAACACAACAATGCTTATTAACATTGCTGTTTGGCGGCAGATTTAGATAAGATGGTGGTAGCTAGAAAGGCGGACATTTTAATATGCCCAACCAAACCGAATACTAAATATGTACCTCGCTGGGGATCGAGCCCGCGACCTCCGAATCGTAAACACAATGTTTACATTGAGCTACGGAGGCGGTTTGTCAATTTGACAGACATTACACGGACCACACATATTTTATTTTGTCAGTCTCAATAATTTCCTTGTTCTAGACCCATCGTTTGGCACAGACTTCATACTGGTCAACCTCATTCAGCGTTTTAGCCATACAACCGGACTCTTGCAGTAATGGTCGACCGTAATATAGACGACCGATTGCCATAAAATAAAAGTTGAAGTTCTTTTTTCTGCCCTCCCTTTCACAACTTTATACGACACGACAAGAGCGTAGCTCTTAAATTGGAAGAAGTAAAATAATTTATTTTCGTTGGCATGCTCATTCACTAGATCACTGGTCTGGTGCCTATGATCTGTGAGATTGCTTGGGTGTCCTCTTGGCCATACTGGCAGATCTTCACGCTGGTAAAGAGGAGCAAATATTTTTTTATACACAACGGGTTGGCACTACCTCAATCACACCTGATGTTAAGTGAAGATGAGGTCGAAGTTGGAAGCGTACTGACCCGGAAACCCCAACATCGGAAATCGGCATAAACTTACTGATATCCTTCAGTCCATTCAAAGTTGTCAATGAGAGTCCACGCTGTGTACCCGACCACGTTTACTCCATCCTCTTTGATGGCAAGAAGTACCTGAAAATATATTTCTTTTTTATGCACAACGGGTTTGTACTTGATGTTAAGTGAAAATGAGGTCTAAGGTGGAAGCGTACTGACCCGGAAACCCCAACACATTTGAGGGACTGGCTATCTTATCTCTGCTAACCGGAACACAACAATGCTATTAACATTGCTGCTTGGCGGCAGATTTAGATAAGATTAAATAAATAAATAAATATTTCGGACACTTACACCAATCATCTAGTCCCAAACTAAGCAAAGCTTGTGCTATGGATACTAGATAACGGATAAACATACATAAATATTTATATAAACATCCAAGACTCGGGAATAAATGTTCGTATTCATCATACAAACATTTACCCGTCGCGGGATTCGAACCCGCAACCGTTGGTTTCGCTGATAGGGTCACTATCCACTACACCAATCGGTCGTCAATTGTCGTCGATTGGTGGTAGCTAGCCAGGCGGACATTTAAAATGCTCTTCCACCAACCAAACCGAGTACTTAAACATGTACCCCGCTGGGGATCGAACCCGCGACCTCCGAAACGTAAACCCAATGTTTACAATTATTACAATGTAATATACAGGTGAAATGAGGATTTCTTTGTCTGGGGGTGGGAATCGGAGTGTATTTCTCCAAGCAACAAATTCATCAGCTTCGTCTAACGATCTCACCCTACCAAACCTACCAAACCATTGGAGCTCCTGCAGAGCATCACAGCGTATCCTGCTTTTGAGAACCTAAACGTTGCAAATGGTTCCAGATACCCAGGCGGGCATTAGCAATGCCCTTGATCCCAGCAACCAAGATCAGAGTAGGCGGTCAAAACGTAGTAATGACGTAATCGCATCTGATGACTGGTGCCTTCATTTCTATTTCATTCGTGCCTATCTTTAAATAAATAAATATCTTAACCACTACACCAATCAGGTTGTCAGTTTAGTCTACTAGTGAACATAAACTTCCCCATTTGGAATTGTCCTATGCCCCTTGCATCCAACAAACTGCATTCTTGTGGTCGTTTGTCCATTTATTCAGGAATCGTGTATAATTGAAGTCCCCCAATCACCAAGCGACATAGTCTCTTCGTTGCCTCATCAACTTACTGGTTGCTGGAGTAATCCTAGTCATTCCAGTTTACAGGTTTCCTCCTCCCGAGTTGTACCACCCTCAGAAGCAGCTAGCATTCTAAAGACCACTGAACTTTAAGCCTGTGCATGTCGCAATCAGTAAAGGGCCAAATCTCTAGGTCCTAAGCCATCACCATCTGGAAATACATACCTGTTGTAAGTACTCGCGGTAGTATTCGACCCTATCGTTATCTTCCAGGCCAGCACCAGCAGCGGTAGAGTAGCCGTTCTCCGTAATGAGGATCTTGACGTCTCCATATTGCTTCTTAACCCATGCGAGCTGACGTCGAATGCCCTCTGGATACACCTACAGCAATATATAAGCAAAATCCTTCTGAACACAAACTTAACGTTGTCGTTTTCGGTAATTGCATCGTTGGCGTAATCTGTCTCTGGACCACGAAAGAAAGAAAAGTATTTATTGCCAACAAATACAGAAAATTTCGTAAGGTATAACATTTTGCATATTAAATGTATTTGTGGTAAAGGGATTGTCAGCATTTGCTGCCAATATGTCTTATGGCAATTGACAGCGCTGGTTTTCAGCGCAACCCCTCTCTCACTTAGGCTTTCAAAATAAAACAGCAGTCAGGCGCGTTCCCACATACACTTAAGTGTGAGAAAAAAAAGGAAAAAAAGAAAAAAAAACGAGTAACATTTCATTACGGTTTTCCGCTTGTTCTTTGTAAAATGTTTTTGTAAAATGAAGAACCGCAGAACTTTGTAAAATGATTCCCAACCAGTTACACATGTGACATATTGGGAGACCTTTCCGAAATTATTCCCAACCTGTCACACTGTGATAATTTCAAATTATTGACAAAAACGGTGACTTCTTTTAAAGCTATTTAGGTATTATTTATAACCAGCTTTCCGTCCGCGGCTTCGCCTGCGTGGTATAACTTTATCGCGGATATGTTTAATTTATTTATCCCGCGGGAACTAATCACTTTATCGGGATAAAAGTATTCTACGTCTTAATCCAGATATTCTACCTATATACCAAATTTCATCCAAATCCATTCATCCGTTTTGCCGTGATTGAGCAACAAGGAAACAAACATCCAAACTTTCGCATTTATAATTAGTCAATGGTGTACTAATATTAATTAATATATTTTCTCATTGTCAGTATCACTAAAAAATAAATACTTAATCATACTTATAACGAAATACAGCAAATCAATATTTAAATAAGTAAGTAGGTATATCATTCTTAAATAATTATGATTATTTATTTTCATCATCATCAGAATAAATAAATAATATATCATTTAAGAATGTTATATTTAAATATTGATATGGGTGTCACTGGACGGAATAAACCCTCTTTAAGACAGAGGACATGTTATTAGTCACCTAACTCATACTTGTGAGATCGCTTCCCGACTATCGCGAGTTGCTGTCGATTCTTACCCTAAACCAAAACGCTGTGGCTTGCTTCCACTCAAGGTTGCTTTCCAACATAGCACCAAGTACATTTGACCCCATGAGGGGCCAGTCTCCTATCTCCTCACCATCCTTCGCCTTACGGACCACTCGGCTGGTGTAGTGGTTGAAACCGAAGTAGTCATAAGTACCTGCGTCAAGGACAATAGATAGGTGTGTGCAGTTCGAACAAAATAATGTAAAATATACCTACATATATAGTGATAAATTATTATATATACAATATATGTGACACCAAACAAAGAAAATAATGGATACTAAAATTATCAAATCTCAGAACCACGAATATGGCAACAGTCAAGACGCTAGAAAATATGCTTTGACTTGTGCTCTAAGGACCGCATTAATAAACCATTCTTAAGATTGAGAACAGTCTTGTGACTGGTCTCAAGTAAACATGTTGATTAATAAACCTAACTGAGACCTGACAAGCACGTGCATACTCAAGCAGTACTCATTTGAGAGGTGCGCGTATTAATAAACGAAACTCAAGTCTATCATTCATTCGCCGCTGAGGCGCATACTTCAGAAGTGATTTCAGCAGAGTAAACCTCAAGATTGGTTTATAAATTAGCACGGAGCTTAAGATAGCGTCAACTTCTTAAGACGCATCTCGGCTGATACAGCCTCAAGACTTGTATTGAGATTGGTTTATTAATACGGGCCTTATTTAGGGCCTTCTATGCAGAGTTTATGGACATAATTTAGTTACTTTGTAACGTGACGGTATTGCGTCTCGTTGGTGATTTTAGTTAGTAATCATTTTGTTCTTTTTCCTTTTCGTTTCTCTATATTTAAATTCAAATTCCTATTTCGAACTCAGACGGCCGAACAAAACAACGTCATTATAATTTCAGTACTTCTAAAGCTCGCACGTTTCTGTCAAATTTATTATATTATAACCCTATTGTATTATATTTCCGCTGGAGCTATCGCATTTCTTATATTCATTCTTATATTCTTATTATTCGTAAAGGCATTGTTTTATAACGTGAGTGTTTTGTAGTGTTTATTGTGTTCGGTATCTATTCCAAATTCTTATGTGTTTTATTCAATCTATCTTTTATATTCATATTCAGTGTTTTTATACCTTTTCAGAGTGCCTTTTTATTACAATTTTATTCGATCAAGTGTTCCTGATTTATTATTTGTTGCGGCCTACTCCTGAATAATCAATTGAAGTCTGGTCCGGGAGTAGTGCCACAACTTGTGTCGTTCACATCGTTTATAATTTCTTAATTTAAATTAAGACTGCGCGCTTCTGATAACAGCATACCTACTCAAAGCAGTGAGTGACACACTCTGCAATCCAATTTTTAAGCATTGGTACGTTAGTACTATATTAATCAATCAATCAATCAAATACTCTTTATTGCACAATTAACAAAAGCTAGATGAAGAATACGCGTAGTACATCATTAATCGCACAAAAAACACAAAAAAATATATTAATTCTGTGGCATTGGTTGGTTGTTCATCAAAGCGCGAACTGGAATTGACCGGCCAAGTTATTCTTTGTTATAATGACATAAATAAATACTCTTAGACATACACACAGCTCCACAGTAAGCAACTATAGGCTTGTGTTATGGATACCACATGGTTGATATACTACATAATTTTTTTTTTTTGTAAATAAATACTTATTATAAATTAAAACATCCATAATTCGGGTACACAATGTCCGTATTCATCACACAAACATATGCCCTTAACGGGATTCGAACCCGTAACCTTTTAGTATAGTGGTCAGAGTTGCTAACCACTACACCAAACAGATCGTCTGTTATTATTTTGGTTTATTTTATTTTTTATCAATTTATTTGTGTATTTTAATTTACATTTACTTTTTCTTTTGTATATGGATGTTTTATGCCTGCAATAAACGTTTTATTATTAAATTAGTATAGGAAATATTTATATATATTTATATTTATACATAGGAAATATAAGTTGTTTATACATACGATAACACATTGTATAAAAACTGTTACAAAAATTATAAAAACCCGATTTTGAAACCAAAAAAATCAAAAGCGAGCTGAAATAATTCAAATGTTTTAGGCCGGAGTCGTAAGGCTACTATTGTAGGTAATATTTTTTTTGAGAACTTTAGCGCTTCAATCAAAATGTTGTGACTGGTGGATTGGGGTAAAGCTAACATACCTACCACTATTTCTCCTAGCGGAGCCTTTTTGTATTATTCATGTATTATTCGAATTGGATAAATGACACATCGTCATTAAGACACCTCATTTGTCCAAATCGGCTGAGGCTGTAGCTGGTGATACAGGGTGAATTTCAAATCGTGTTATTCGCGTATGATTACGAACAACATCACCTGGATGAGTGGAAGTCTACCACTGTACGTTTCTCAAGAAACTTCTTACCACGTACAACCACCCTGTGGAACGGACTTCCGGCATCGGTATTCCCGAACGAGTACGACATTGGAACCTTCAAGAAACGAGCCTACACCTTCCTCAAAGGCCGGCAACGCATCTGTGACCCTTTTGGTGTTGCGGGTGTCCATGGGCGGCGGTGATTACTTTGCATCAGGTTGCCGCCCTCTCATATATAAAAAAAAACATGCCCCAATTAACCATAGTGGTATTCTATGAAAAAATTTCGATTGCCCATACAAAGTAAACCATTCCGAAACTACTTTTAGTATTCGGCAACAATATTCGGCTGAACTCGATGGTTCCTACTGGAAAGTTATTCGTAAACAGGAATGGAGTTACCAGTAGATAGGAATTACACGAATTAAATTTCACTTTGTATACATGCAGATTCGGTGAATACAGGGTGTGTAATAAATAAATAAATAAATATTTCGGACACTTACACCAATCATCTAGTCCCAAACTATAAGCAAAGCTTGTGCTATAAATAACGGATAAACATACATAAATATTAAATAAACATCCATGACTCGGGAATAAATGTTCATATTCATCATACAAACATTTACCCCTCGCGGGATTCGAACCCGCAACCGTTGGTTTCGCTGATAGGGTGACTATCCACTACACCAATCGGTCGTCAAATGTTTGATATAATAACAAAAAGTCTAATTATCAGATTGTATAATTTCATTTGATATAATTTTGCTTAGTATAATGTTCTTTTGATATAATTTCATTTGATATAAGGAACAGTTTATCTAATGCTCGTATTGTACAAATTACGAAATATTGTTAAAATATTATATTTATTATAAATACTAAACCTATTCTATTTTCGAAAGAAATGGTCAATAGGTCTGTGTAGTCATAAAAAAAAATAACAATAACCTAACCTCACCTCTAGTTTTTTGCCCGATTCTCGCAGCTCCGCTTCGCATGTGTTACTTGTTTATTGTTGTATGAATTTGATGAAAATACCATTATGTGAAATGAAAATTATGTCTAGTGAACATTATCACAAACGATAATTATATACTATGAGCATTATGACTAGCGGTAATTATATGAAACGAAACATTAAGTATAACAAATGATAATTATATTTAATAATTATTATGCCAAGTGTTGTTATATCAAATGATTGTTATGTTTCGTAAATGTTATACTAAATGAAATTATATTAAACAACTTTATGCCTTTTGAAAATTATATGAAGTGAGTGTTATGTCTAATGAAATTATATTTTTTGTTATTATATCAAACATTACACACCCGTGAATACACCACCCTCCTATTTTCTTATCCGTAGGCGTTTACAGTGGGATTAAATTTGGCTGCTATTGTCTCTGTGACCCTAACACTTCCATATTATAAATATGTGATAATGTTGGAAAAGATACAAAATAAATTTACCAGATATACCTAAAATTGTACGGGGTACATCCGTTTTATCCCTTGATGTATCCCACCTTATTTGTTCTTGGGATAACGGGATATAATAAACTGGAAGTTAGAAGGGAACTAGCGATGGCATTGTACTTGTGGAAGGTATTTCGTGGTAAAATTTGTAATCCGACAATTCTACAGCATTTAAAATTGTGCATACCTGATATAGATAGGAGAAGGATGCCTCGACTATTTAAAGTACCAAGAGGCAATACAACTCTTTTAAATAAAGGGCCAATGACAAGAGCGCACTACACACACTTAATGAGATAGCTGACAGAACAGATATTGTCATATGCAGGATGAGCGAATTTCAAAAAGTCGCGTTATTTATACGATGTTATTTAGTATACCTAGGTAGATATAGTTTGTTTATATATAGATATAATTGTCATTAGTTAACTATCGCATTGGAGTAATCTGTAATGATAGTTATAAACTTGGTAAATAAATAAATAAATATTGTATACATGTATCCAGCCGTTCAGTCTACAGAGTATTGTCGTCCTTCTGGATCATTCGTGTTATAAATACTTTCTAGATTAGTATTCAGCCAACTCACCTCTAATAAGCTTGATCTCTTCGGCAGTGAAAGCTGGTAGGATGGAATTGGCGTATCCCTTTTTTCTACTGTATTCTTCTAGTAACGTCTTAATTGTAGGAGGCCACCCGCCTTCCTTGGAGAAGATTGGGTGGGCGTATCGGCCAACCTGGTAGGTAATATTGTATGTGTACTACTATACACCGTGTAACGGTTAAGTGTAGTCATATTTTAAGGGCTTGTTCTACCCATCAATACGAACAACTTTTACTATGGGGGCAACTTCGAAATCGCGAAAAAAAAATCAGCTGTTCCATAGAAAATTTCAATAACCTCCCGATGCAATGTATGAAACAGCTGATTTTTTTTTCGCGATTTCGAAGTTGCCCCCATAGTAAAAGTTGTTCGTATTGATGGGTAGAACAAGCCCTTAAAATATGACTACACTTAACCGTTACACCCTGTATAGGATACTGAAGAATAGGTGGGTACCAACAATAAGCTAAGGATTATATAGAAGGATCTTAGAACTGGCGATGTTGTGCTGTGCTGTTATGCTCGTATTATATCTTAGAATTGATAAAAGTACGGATCACAAGAAGTAGTAATGTTTGTAAAAGTTGGGTATATCTTTTTTTGTTTCATTATTGTGTAGCGGCAAATCCTACTTTACAATATTTATTGAAAGATGTTTGTTTGTGATGTGTGCGTAAATAAAAAAAAAACTGTTGTTACTGTATTCAATGTTTCGGCGTGCGGGAGAAAGAATGAGCGAAATATACCTATACAAACATGCACGCTAATGAGCAGGATAGCGCTCTGGCGATATATCGATTCTTAATATACCTATATACATTCAGTGTACTAAGTATCGGGAATTTGTCAATAAAACAAAAAATACAAATTATTCATCTAAATTTATTTTATCGCCTTCAAAGTAGGCCCCATCGCTTGCAATACAACATCTCCACCGCTTCACCCAGTCTTCCATACATTTTTCATAGGCTATTTGCGGTATGGCCTTTAGCTCATTCAGCGAATTTTCTTTTATGGCTTCTATCGACTCAAAACGTTTTCCTTGAAGTGGTAATTTTAACTTGGGAAATAAAAAAAAGTCAGACGGAGCCATATCAGGTGAATACGGTGCTTGGTCGAGAACTTTTGTTGAATTTTTCGCTAAAAACTCTTTCACTATAATGGCTGTGTGTGATGGTGCATTATCATGGTGCAGCATCCATGAGTTGTGTTGCCACAAATCTGGACGTTTTCGGCGGATACTCTCACGCAAACGCTTCATGACGCCTAAATAATATTCTTTATTCACTGTTTCTCCCTCTGGAAGGAATTCGGAGTGAACCACACCACGGTAGTCAAAAAAAACTGTCAGCATCACCTTGATTTTGGAGCGACTTTGCCGCGGTTTTTTGGGTTTCGGCTCGTTTTCGAGACGCCATTCTGAAGACTGTTGGCTTGTTTGCATGTCGTACTCATAAACCCATGTCTCGTCGCCAGTTATTATACGTTTCATAAAGGTCGGATCCGTAGAAGCTCGGGAAACCATGTCTTCAGCGACATGCTTTCGCTGCGCTTTTTGAACAAAATTGAGCTCTTTTGGAACTAGTCGAGCGGCGACGCGTTTCATGCCTAAAATGTCAATGAGAATGTTGTGGACGGACTTAAAAGATATGTTCACCTCACTAGCCAACTCTCTCAGACTCATACGTCGATTTTCGAGCACTAGCTTCTTGATACTGTCGATGTTTTCTTTGGTCGTAGCGGTTGAAGGTCTACCAGAACGAGGCAAGTCTACTACTACTTCTCGGCCTTCTTTAAAAGTCTTATACCATTCATAAGCCCTTGTTTTCGATATACACGATTCGCCGTAGGTATTTCGCAACATTTTTAGTGATTCACCACATGAAATATCATTTGAAACACAAAATTTAAGGCACACTCTTTGTTCAACAATATTTTCCATTGTAAAAATCGCCGAGGACTCAAAACTATGACCAACAAAAAGTGTAGTTTAAAACAAATTAAATGACAGATCCCGCTCAAATTTTGCGCGCTAAATCAGTACAGTGCTACCAACATGCAGTAAAAAAATTAGAACGACCTCTTTTACGCGGGTCTTTTTATTGACATATTCCCGATACTTTTTACACAGAGTAGTATGTATAGAGGCCGCTTCTGAAAACTTCAGGTGGTGAAAGTACACATCAATATGAATAACTTTTAGTATAAAATCAAGTCGGTATATTACTTAATAGAGTTTTATTAATTTTATATAATAGTAAAAGTTATTCACATGAGGTAACACGTCATTAGACCGAACGCAAGGATTTGAGGTGTTTCAAACCTTAACTTACTTATTGGTTAGACCAATGCGAGACGGCCATCATCTTGACCTTTACCAGCCTTAAGTTTCTATCCCAAACTTGTATTATTTATTTGACTATACATAAAGACTTAATTAATATGGTGCTATGTCCAATTAACATGGGTCGTTCACTTACAAAGTTTTGCCTTGCCAATTCAGTTAACTCCTCGTCATCAGGTGTAGATGGTGTGAGCCAAATTAAATGGGTAGCTAGTGACACTTGTCCTGAAAGAAGTAAATTAGGGTTTTGTTTAGACTGCCTCCTATATCCTGCTCGTGAAGATATGAGGAATTGCTTAGACCAGCGCCTCGTATGTCCTGCTGGTGTCGCCAAGGTGAGGATATGTGGATTTGTTTTTATGAAGTGTCCGACCCTTAGATAGACCGGCTAAATTGAATTCCTTTGGGAATTGTAATCGTTTATGACGTCAATGCACGCAGTCCGTTCTCGTCAGATCGTAACGCAATGACAAAGACGGACAGTACATTGGTATCGCTATAGCTATGAATTAGGCAGTAAAGTCCCTGCTCTTGTCGCCAAGGATAGGATATGAGGATTTGTTTAGACCAGCGCCTCCTATGCCCTGCTCGTGTAAGGCGAGGGTTTACGGATTTTGTTTAGACCTGGCCTCGCGGCCCCAATTTTTTATATTTGTTCTAGTTTATAACGTAAACTCACCCTGATATTTAGCTTTGTATTCCTCATCGTATATCCTCCAAGCCTTCGCATGCGCCAGCAGAACATTCTTGTTACACAAGTAAGGCGCTATTTCAGGGTCTACTATCCCGGGAGCATGGATACCCGGTGGATTGTGCGCCACCTCGCACATTACCACCGGCTCATTTATGGTCAGCCAAGTCTTCACCCGGTCAGCGTATAGGGAATAAAGAACCCTTGCGTAGTCGGCGAACCAATCAGATACTAGAGGGTTGGTCCAGCCACCTGAAAAGTTTAAAGTTGATAGAAGTTTTGAATAGAATTTAACCGCCTCCGTGGCTTGATGTAACCAAGGTTTTCCAGTCCAGTTAAAATTAAATGAGCAGGTGCATATTGTTACAAAACTTGCCAAATTGAAACTGAATTAAAGTAGGTAATAATAAAAGCTTCAAACTTTTGAAATCAACATGCAAATAGTATTATCACTGTAAGATATCCTGCGACTTACCAATTTATAGATGTATCATTCAGGTGCTTATTCGAAACTCTTGTGACAAGACAAGGGGAGACAATGTACATTGGTTTTGTTTGAATTTAATTTAAATTTTCATGTACATGCCCATTGTAAGCTGAATAAATATTTTGTTTCTTTCTTTAAACATGGGAGATTACTAACTTGGCATTAGATCTAGATTTCAATTCTTTTGTAGGTCTAAATGACTACTAATGAGAAGATGGCCTCTTTTTTACAGTGATGTTTTTGACAGGATCTAGTATAGTATAATGGCAATAGCAAAGGAACAGACTCAGCGTATGTTATTGTCAAACGCGTATCCACAAAATCGTAAAAACATCACGACACATTATAAAAAAGCATTAGTTACTTAAACCCTCAATCTATTATTTTATACTTATCACGATATGTGATTCTCACCAAGGTCTTGCAAGCTCTGTGGCAAATCCCAATGGTACATAGTGATGACAGGTTCGATCCCGTTCCTTATTAGTTCATCAATTAGATTGCTGTAGTAATTGTTGCCGTCTTCATTGATACGGTTTGAGAAACCAGACGGGAGGAGCCGAGACCAGGATATGGAGAACCTGTCAATGAAATACACATTTTATAACAATAAGTTCAAAAATTTACAAAAACCTCCGAGCAATTAAATGATTATATCATCCAGATAGACTAATCGTCGATATGGCTTAACCGATTTCCACCAAACATGGTTAAGAAACAATTTTGAAAATTTAGAAAACCCCAGAAAGATTATGATATCATCTAAATACACCAAAAAACGGTTGTAAAAGCAAAATATCTGCGAAAAGGCTTAACCAATTTTCATTATACAAGGCTAGAATAAAATTCATCTATTTGCAGTAAAACAATAACAGTAGATATGCAAATCAGTATAAAATTCACTTCATTGGCAAATATTCAAATATTATATCATCATCATCAGCCCGTAAACATCCCACGCCTCGTATATGAAGGAGTAAGGGCCATAGTCCGCCACGCTGGCCCAATGCGGCTTCACATGCCTTAGAATTTTTATTTCTCAGGCATGCAGGTTTTCTCACGATGTTTTCCTTCACCGTTTAAGTGCAGTCGGATAAATGCACATAAGTAATTAAATTAAATTTAAAAAGTCATTGGTGCATGGCCTGCCAGAGAATCGAACCTGGACATTCCAAATTGGGAGACCGCGTCTTAACCGTTGAGCCACCGACGCTCGCGACGACGACCGACGTTTCGAAGATATTTAACTTCCATCGATCCTCCATGTTGTTGGGGGTTTTCTACAATACAATACAACACAACACAACACAACGCAACACAACACAACACAATACAAATTCACTTTATTGCACAAAAGGAGAATATACATTTTACAAAGCACAATACTGAAAAGAGTACGATTAGGCGGCCTTATCACTTTGGGTGTTGGAGTATTACTTTATAAAACAGGTACTTAGGTTGTGCAAAATACGGATGCAGATATGAAATATCTACATAATTAATTACTTATTTAATAAACAAAAACTGTCCATACCTATAGAAATGTAAGCCCAACTTCTTAGCGATCTCGACATCTCTTTTCCACTGGTTGTACGAGTCGCAGGCGACATCCCCATTGCTTTGGTCACTGACTATTCCCGGGTTTTTGTGGACAAACCTATCCCATATGCTCTCGGTTCTACCTGTGTGAAGAAATAATAATAATAAAATATTTCCGACACTTACACCAATCATCTAGTCCCAAAGTAAGCAAAGCTTGTAAATGATACTAGATAATGGACATAAATATTTATATAAATATCCATGACTCGGGAATAAATGTTCGTATTCATCACACAAACATTCACCCCTAACGGAATTCGAACCCGCAACCGATGGTTTCGCTGACAGGGTCACTATCCGCTACATCAATCGGTTGTCAAATATATATAGCTATGCACGTATGCCAAGGATGACTTGCGAAGAGTATATCCGTGACTCAATGTAGAAACAAGGTTTTTAAATCGGAGGTCGCGGTTTCGGTTCCTGGCGGGTACATATTTAGAACTGAGGTGGTTGGGCATTTTTAAAATGTCCGCCTGGCTAAATACCACCATAGAATTTGTTGTGTTCCAGTTTTTTGAAATAAGACAGCCAGTCCCCCAATGGGGTTCCGTAATCTATCGCGAAGCAGCATGTGGTGTTCCAGTTGTTTGATATATGATAGCCAATAAGTTGAAGATACCTATGAATGTATGCCAATACCTCTATTTCCCTTAATTATATGCCATATTTCTTTCCTTACGGTAAAAAAACTCATCCGGTAAAAACATGTTTCTAATACCACAAAATAAGGGTAACAAGACTATCTAACTTCTAAGTAATATATTAATTAATGATATAATAATTCTAACTAAATGGCAAAGTTTGGATGTTCGTTTATTTGATTGTTGCTCAATCACGGCGAATCGGATGAACGGATTTGGATGAAATTTGGTATATAGGTAGAAAATACCCCGGATTAAGAAATTTTTTTGTCCCGATAAAGTGAGTAGTTCCCGCGGGAATAACAAATTTCCGCGATAAAGTTATACCATACGGGCGAAGCCGCGAGCGGAAAGTTAGTAACATTATAATAGTAACAAGAAAATAAGCACAACATTTGCGTACTTAAATTCGGTTTCTATTGGCTAGAATCAACATCCATCATGTTGATTCTAGCCGAAGCAACTTCAAACTTCAAGCATTTATTTCAACATAAGATACATGATATCATTTGTTTATGTCAATTTAAATCTATTGGAAATAAAAAAGTTTATTGCATTTATCTGTCAGTCGGTATGTCCAAGCTACTATACCGCTTCGGAAAAGGAAATCATCTGTGGGAAAAGAAGCGGGCGCAAGAAACCCACAGGAACATTGTTGTGCTTTTTTTTTAAATAAAGTATATAACTACTACAATTTTATAATTTTGGGGAGCTGGTCGAAGTACACCAAGCGTGTTTGTCATTCAGGTAGTCACTAATTTTATAATAACTCTTTTTTGCTAATGTTATTTTGACATAATCTTAATTTTTTTTTTCAGTTAGATTAATGATATTCTCGGGTATAAGGTTATAAAAGCGTATACAGTGTTCCACAAATGATGTATTAACTTTGCTTAGTCTGAACATATCTCAAATTTAAATTATGCTTGTCACTATTTTTCGGGAACGCAGAAATATTTTTTCGAACGTACATAATATTTTCGTAAATAACAGTGAAGGAACAGTTAAAATATTAATTTCTTTAAACCTGTCCCGGAGAGAGTCATGTCGACGCAGATTATAAATTGCTCGTATTGCTCTCTTTTGCAAAATAAAAATATGTTCTATGTCAGCTCCTCGTCCCCAAAGCAAAATACCGTAATACTGTGGAAATAACTAAAATAAACCAATCTTGTAGTAGCCACATCAGTTAGCTGTTTAATCTTCCAGGCGGCATATGCTGCGGAACTCAATCTACTTGCTAAATATTCTAGATGTATTCCCCACTGAAGCTTAGAGTCAAGAGTAATTCCCAAAAATACCGTCCTATTTACAAATTCTACTTTATCTTCAACTCATATAAATTAATCTTTATCGTTTTTTATGTAAAGATTTACAATGTAGCTAGGTTTCCAAAAGCTTAGGTAATTACCCTCAACATTCCAAGCGCCCTCCACCTGGTACGCAGCTGTAGCGGCCCCAAATTTGAATCCTGGCGGGAAGTCCAGCTCGCCGCACCATGTTACAGATATCAGTGTGCTGGAACATTAGGGTGTACATGTTTATACAATTACGAAAAGGAAACAACCACCACTTGAGAACCAAAGGAATGTGAAGTTACCTGCAGCTAAAAGTGTCATCATCAGCCCGTAAATATCCCACTGCAGGGATACAGGCCTTTCCTCGGAAATGAGGGGAGTATGGGCATGGCCCACCACGCTGGGTCAGTGCGGGTTGGGGATTTTTGATTTTTTATTTCCTAGGCATTCAGGTTTGATTGGTGACAGGGCATTTTAAATATCCGCCTGGCTAGCTACCACCATCTTATCTAAATCTGCCGCCAAGCAGTAATGTTAATAGCATTGTTGTGTTCCGGTTGTCAGAGATAAGATAGCCAGTCCTCCAAATGTGTTGGGGTGTCCGGGTCAGTACGCTTCCACCTACGACTTCATCTTCACGATTGAGGTCAAGTGATTGTATGTGCATAAAAAAATTAACTTTCCTCATGGTGTTTTCCTTCACCGTTTAAGAGCAGTCGTATAAATGCACATAAGTAATTAAATTAAATTTAAAAACTCATCGGTACATGGCCTGCCTGGGAATCGAATCCGGACCTCCCAAATTTGGAAACCGCGTCTTAACCAGCGGCAGGTAACCGGAGTCGATTTTATACGTGGTTCTGATCAAACAAGATCCTTGAGGGAGGCCTTTGTCCACCAGTGGACATCGGCTGATATGATGATGATTAATTGTGAAATAGCCTGGCATGCGAATGAGCTGATTACGTCCATGGCTGATGATCATCAAATCTAACTAATATTGTAAAAGCGAAAGTTTGAATGTTGGTTTGCTTATTTATTTGTTTGTTGTTCAATCACAGCGAAACGGCTGAACGGATTTTGATGAACATTGGTATGTAGGTAGAACATACCCTGGAATAAGACATAGGATACTTTTGATCCCGATAAAGTGAGTAGTTCCCGCGCGATAAACAAATTAAACATTTCCCCGATAAAGCTATTCCACGCAGGCGAAGCCGGGGGCGGAAAGCTAGTATAGTATAGACGACCGATTGGTGTAGTGGACAGTGACCCTGTCAGCGAAACCAACGGTTGCGGGTTCGAATCCCGCGACGGGTAAATGTTTGTGTGATGAATATGAACATTTATTCCTGAGTCATGGATGTTATATAAATATTTATGTATGTTTATCCGTTATCTAGTATCCATAGTACAAGCTTTGCTTAGTTTGGGACTAGATGATTGGTGTAAGTGACCGAAATATTTATTTATTATTATTATTATATATATTCTAGTAAGTGAAATAGATCCCTGTTCCACTCTAATCCACTGGTCAAATAGAAGGTATTCGCATAGTTAGTTTATTTATTTTTTCAAAACCATCATGGAATAAATCTTTAATTGTGTCTAGAGGCCACCTGACAGTCAGTATTCTTAAACTGCCCCAGTAAGCCACCGACTTGGCTTTAACGAATGCGTTCAATTGAAAACAACTGGGCCGACAAAGGTCGGAAGCACCCATATTAAAATGCCACTAGCGGACACCCATCCAAAGACAGACCGCACCAGACATTGCTTAACTTCGCTAATCGAAAACGAATAGTGAATGCGACTGCGCCACGAGTTCACGATAGAAAGAAAGAAAGAAGAAAGAATGAAAACATTTATTCAGGTTACAATGGACATGTAACATGTTTTTTTTTTTTTTAATATGAGAGGGCGGCAAACGAGCATGCGGGTCACCTGATGGAAAGCAATCACCGCCGCCCATGGACACCCGCAACACCAAAAGGGTCACAGATGCGGCGCCGGCCGTTTGAGGTAATGATACGTAGGTATTAGATTAAATTTATCTATATAGCTGTTAGTAACTAATTTTATCGTCGAAGTGCAAGCTACAAGTTACCGATATAGGAGTTTATTAATCTCCAGAACTCGTGCCACAGATAAGTGAAAACTCAAGTGCTACCAAACAACATACTGATAACATCTGGGTAAGCCTCACTAAGTGGGGTGTTAATCTGAATAACACCTCAGGAAAATGGTCATAAACTGATCAGGAACACGTGTGTCCTTTAATTGGCATAATCTAATTGTCCTAATATAAATCCGAATAACAGACTTGGTATAACGCAAATGCGCATAATATTAAATACGCCTAATAATAAAATCACATAATACAAAAACTGCAAAAATTATGCAGAGACGGTTATCTATAATCCTATGACACTCCGGATACCAAGACGAATCTAACGACACCATGCACTTCGTAATCCGTCAAACCCTTTATCCTACAGAATGCGCCAAAGGAACGGACATACCTGCTTATATACACTCGAAAAACATTACCCTCATTCCTTGGGCAGTCGGGATAAAACATCTCCAAAATTGCAGTCCCTATTTTCTCAAAAAAATATTATATTACCATTACACTTTTATGGCACACCTTTTACACCGCCTCCATGGCTCAATGTAAACAACATTGGGTTTACGATTCGGAGGTCGCGGGTTCGATCCCCAGCGGGGTACATGTTGTACTCGGTTTGGTTGGTGGTAGGACATTTTAAATGTCCGCCTGGCTAGCTACCACCATCTTATCTAAATCTGCCGCCAAGCAGCAATGTTAATAGCATTGTTGTGTTCCGGTTGTCAGAGATAAGTTAGCCAGAAGCCCAAATGTGTTGGGGTTTTCGGGTCAGTATGCTTCCACCTTCGACCTCATCTTCACTTAACATCAGGTGTGATTGAGGTCAAGTACGAACCCGTCTTGCAATAAAAAAAAACACCGACAGTAATTACAATACTATCATGGTAGGTGCAATAGCGGTCTTATCACCGGAAGTGATTGTTTCCATTAATATTTATACTTACTGATATATACCGGTGAGTTTTTTTACCGTGAGGAAAAAATAGGGCATATTAGGTAAGTGAAATAGAAGGTATTGGCATAGGTAGATTTTTTTTTCAAAGTATCATCTAACAAAGCGTTTTGTCTTTTAAATAACATTTCACTTAGATATCTATAAATAACATTATTAGAGCAATTTAATGCTGTATTTAAAAAAGTACAAGTTATTTATTATTTTTAACTTAAATAACACACGTTCACATAAATAACCATAAAATAAATTACCAGCCAAGCTACCATGCCCCGTAGTCTCGTTTAAAGCACGAAAATGATTTTTGTGCGATTGGCGACATAATATGCTGTAATCTTTTTTGTAAGTAGCTTTTCTTAATTGTGTCAATGTAACATACCTACATGTAACTTACGAGTACTGTTACTGAATGTCTACATGACGGCAGGGAATAAAGTTGCAGTAATAAGTATGCATTAATGGTCGCGTTTGTAGCCTATTCAACATAATTACATCATTAAATTAAATAAATAAAAACCTTGAAGAAAATGTTAGATCCAAACAAATTTCAAATTAGGAACCCTAACGTATCCCGCCAGTCGCATCACAGATTACTATGAATATACGGAAAAGTCGCATATCAATCTCTGGCCCGGGCGTGAGTCGATGATGGTTTTGAAAAAAAAATAAACTCCCTATGCCCATAACTTCTATTTCGCATTAACTAATATTATGATCTATTTTTTTCCTTAAGATAAAAAAAACTCATCCGATATATCAGCACATTCTTCACGGGTTTAGGACCCGATTTCGAAAGACATAGGTATAAGCGAAAGCCATTTGTGCGACGCCAGATAATCGAAATGCCATATGAACGAAACGGCATTTAGCCGATAGGCCATTTAATTGTAAAGACAAATGCGAAAGCCATAAGATCGAATCTACAGTTCGAAAATATTACAAATATGTCAACTCGCTTCGCTCCCGCCTTAACTTTCTGAACCTAACCAACAGTGTCGGGGTGCCCCGACCCATATTGCTCGCTCGCTATAGATAGGGGTCTGTACATTCGATCTTTATAGCTTTCGCATGTTTGTCTTTTCGATTAAATGGCCCATCGGCTAAATGGCGTTTCGTTCATATGGCACTTCGATTATCTGGCGTCGCACAAATGGCTTTCGCTTATTGTCTTTCGAAATCGGGTCTTAAACCTATTTCTTCACATATGTTCTAACAAGCCAAGCGAGTCTATGGAGTACTATATTAATTTTGTGTCTATGGTTAACAATACAAAAATCCGGGCTCAATCTCAATGTAAGGAACTAATACGGGGTGAAAAGTAAAACGATAGATTCCTTTTAATATGTAATAGTAGACCTAAATTACAATAAATAGATCCGTCTGAAATGGTGGTGAAAAGGTAACAGTCACGACCCTTTTCCCAAATGGCCACCCCATTCAGAGATATCCCAAGCATTAAAAGTTTAATGTTTGAAACAACATACACTGTTCACCTTTCGAAATATACAGAAATGCACATGTGCGCCCATCGCCGTTAAAACGTGCAAATCAATAGATATTTTTTGATGTAAAGTCCCTTAGTCGCCTTTTACGACACCCACGGGAAGAGACGGATTGGTTCTGTTCTTTTGACGCGCCGAAACCACACAGCACTTATTGGAAATAATACTGGGATACATAAAATCGCGACCTTTATCCCAAATGACGAGGTCAGAGAGATCCCAAACTAAAGCGCTTTTTTTAAGCATTTCCCTGTCAGTCAGTACGTCCACACTATCGCTTCGGAAAGGGAAGTCATCTGTGGGAAAAGAATCGGCGCAAGAAACCCACAGATTTTCAGATTTTCTTGACGTAAAGTCCGTTAGTCGCCTTTTACGACACCCACGTGAAGAGATCGTACGTACTCTGCCGGGAACTGCCTAGTGAGATTGTACTTAAACAATAAATAAAAAATATTCATACCCCAACGCAACTGCTCGTAACAACAACATAATGATTACTGAAGTAATCTTTATCATTTCGATTAGATAAAATATTTACCGTCTAATGTCTGTCAGAGTACATAAAACATCGAAGTCTTTAAGTGCTTAATTATTACAGCTTAATCTCCGTTGGGGAACAGTCACGGATAGTTAATTGATAAGTATACAGGGTGAATTTGAATTACTATAATTACAACGAGGAAACGCCGCCAGCGTTTTGGGTACCTTGCCTCGCGGCCCCAATTTTTTACATTTGTTCTAGTTTATATTTAAATTAAATCTCTTTATTTGTTACTGTTTTTAAATAAATATATTTGCTTTAAAAAAAAACCGCCTCCGTGGGTCAATGTAAACAACATTGGGTTTACGATTCGGAGGTCGCGGGTTCGATCCCCAGCGGGGTACATGTTTAAGTACTCGGTTTGGTTGGTGGTAGGGCATTTTAAAATGTCCGCCTGGCTAGCTACCACCATCTTATCTAAATCTGCCGCCAAGCAGCAATGTTAATAGCATTGTTGTGTTCCGGTTGTCAGAGATAAGATAGCCAGTCCTCCAAATGTGTTGGGGGTTTCCGGGTCAGTACGCTTCCAACTTCGACCTCATCTTCACTTAACATCAGGTGTGATTGAGGTCAAGTACCAACCCGTTACGCATAAAAAAAAGAAAAAAAAAAGACTTTTCCCAAAAAACCACAGTCGAATTCGATCAAAAAAGTTTCGATTACCCATACAAAGTAAACGATTCTGAAATCACCTTTAGTACGCAAGTCCAACAATGTTCAAGTGAAATAGAAGGTACTGGCATAGGTAGTATGCCTAGGTAGTAATTTTCTTTTTTAGAACTATCATCGAATAAAGCGTTAATTGTATAGTTACCGACTCTTCTTCTTCTTATTTTTGAGGATGGCAACCAGTCAACCTCATTGTCGAGGGACATTACTGCCAGTTTCGAGTGAAAAATTTATCTTATTTCTTCAGTTTATAGGTCAGTCTCAATCAAAACAAGTAATTCGTCGTATACAGAGTCTAGTCACGGTCAAGTCATTCTTCAGTAAAGTGGCAGAATGCTTTACAAAAGATTTTGGCGGCTTCTTGTGGGAACCCGAAAGCTCCGTTACGCACTTTAATTTACACTTCCCTTCACCTGTACACCAACACTAACGTTTGCTGCACAATATTCTGCCATTATTAAGCTTCAAAAGTTAGAATGCACAAATTTTAAGACTTATAAAGAAAAATGCTACTTCACTCGCCGAGCTCCCGCCAAAAAGCCTTACCGACTCATAGTCACACCAAGTTATCACACCAGTGTTACAAACAGGATTCTTTTTCTTGTTAGTCACACTAGTAATTTTTCCACACCATTTATTGTATTTATTCCCTAACTAGTGCTGTCCAGCCTGTCCTGTCCTGTAAAATGGAATGTCATCTGGGATGTCATCTATATTTAACTGGCGCAAGCGAGCCGGACGAGTGCGAGCGAAGCGAGCACGGGAGTTTTTGACACCCCGACATGGATAGGTTAGGTTCGAAGGGTATGGCGGAAGCGAGCCGGGCGATCAGAGCGAGCCCGGATCGCCCGCCATACCTTTCTGACATTATTATATATTAGTTTGTTCCTGTTAAACCTAAATTTTCAACAGGTACAGCACTAGCAATTATAGTATAAATGGTGTGGAAAAATTAGTAGTGTGACTAACAAGAAAAAGAATCCTGTTTGTAACACTGGTGTGATAACTTGGTGTGACTATGAGTTGGTAAGGAATTGTATCATTTGACTGTTGCGTTTGTAGCCCATTTCACATAATTACATCATTAAATAAATACATACATGCATACATACATAAATAAACAAAGGAAACTTGGAGAAAATATCAGTTTTAAATAAATTTCACAGGATTTCAGAAGGAGGACCCTACAAATTTCGCCAGTCGCATATCAAACTAGGGCGGCCCATGCGTTTTACCTAGGTCTATAAACTTTCTATGTCACTTACCTAATATGCCCTATTTTTTTTCCTTGCGGTAAAAAACTCATCCGGTATAGTCCGGTATAGTTGCAATCATAGTAGAGATATAATTAGAGATGTGATTTTGAATAATTAAGCCTAAAAAAAACGATAGTTTAGTCTAGATTTTTATAAAATCTTAATAACAATAAACTAATTGATATTTAATTAGCGACTTTTGTTAAACTCACTTACCTAACTTATTGATGGATAAAAAACTAAGCATGTTTTAGGAGTAGTCAGGCATGCATGTGTTTTTTGGCTGAAAATGTCGTCGAGCTGCATTGCTTGAAATAAAAATGAGAACTAATATTTTGTAATGATAATTTCCCTAATGTTTTGTATTAAAAGAAATACCCATTAATTGAGCGTTTTTTTTAAAGAAACACCATTTTTCAACTTTAACTTTGCGTTTCTTACAAATGCTTAATTATTAGCAATTGTTACTACATTTACAACACAATTAAATGTTTCAAGATAATCGCGGTTATGCGTTTTTCCGAGGTCTAAACGAATTTTCCTTGGGCTATACTGAGATACGATATGGGCAGAGTGGAGCACACACAACGCCATCTAATACACACACCCGTCATAAATAGAGAGGCCCGTTGACTTTACCGTGACTACACTCTATATACGCCACGTAAACGACGATAGACTTGCTTTGACTGAGACTGACTTCACAAAACTGAAGAAATATGAAAAATAAGATATGGCTGTATAGATTTAGATCCCTTTGCCTTCTCCGAGAGGAGTGAATTAAAATAAAATTAAAAATCACTGTCACTTTTTCTGTGTTGTGTGCTCTGTTGTGTGCAAGTCGTACGATTATCATTGCATGCACTACAAAAATACAATTTCATTCTTCATCTCCTCTGCGTGAATACTGCCAACATAATGTGCCACCTAGACGCCCTAAACACTAATTGAAAGTCTATGTTCGTGATTTATATTTTGGAAAAATATGTCGAAAATGAAAAAGTTGACTGGCTCATTCCGCTATACACACTGGGACCCTTGTCTTATCCTGTCCCAGATAGTGGCCATGCAGGCTGTCCTGTATCTATCACTGAGCTTGATAGTAGCGATCATGCAGGATCTGACGGGCTCAACGAGAACTTTGGACCACATCTTCGAGTATCATGTAAGTACCGACTTTATAGTAACAGATTAGTGAATAATTGCACAATGAGCCTTAGTATTGTGAAGTGTGCGAATTGTCGAAGATGTGCAGCATATAAATCGTCGAAAATTTTCCACTTTCCACTTATCATCAGTTAGAAGACTCTGTAGGGACTTTTGATCAGGCTACTTGTGTCTTCAAGCAACCCCTGTCGAATTACAAGTGGAAAACTGAAGTCAAAAGTTAAGTGCTTTCTGGGTTGTTACAGAAAAAAAACCTAACACGAAAGCTAAGATGGGAGCTAAATCATCTGAGTCTGTTCTGACTACTAGCTTGCTGTGTCTATAGCAAGTGTTTGCTTTACTCTGTAATTTGATCAAATCGGTCTGATCAAAACTTGTTCTACCCAATCATATGGTTTGGATTCAGTGCAATAGTGTGTAGTTGTGGCTGAATTCTGGGCGGATTAAGTATCAACTCAATATATTTATTATTTCTTATGGTACATTAAAACATAAAATCTATAAAATAATACTTAATTGCAACTTGCAGTGCCTGAATTGGGAAAATCCTGTATTTCAGGAGAAGCTAGGGCTTCTATGACTTAAAATAATATAATCATATGGATATAAGCTAAAAATCTATAAATAAAGTAGATA
Source organism: Oegoconia quadripuncta (assembly GCA_949316235.1). Lineage (NCBI taxonomy): Eukaryota > Metazoa > Arthropoda > Insecta > Lepidoptera > Autostichidae > Oegoconia > Oegoconia quadripuncta. Next base: position 3,098,794 of record OX438741.1, on the reverse strand, counting down.
TACAGAATAAATCTGTATTATCTACTTTATTTTTATTAGTATGATTGGACACATTGACATGAAGAAAAAGAGTGCAGTCTAATTTTATTTAGCTAAGATTTAATTAAAAAATTTACGATTACCCTTACAAAGTAAACCTTTCAGAAACCATAAAGGTGGTTTCTGAATGGTTTACTTTGTGGCTGAATTCTGGGCGGATCAAGTATGATTGGACACATTGACACAATGAAGAAGAGTGCAGTCTAACTTTATTTAGCTAAGATTTACAGTTAAACATTGTGGTTAATGAACATAACTGTGTACTAGTTATGAAAAGCCTCTGAAATGGAACGCGCTCAGAATTTTCTATCTTTTAAAAAAAAATTATGGTTTCTGAATGGTTTACTTTGTATGAGTAACCGAATTTTTTTTTATTCGACTACAGTTCCTTAAGGAAAGTTACCAGTAATCAGGAATGGTGTCACCTGTAGACAGAAATTTGAAAATTTTAAAAGATACAAAATTCTGAGCGCCTTCCCTTTGAGATACTTTTCATAACAGTTACACAGTTATGTTCATTAACCACAATGTTTAACTGTAAATCTTAGCTAAATAAAATTAGACTGCACTCTTCTTCATTGTGTCAATGTGTCCAATCATACTTGATCCGTCCAGAATTCAGCCACAAAGTAAACCATTCAGAAACCACCTTTATGGTTTCTGAAAGGTTTACTTTGTAAGGGTAATCGTAAATTTTTTAATTCGACTATGGTCCCTTAACTAAAGTTATTCATAATGAAGAGCGCCATCACCAGTTAATGGGAATTACACGATTGAAATTTGTATTTTATCATTCTGAAATAACATATTATTTTATTACTCTAGCAGGTTTACATGAGCATACATGCATACAGTCACGACCTTTATCCCAAACGGGGTGGGCAGAGATATCCCAAACCTGTTAAGGTGTTCCAAACATTAAAAGATTAATGCTTGATACAACATTCATAGTTTGTCTTTCCAAATATACAGAAATGCACATGTGACAGGGGGTGAGTCTATCGCTGTTAAAACGTCTAAAAATCCATAGATGTTTTTTGGTGGAAAGTCCCTTAGTCGCCTTTTACGACATCCATGTGGAGAGATGGGCTGGTTCTATTCTTTTTACTTACCAAAAGTGCACACCTACAGTTTATAATGTGAACATAAAGAAATTAACTACTTGTATGTTCAACATTGATACTAATAAAAATAATAAAAAGTTTTTATTTTGATCCATCCCTATCCATGCTAATAGCATAACTGCTGTACCAATCTTATTGAAATTTGGCAGAGAGGTAGCCTGGGACCCGGAGAAGGATGAAAGCATCCTGAAAAAGTCCATGATAAAGTACTTCCTCACTGGCCAAATTAATACATCGCTTCTCTAAAACCGGTCATCTTTTCCCGTGATGTTTCCTCTACATATGTTGTCATTGGCAGAATTTATTGTGCTAGAAGAGCACGATATAAAAAGCCATATATATAAAAAAAAAGTAATTCCTCTGCTAAGCTACAAAACTAGGTCTTAATCAAGTGTAATTAATTTCACTATGGTAAAATAAAAAATATAATTTTCAATTTGACGACCTGTTCGGTGTAGTGGTTAGAAACTTTGTCTGCTATACCAAAAGGTCGCGTGTTCGAATCACGTTAGGGGCATATGTTTGTGTGATGAATATAGAAATGTGTTCCTGAGTTATGGAATGACGCCAAAGGGGGTGGTGGGGCACAGAGCGCAACTAATCACAGTAATTGCGGCCGGGGCAAGCACCGGTGGCGAGCGGCTTGTGGTCACCTTTCGGCGTCTTCAAAGATACCGCTGCACTTGTTTGTATGTTGTGGTATTAAGGTTCAACTCACGAAATTTACATTTCTCAATTTTATTTATTGAATAACTTAATTTAATGTTTAATTTTTTCGTAATAGGTCCAATACATACACTCTGCAACGTTTGTCGGGTTAATTTTGTTAGACCTTATATATATTTATAAAAAAATATGTATTTGTGTGGTTTACCAACCATCTGGTATCCATAATACAAGCGTAGTTGCTTAGTGTGGATCTAGTTGGCGCTGTATATATGTGCAATTTATTTATTATTATATTATTATTATTTCAGGAAATACATGTGAGAGACAATGAGGGCAGGTCCGTGATAATTGCATTTGTGTTGAATGCTATAATTGGAGCTTTCGCTCTATGGTTGATTGTCGGAAGAACCAAGCTGTGTTTGGACTTTAGGTAATTAACAAATAATATTCTCTTTGAAGGTTCCATATTTAGACATTACACATTTGTTAGACGATATTATAACAGTTGGTGGACGAAAATGGACAGATGTAGCCAAGGACAGGAAGAAGTGGAAGGACATATTTAGTACTCGGTTTGGTTGGTGGTAGGACATATTAAATGTCCGCCTGGCTAGCTACCACCACCATCTTATCTAAATCTGCTGCCAAACAACAATGTTAATAGACTGGCTATCTTATCTCTGACAACCTCTAAGATGGGGTTTCCGGGTCAGTACGCTACCACCTTCGGCGTCATCTTCACTCAACATCAGGTGTGATTGAGGTCAGTGCTAACCTGTGGATAAAAAAAAAAAAACGCTCGTGCTTACTTAAGCAGTACTCACTTGAGAGTTTCATGTATTAATAAACGGAACTCAAGACTAACATTCATTCGCCGCTGAGGCGAATACTTGAGAAGTGATCTCAGCTGAGTCGATCTCAAGATTGGTTTATCTGAGCTTGAGAAAGCGTCAACGTCTTAAGACGCATCTCGAGTGATACAGCCTCAAGACTTGTATTGAGATTGGTTTATTAATACGGGCCTAAGACTGCGAACTGAATATTGGGTTATTCCGTTATTCCCGTAACATATTGTATTTTTTTGGATGCTTTTATATAAAAGATAATGTTTAATAAAGAATAAAGATAAAGATAGCCTTTATTTCTGGCAGAGTTACACATTTTATATATTGGCATGCACAATTACTTTTGCTTATTTTTATTATTATTATTTTCACATTAAATTATTATTATTACAAATTAAGTTATTATCATTTCAAATTACATTATTATTATTTCAAATTAAATTATTATTATTTCAAATTAACTTGTTATTATTTCAAATTAAAAATTGTACTTATATCAATCGAATTCATTCAAATTAATTTTCACAAATTACATTTCTATAAGTACAATTACTATTATTATTAAATTGAATTGATTGAAAATTTTTACATTTAGCAGCTCTATGTTTCTTCTCCATCAGTAACCCCAGCAGTTTGTCTTCCGACATAGGCCTCCTCTAAGACTTTCCACTCCTTTCTGTCTTGTGCCTTCCTCGTCCAACATGCTCCTGCGACCCTTTTAATATCGTCCACCCACCTTCGCATCTGTATCCCTCTTCTTCTCTTGTCCTCTCTAGGGTACCAGTATGTGACTTTTTGTGACCATTTATTTGTTCCTCTAATCATATGTCCCGTCCATCTCCATTTCATCTTATGTATTACGTAGGTTATTGGGGTGATTTTGGTTTTATGTCTTATATCTGTAAGTTTTACCCTGTCTCTTAACTTAACACCCACCATACTCCTTTGCATTGCATTTTGACACACTTCCAGTTTTCTTAAGTTTCTCTTAGTTAGGGCCCACGTTTGGCATCCGTATGAAAGCATGGTGTTATACACGTATCCAGTACTTTGCCTTTCTGAGCGGGAGAAATATCCTTGTTCTTCATTATCTCTTTCAGTGACCAACCTTTTCCAAGAGTTGCTGATTCTTTTATCGATCACCCTATCCATCTGGTCTGTCGGAGATATGGTTTGTCCCAAGTACTCGTAACTGTCCACGTACTCTATAGTAGTATTGTTCTTCAGTGTTATTGTTTCTTTCTGACTATTTGTCAATAGTTTAGTCTTTGTCAAATTCATTGTTAACCCCACTTTTTCACTTTCTGTGGCTAATTGGTCCAGCATCTCTTGCATTTCTATTGGGCTTGTGCACAGCAGTACTACATCGTCTGCTAATCTCAAATGGTGTAGATGTTCTCCATTTATCATGAGTCCTTTTGTGCTCCAATACAAGTTTCTAAATACTTGTTCTAGTACGGCTGAAAATAGTTTCGGGGACATAGGATCATTGTCTGACTCCCTTCTGTATGTCGAACTCTTCACCTCTGGTTTCTAGTTTAATTTTGGCTTTGCCATTACTATAAATCTGTTTGATAAGGTTGATGTATATTATAATAAAGAATAATAATAAATAATAATCAAGTAATCTTGATTCACTGAATTTTACTTCATAAGTACTTCATATATTTTTTATAACCTCTCTCTAGACCTATTCAAGATTTTGTATCCGATTTACGAACTGAATTATTTGCAAAATAAATATTTTTGTTTCCTAAACATTCATTTAAATTTAAATTATAACTATCTCTCTAACTGATATGTTGCATTAATCCTAATTTAAGATTCACTCTTTCCTCAGTTGTACGTACCACTGTCTTCACTTGCTGGCCTGTTGGATCTACAACGGCACCTTTCCGACCACCTTCTCCTGGTGGACCCTGAACGTGGCCTGTGCAGCCATCACCTGTGTGACGGGTGAGTTCCTCTGCCTGAGGACGGAGCTGCAAGCGATACCGCTCAGCAATATCGGCGCTAAAGTGGATTTATGAAAGTTGGTGTACCTTTATGTGATCTCGGAGGCTATATTTTTGATTTCTCTAAGTACCATTCAAATAGAAACGAAGACGTTTTGAAATCAAAATAAGTGAACTGGTATTTGTGTATGGGACAATATAGTGAAGTGATAATCGAAGTGAAACTGACGTTTGTTGTGTGGATTTATACGGCTGTGCGAAGGCTCCATTTCTGTCATACTCCCAAAATTCTAATTAAAAATACTGATATTGTCGAACATTTACAAGGATTATTGAACACTACGATGTGATTGTGCTAATTTTTAATTTTCATTAAGTTACCTAAAATTTTTCTCGAAAATGACAGAAATTGAAACATATCCAGCCCATAAGATCGGCTTTAGCAGGTCATATCCGTGGGTTTTGTGATCATTGTAGACATTTGATAAGGTAGTAATTAAAGTGCACGGTGACGGGCGCCGACGTAGAATCAGAATTAACTCTTGACACTGCAGACCCACTGGAGTGTCGTCTCGAGATCCCGCTCAACGCAACGCACGCCCTTAGGGTTCAGCTAGCATGGAGATCAGCGGCAGCGGCGTGACAATCTCGAACGCGTGAGAATTACAATCTCGAACGCGTGACAATAACTTAATGCGCGATGAAGTGTTATAGACCTCAGGACAAAACTCTTTGTAAAATGTTTGTACTAATATATACATAACTAGTGTAACTATTAGCTATATATATGCAAGAAATATGCTGTGTTATTAGCTCGTAATCAGATAGGCAAACAATTAGAACCCTTTTCTAGATATTGCCTCATGTCAAAGCCTAAACGAAGCTAATTATTTTGTATGGACGCTCGGTCTGCTAATATTAATATGGTCACTATAGATCTTTTAAAATTGATCTATGGGCTGTATCAATAAATATATGTTGAGATTGAGATCGCCTCTCAGTCTCATTACTATTTTTTTGATACTGTTTTAATATGCAACAGATTCTCAAGCGTTAACTTAAGGTCATCTCAATCTTGAGAACGATTTATTAATACCTATGAGTCTATGAAATCGAAGGATTGCTATTGGGTATTGTACCAGAAATTCTACAGACATCATTCGGCGGTGATGCAAGTTTAAGGAGATGCCGTGCCGTTATTTAAGGAGATTCTATGAATTCTCGCATAGCTTGTTTGAGATTTATAGAGATATCAATGTTTATAAAATATAAATATGTCCAATTTAGGCGTAGTCGGGGTTGGAGAGACGATCTCATTGCGTTTCATGAGGAATGGTGGGAAGCCGCCAAGGATAGAAATGCGTGCAAGGGTTTGGGGTAGGGCTTTGCCCAGCAGTGGGACAAGATATCGTTGTAGTATTGTTTTCCCTTTGCACACAATTTGATGTTAAACCCCAAATTTACTCTGTTTGCTACTTCAATGCTCAGGTGGCTGGTAGAGATCTGTTAAAGAGATAAGTCCACCTTTGTACATGACCTATCACTTGTACTCTGTTATATGTAATATTTTGGTGCAATAAAGATAGGCTGAGTAAAAAAAATCCTATTTAATTGTTGTGTTTATTCTAAATCTGGAGAAGTATTTATTTTTTTAAACCACCATGAATTAGCTGGGGTTTGCTTGAGTATCTCGCCGTTTTGTTGTCTGTCAAACGAATTATACTGGTACTATAAGCACAGCAGTACAAGAATAGCTGGCATAGAATGACCCGCAGTCTTTCTACGACACGAGATAGAAGCATGCTGTCACGTTTGAATGCTTTATTTTGAATTTGAATGACACAAAGCCTCTATCTGGCGTCATTAGATTATTTGTCGAGTTTCGAAGGCCCAACTTATGCATTATCCAGTCTCAACTCAAGTTTTTTCCAATATCTTCTTTCAAATATGTTTTACGTACACTGCTATATGTACCACCCACTAATTACCTTTTGATTCTTGAGGTGAAATCTTTCCGAATAATTGTCGATATTTACGTTATGTGCAACTTTATCAATATTTAATTTTACTAATATATCACCGATAAATTAGGGAGCAAAAGGTAATTCGTATGTGTTTTAATTGTATTTCTGATTGTATATTACTCTATAGGTACTATGAAAATATTAAATGCATCCAGTAAAGGTGTTCGAAATAAGCTTAATTCTTTGAGCTGATGATGAATTATGCTCTTTTGAAGCCTACAACTTATACATATTAGTGTTTCTGATTGTACAACAGGCAGTGGAATACAGGCCCTAATTTATAAAATCTTGTTTTCTGATAAAGGAATGTTGTCACGTCAACATTTTGTAAATGTAAATAGAATATCACATTTTTCTATTCAGGAGTCACTTTGCATTTCATAAATTAAGGACTGATTAGTAGATTCTCTTGCATTAAAGACAGTTCGGTTGCTAAAATATATTTTAATTAAATCATATATACCTATATATGTAAGTAAATTAAAATAAACAATATGCAAGTTTCATTCATTATTCAGATTCGTAGTTCATATAGGATTATTTGTTATACAGGTCATAGCCGTGTTTAGTAAAAATGGCTTTACTTTACGCATCGATCATATACACTAATATTTGATTTATTACATAAATAAGCTCACGCCAGGTCCCCTTTGGGGTAGGCAGAGACTATTGATTTCCACTTGCAACGACCCTTACATACATGCTCGTCGGTTAGTGGTTGACCGCACCCGACCTTTTGCGAGTACGTCAGTCACGTACGTCCTTCTTGGTCGACCTTTACGGACCCATTCTCGCTTATTTTATCCATTTATAATATCGAATTAATTCTGTCATCCAGCTGAGATATGAGGGAGGCGGGGTACTGCATTCCGATTGGCCCTAGTAAGGTTGTTCTTGACGTGTTTTTGAGAGAGCAGTAAGCTGGAAAGACTAGCCAATAACTAATTGAAAGTTGTTGAGCATCTGTTCAATTATCCTGATGTGTTGACTGACGCCTCTCGCCTGCTATTAGGAGTGTACATGCGGGGTTTGTGGGCGATGGTTTTGGGTCACCTTTATTATATTCCAAACCAAGACAACATTCATATTATACCTACTCTGTCGCCCAAATTGGGTGGATTTCGAGATTTCTATTATATCAATAAACTGATCAGTCTCACTTTCTTTATAATGCTGTTTAAACACACAAAAGTATCTCAAGTGTCAACTTAAGTTCATCTCAATCTTGAGATCGTTTTATTAATACGCGCTATTAGCTGGGTGGTCGATGGCTACGTAAATTAGCGCTCAATCTTTAGTTTTTTTCTTGAACTGGTTTTTTAAAATTCCCGACATCGATTACTGAACGACTTAGAATACGGGTCCAGCCTCCAGAGGTATCCAAATCCATCAATGCATGGGACTGTGTTACTAATCTTTATATTATTTTATTCTCCTTTAGTTTATGTATAGATAAACTATGACTGCACGACCCCCTTAACACTTCCTGTATAAGTGGGTCTCGGCGTGTACATTCACGATAGCGTACACTGGTATTGTTAGGGTAATATTGCTGTCGACTGTACCTAAACTGGTTGTAATCGACGAATCGAAAAAAATCTGGTTATTTAATTTATTAAAAAAAAAATTATGTCCAATAGAATTTACAAAAAAAATACGCTTTTTTGGAATTATATCTAGTAATCTATTGAAATGAAACTTATAATTTATGACTTTATTATTTAAAGCGATAGAAAATTATTTATAATTGCAGCTTGTATCCATAAAGAGAAGAGTGCGGACTATATTTGTGAAATACGATCCTTCTCGACTTAGCAATTAGCGGGACTAGCTTGTTCGTCTTTCTACAAAGACACGAAATAGGCTTGCGTCTCTCTTACTGCCGACAGTCGGGCTGATTTTGTGACGGTTTAATTATTTGCCGACAAAAAATCGGTCACCGATTGTCGGACCTAGAAAGTCGGACGTGGGAGGGCAGCCTTATGCGAGTAAAAGAAACGGAAACCTTCTATCTCGTGTCTTGTCTAAAGAACGTGATAGTCGTCGCTGTACTGAGACTACGGAGCATGTTTCGACATAGATAGCAACCAATTTCGGTCGTTAACTCCTAACGATCTTATTCAAAATGTTATAGTGTTCATAATCATATCGGTTTTTGTTGGAAGCCTGAATCGTAGTTTCAATGGAAACCGATTTTTTGATACTAAAGACTCTAATTCTCCAATTAAAATAACATTGTTAGGACTTAGCGACCGAATGCTATTTCTCAAATAGTAGAATGGTTTACGGCAAATAATTTGTTACTGAATGAGAAAAAAACTAAATGTGTAAAATTTGTACTGCCTAATGTCAGGGAGGTGCCCACAAATATAATGATAAAAAATGTCACTCTAGACCTTGTTGAGTCCACTGTATTTTTGGGCATTACTTTGGACGCCAAATTACAAATATCCATAAATTGGCGAAGAAGCTCAGCTCTGCAGCGTATGCAGTCAAAAAAATTAGACAAATATCGGACGTAAATACTGCTAGATTAGTATATTTTAGTTATTTCCATAGCCTGATGTCTTACGGTATCTTGCTGTGGGGAAATGCCGCGGATATAAATACAATCTTTGTTTTACAAAAACGAGCCGTTCGCGCAATTTATCAATTGAGACCTGCAGTGTCACTTAGAGACAGATTTAAAGAGTATAATATTCTAACCTTTTCGTCACAGTACATTTTTGAAAATCTAATATATGTCAAAAAAAATATAGCATCATTTAGGAAAAATAGTGATAAACATGATGTCAATACAAGAAATAAAGATAAACTTGCAGGTCACAAAAGTCGCCTCCACAAAGTCAGTAATTCATTCAAAGGGTTATGTATACGCTTTTTCAATAAAGTTCCTGTTGATATACAAAATCTTCCTTTCAATAAATTTAAAGATACTATAAAACAGAAACTTATTAAGAAAGCATATTATAAAATATCAGATTATTTAGATGATAAACAATCATGGACATAACCAGCCCGTTCGCATAACCAGGCTATTTCACAATTAATAATGAAATATTATAATATAAAATAATAATTTTGTTATATAAAAACCTTTTTTTAAAAAGAGCGACCTCTCGAGTTTCTTGCTTGTTCTTCTCAGGGGAAAATTGCCTTTTGAACAAGCAGTAGCTTTAAAAATGTAAAATCTGACTATTTTAAGTGTACCCTGTGTACCTACAAAATAAAGCATTTTTTGATTTTGATTTTGATTCGATAACATAACGATCGCTATCTATGTCGAGACTGCAGGCCCTGGTCTCTGTCAACGCCAGGTGATTCTCTGGCACTGTTGTCGTTAAAATTAATAGATATTAATAGATAAAAATTAATAGATATTAACTAAGCGAACTGTAAATATAGTATTTATTATATTATTCGAAATAAATATTATAAAATGTTGTATAAAGAACAAGTTTTTTTATTATTTTACGGTATACGGTATATAACCGGATGTCCCTCAGGTATAGGGCAAAATTTATAAATACGTAATAAGACCTGTCGTAATGTATGGATTGGAGTGGTGGGCCATGACGAAGAGGGATGAAAGAAAATTGCAAGCAGCAGAGATGAGAATTTAATTTATTTAAATAAATAAATACCAGCCACAGGACGTCTACTGCTGAGCATAGCCCTCCCCCATTTCTAGAGCGATCGGCAGCAAGCGGCCTGTATCCAGTGACTTCTCGCGATCTTCATCAGGTCGTCAGCCCCCCTTGTGAGTGGACGTCCTACGCTGCGCTTGCCGGTGCGTGGTCTCCACTCGAGAACTTGCTCCATTGGCCATCAGTTCTTTGACCTATGTGCCTTACCCACTTCAACTTGGTAATCCGCTGGGCTATGTCAGTGGACCTAGATGGCGCTGTGTGTTTGTGCAAAGACATTTATTTATTTATAATGTGCATGTGTAAATATAATCGTTAATTAAATGTGTAAATAAGTATAATTAAATTTTGCATGCCTATGGTGTCGATTCGGATGTATACACCTAAACTAAACTAAAACCAGTTTTAGAGTAGTACTGTCTCCTTCTCCCTGGTACAGTACGATGCGACGACATCACTCCAAACTGGTTTTAGTTTAGTTTAGTTGGTGTACATCCGAATCGACACCATTGTCTGTTAAAACGTGTGAAACTTCATATTTGTGAATGAGATCTGTGTACCACATTTAGAGCAAAATAAATGTATTTGTATTTTGAGTATCATCACTAGGAAGACTGCTAACCCAATTACCGTCTATTCAGACTCGTCGTAAATCCGCGCGAATTCATTTGATTAAGTAACAAACTACGGGCTACGGGTGATTGAGTTCAAGTGCTAGCCCGTTGTGCATTAAAAAAAGGGATGGTTACCAAAAAGGAAAAAAAGAAACATTTCTCTAATTCAATATATTTAAAAACGGAATCATAACAAATATTCAGCAACATAAACTTTTTATATCACAATCTCACAATATACTTTAGCTTAAATAATAAATTGAGACTATTGGCTCATAAACTATACCGGCGAGGGTTCAGTTATATCAGCACTCCACGCTATGTGCGTCCCGTTCCTGTCCGCAAGTAAAATGTTTGTGGGAACGAGATGCCCTGCCATTGTCTACGCTAAGACCACTCGGAATATTTCAGTTTCAGACAATTACTGTCTAGAGAGGCATAAAGCTAACCCGTGAGTTGTTCTAAGCGACCGAATTTTGCTGCTTTTTCATTATTAAGATTGAAAGTAAACATTTTAAAAGTCTATTTGACACACCCCAGGATTTTACTGATAAATTAAATTACTAAGTTAAATAGTTTGCCCAAAAATTGTCACTGCTTTATACACCCTCTTAATTTTAAAAGTTTTTTCCACCTCTATTGTCTAGTTAATTTTAGTACACATATTTACAATAAGCTTACAATAGACTTATAGAAGCTTATTAGAGACTCTCCATGTTCCTTATACATCTGTGCTTTAAAGGTATAATATTAGAAACAAGAACATAAGTCCAAAAGGATGTTTCAGAGGCAATACAATCCGTTCATCCGTTTAGGTAACCAGGTACAAAGGAAGATATTATCCTCTTTACTCGTAACCAGTGCTTGGCGGCAGACTTTGATGGTAGCTAACCAGGCCGACATTGTAGCAGGTTACAAACTACAAGAAATATTATGTCAGAATACTGAACACCGACGTGTTTAGTGAACAATCACCCTGTATAAAATATTATGATAGTCTACCATTATCTAATATTAAAATATTACTGGATTGATTTAATTTGCGACTAGTTAATTATAGGGTCTAAATGGCGCGAGTTGTCAATAACTAGCTGGTCACTGAGGTCTCACTGATCTACATTATCCTTATGTTATCTTCTGCTACTTTTGCCACCTAATGCAAATAGTACTTACAAAATATTTTCAAGAAGTTATGATAAAATATTTTCTAATCTTATTTTGTAACGAATCTTTTCTATAGTAAAGAAACAAACAAATTCAAGTTGCGATTTGTTTTAAAGACATCCATTTACCAATAATAACCAATAAAGAATGCTAGTTCTATCTAAGCTGGTTACGAAGGAGGACTGAAGTCTTAGTTTGTAACTGGTTACGAAGACAAACGTGGTGAAAGCAATGGAGACATCTCATTCCTACACACGCGACGCACATAAGCGCGCACTTGAAAAACTTGGCTGTTAAGTTATCTTTACAATTTGTCGCTAAACAGATTGTAAAAGAAAACTTAAAAACCAATAACAAAGTCAAATCTAATTAAAAACAGTGTTCTTGATTAACTATGAGTGCATGTTTATAATCTAATTTAAAATAATCACAACATACGAATTTACACACTTATTACGTATTATAATTATTGCTTATTTTAAAAATTAAACAAATCTAGTTACTTACAGAAAAATAATCATTTTCACATAATTGGTCTAATAAAGGTGTTTGTCCATTCGGCACGATTGACACTTGACGGAGCGCATTTTTCCCTGCCAATTTTATACATTCAGTTTATTGCGAAAGGTATTATGTCAACTTTATTTTATAGATCGCAAAGTTCATAACAAAGTTCCATTAATAGCGTCCCTAACAGTGGCACACGCTCTACTTAGGGAATGGGCCATAATCAAGCCATAATCCACTAAAGTGTCATTCCATAGCCCTTGATAACTATGTATAACATTAGTCCAGATTAAGGTCAAGAGCGATCCCATTCTAATTAAAAAAAAAAAAAAAAAAAACAAAAGACGATCTCAGATCACCCTCGTACCTACTTGCTTTTTACTTTCGGTATTTTATTATTCGATGTGGTTTGACTTATGTAAAGGAATAAGGGTCTAGCCCATCACTAGTAAATTCATCATTCAGAGACAATTTCAATATGGCGATGTTAGTTTACGCGGGACCATTGGTGGATTAGTGTCCGTCCGACTAGTGGCCAACTGATTGTCGATAGGCCACCGACTTGACTGTTTAATGTGCTCTCTGAACACGCGGTATTAAATACCACTAATAGTCACCCATCCAAGGACTGGCCGCGTTACGTAGCTTAAATTCGCTAATTGAAAATGAATAGCGAATGCTACTGCGCGTATGAAGAACTGCTTGCTAGTGAAAAATGCGCTCATAATCAACGCATGCGCCTGACTAAAGAGAAGAGTGAGACAAATACGACCGACATCCACGTTGAAAGAGCGGCAAACGGACACACAGCTTTATTTTAAAAACACATTCACAAAACAATTTCAAACCATCACGACATCAACAATTTAAGCGAAGACAAAGCAATCTTATTGCTTATAAAAATAAGGCGTTCGACGAAAGCTTCGTTATATAAGTACTTGTAAAATATTGTGATTCCGATTTGAAATAGGTCGCTACTTAAGATTTTAATTGGAAGTCTTATTGCTGCCGATTTTGATGTGACATCTTTAAACTAAACATGTTGTCTTCTTCGTCCTGGAATAATAAGACGCGATAGTACCAGTCTAAAACTTGTTTTAGTGAGAAGTAACGTCAGATAATAACAACTTAATAGCCAATAAAGGGCGTACCTATCTAAAACGAGGCATCCTCCTGTCAGGTGGCAATAAAAAACGACCATTACTTAACTACGTAAAACGCAAGGGCTAATTCACCACATGTGACGCCATCTGCCGGACACTTACGTTAACAAGTAATAGTGAGTGATTCTGTACGTACGTTGACCCTGAGCGCAGTAATTAAAGGTCGTTTACTTTTCACCTTGTGCATTTCTTTAAGATTTCTAAAAGTACGTTTTACCAACTCTTCTTACACTCATTGGGACTCTGTTCTAAAAGGATGCCTCACGCCCATAGGTAATGAATATGGGATCAACGACACAAATAATGATCATTTGAACGTAAAAATTACTTCCACATAATCTTATCCCAAATCGGAACCAAATGGCAGATTCTGAAAATAATTTTACGCTTTTATAAAAGGCACTGTACACATCTTTATAATTTTACGTTAATAGGCCAAAATTGTGTGAATTCGACTCTGAAGATTCTAATAAATTTATTCGACTTTTACAGCAGTCTATAAGACTTTCTTGCTTTATGTAACTTATTTTACTTAAAAAATTGCATCTACAATATTGTTTAATAAACGATTTGTATGCTTGTCCTACAAGTTTAGTGCAAATGTTTAACTCTACAACGAAAGGGTGGAAATTTACACCCGGCAGGCAGTCCCAAGATTGAAAGGCGAGGGTGGAATAATTTAATGCAATTCCAACGACTCTGTTTTTACTGGAGTCGCGCTAAGGTCCTTATCATATACCAGGGATGGCGAAACAATGGAACCAAAATATTTTGAAACTGAATGTTTGCGTTTAAAATTATCAAACTTCACTATGAAGTTCAACGAACGAGAGTTGATAGTATTTAGTTTTATTATTATCCCAACAACCACTAAGTCAAAATTAAATAAATAAATATTTCGGACACTTACACCAATCATCTAGTCCCAAAATAAGCATAGCTTGTACTATGGCCACTAGATAATGGATAAACACAAATAAATATTTATATAAACATCCATGACTGGGGAATAAATGTACGTATTCATCACACAAACATTTACCCTCGCGGGATTCGTACCCGCAACCTTTAGTTTCGCAGACAGGGTCACTATCCGGTACACCAATCGGTCGTCTTTTTTGACGGCACATCAGTGATCTCATTATTATTTTTATAAGAAAAAAATGGCACGTTATTCCATGAAGATTCGCCATCCCTGTCATACACGATACTTTTAGCATCGGTGGTCAGTGATTCAGTTTTCGGATACCAACCGCAGCAACTCATTGGGAAACACGACGCTCAATACATCTTGCGAACGATCTACATGTTCTGCGGGTGATTTATCGCTACAGTTCAAACGCAGAAAGTCACTAATACGTAATGCAATATCAAAATCGCCGATGCTAAAAGTATCACATCTGCTCAGTCCCTAAGTTGTGCTAGTCGTGCAGAGGTGACACGGTATTGATACCGGCTGATAATGACTAAACGTTTTTCTAGCATGACGAAACAGGAATGTGACTAACCCGGATTAACCCTGGATAGGTGGACTAGATATTTATGAACTAATATCAGATGTTGCACTAACATAGTTTATAGAAAAATATAATGTGCACTAGAACACTAAGCTAAATATAGCAATTAAAGACTAATTATTTAGAATGTGGCCGGATTGCGACGAAGAATACCATAAGTTTGAATACAGGGTGACATCGAATTCATGGCTAAAAATACAGTGTTTATGATCAACTTTCGTATTCTTCTAGTAGAACATAACACTATTCTTGTCGCCTCCCTTTATCTAAATATGGGCATTGCATAGCCCTGTACAATTTTCTTTTTCCAAATCGTAATCCACTCATGTTTCCCCTCGATTTTTCCATTAAACGTGATTTTTTTTATATAAAGCCGCCACCAATAGGCTTCTCGGGTGCATAACGTAAATTTCGCTCTTTCAATGTGCTTGCTGTCTCTCTTTAACTCGAAATAAGACAACTGAAGATGGCATATTTAATACATGGTCCGGCTTTATATTATACCTACTTATGCTTAGTAGGTACTTATACAATAATAATTTTCATGAATCACCTGTAAAACTAGTGCGACAAATTAGATGTCACCATGTTTATTGCATTGAAGAAGTCGTTAAAGCTCATTACTCGATACAAGCGTGACGCTTTATATGTTTTTATTACTATCAAAGGTCGCATGCTAGTATTGCTTGCGCAAGTTGTCTCGTCATGTAAACTGCGCGTCATCTAAAGCAAATAGCTTATTTTCAAGTTATTCCTGTTATCATTCTACAAGGTTAGCCGGAAAGGGCGTTCTTAGGGATGCACTAGTGAGCTGGGAGCATCGCATTTTTAAGCCTCAGCGAACAACAAACAAATTTTAACTTGAAACTTCTGTTCGCGACACCAAATAAGCCCATTTCACTTAGTACTCTCTTTTAAGACTAACGTCGTATAAGGCGCAGCATATTATTTATTTCATTGAAATATAACTAGCAAAATATCTACAGGGTGAAATTAATTCGGGCAATTCCTGTTTATTGATGACTCCACTCCTGATTACGGTCCACAAATTCTTGGGACTTCCATACTAAAGGTGATTTCAGAATGATTTACTTTGTATGGGTAATCGAATTTTTTTTGATCGTATTCGACTATGGTTCCTTGGGGGAAAGTTGTTCGTAATTAAGAGTGGCATCACCAGTTAATGGGAATTACACGAATTCAAATTCACCCTGTATGTAACAATAAATATTAATTGTTTAGTTTGGTATCGATCTACGTGCTAATACTAAGGAGTGTAGTTTTGTTTTAATCATTATATTTATTTACCTATACAGAAAACATTGCTATATCAGATCACAAAATGATATGTCACTTTATGCAAATTATAATAAAACATTTATAATTAACGGTTATTATGATTATTTATATTCTATTTTGTTTATATACAGGGCGTTTAAGGAACACCTTGTCATTTGAGATTATATTTTAAAGAAGATTTTTTTGTTGAACCACTAAACTGCGTGTAGTGTTTGATGCAATATTATGTATTTCTTTTACTATTTTTCCTTCGAATATACACAATTCTTCGTCCGGAGACCATTCTATTTACAATATGACACCGAGTTTTCATATATTATTACATTATATATCATTACAAGTATGTAAGCTTCATATCTGTATCAGTATATACAAGTTTAATGAAGTAATGAGTAATACATTCAATTCTATATAAACGACTTCGTTTTTATGAATGAAAACTCAGGTTCACTAAAACGAAATTATTTTTTATATTATTTGTCTATTTAGTAAGCCTGTAGACAAGTGACGTTTCTGTATTGACGAACGCTAACAATTAATTCCTCTTAAGTGTTTTTTTTTTTTTAATCAGAATGGGATCGCTCTTGACCTTAATCTGGACTAATGTCGAGATAAGGTCTACGATGGAACGAGCTTTCCCAGAAGATGCCTATTTAACCTGACTTTAAAGAGCTGCGGGTTATATGCGATTGGAAACACAGACGGAGGCAATGCGTTCCACTCCTTAGCCGTGCGCATGAGAAACGAAGACCTAAAACGCTTGGTCCTTATAAATGGCACGTCAACTAAGTGCGGGTGATATCCTGCGGTACGTCTTGAATTTCGATGTAAGAACGGGGATGGCGGGATCAACTCATGCAGTACTTCAGCACACTCTCCGAAATATATCCGATAGAAGATCGAAAGGCATGCGACTTTCCGTCGGTGTTCAAGGCTGTGTAGATGGGATTCTACCAACTCTTTGTTGCCTATCAATCACTTGGCTCTGCGTTCCACTGAATCTAAATCTAAATGATTAATTTTTTAATTCATCTCCGACCACATCGTCACTTTCCATCAGGTGAGATTGTGGTCAAATGCGAATCCAGTCAATCATAAAAAAAAATATTCTTGGATATTGTACAGGGCAAATGGTTAATAAACCATACGAAAAACATGTTTTTTTTTTGTAATTATACCTTTTTTTTATGCACAACGGGTTAGCACTTGACCTCAATCATACTTGATGTTTAGTGAAGATGAGGCCGAAGGAAGTATACCAAGAAGCGTACTGACCCGAAAACCCAAATATTTGGGGAACTGGTTATCTTATCTCTGACAACCGGAACACAACAAAGCTATCAACATTGCTGTTTGGCGGCATATACCTATACATATTACAAATGTCAATATCCATAACACGAGTAGACATGCCCGTATTCATCATATACAGGGCGTCCCAAAGTTATGGGACATGAAGGGGAAGTACCTTAAATATCGTAGATAGTGAATTTTGCTCAAAGAAGACTTTATGTTATTTTTAAAAGTTAGTAATTCTGCATTCATAGATTTTCTAAAAATTATTTGCTTCGGCTGGGAATCGAACCGACTCAAATGTGAAAAAAAAAACACCCTACTTTTATGATGCCAATCGAAAGAATAGCTAAAAAATAATAACTCTGCCTAAGTAACATAGTATTTTAAAAGAAAGGAACAACGTGAAATTAATCATTTTAATCAAATAAAAAACATACATGAAACTGCCGTAGTCAATTAAGTAGGTATTTAATTTGCCTTCTGTCTAGCTTACAGAGGACGTATTGAAATACAAGTTTTATCATTTCATCTACACGTGCACTTATAATAAGGAAAACTATGTTAGTACCTATTTTATGAAGTGGGTACTTATTTACAAATAATCAATGCTATCTTTGGAATGATAATATCGCTACTTTTCGAACGTCGTCGGCAATAAATAACTTTCTTGAAATTTGACTCAATCATTTTATGTTGTTCCTTTCTTTTAAAATACTATGTTACTTAGGCAGAGTTATTATTTTTTAGCTATTCTTTCGATTGGCATCATAAAAGTAGGGTGTTTTTTTTTCACATTTAAGTCGGTTCGATTCCCAGCCGAAGCAAGTAATTTTTAGAAAATCTATGAATGCAGAATTACTAACTTTTAAAAATAACATAAAGTCTTCTTTGAGCAAAATTCACTATCTACGATATTTAAGGTACTTCCCCTTCATGTCCCATAACTTTGGGACGCCCTGTATATTAGCGGGATTCGAACCCGCTACCTCTAGACATAGCGATCAGGGTATGTAAATCAAAAAGGTGGTCTTGATTGACAACTCTTCTCATTGACATCCAATCAGCTGCGAGACATAAAGGTCACTATAGAAATGATTGCCACTTGTCTACAGATAATAAAATCGCTTATTTATATTACTTATTACTTCCCCGCACAAAGTAAGCATAAGAGCACTTAAGCAAAATTCTATATCTGAAGAGATTTATTTAATTTTTCTCAAAAGTCAAATTCAACCATATCAGTTATGTAATAAAGATCAAAGTTAATCAAATTTATGTTACATACATTCTATACTGAGGAAATAACGAAATCGCACATCTTTGAATAACTCTGATTTTTATGAATTTACAGACTCCGCTTCTATTAAATAAGACCTTAATGTAAGAGAGAGAAAGTAAACTGAGTGTAACTGATGTAAACAAAACTTTTGATAGATTCGAATTTTAAAATTACTTTCTTCGCTAGGGAAGCATAGCGCTACTTCAATTCGTGGTTTTGCGGGAATTATGACTTACTTTTAGAATAGGAGAGATAAAAACGCTATGTTGACGTTCATATGCATATGAGCGATATTACGGATTATTTGTGTGTGTGTGTGTGTGTGTGTGTGTGTGAAATTGACGTCACGAGGGACTGTAGATTTAACTCGATTACGATTTATAATAACAATAACAATATATAACAGAAACGTTCATGAAACGTGAAAGCCATCGTTGTACATAATTATAAACTAAAAACTAGATAATATTCGATAACGTACCACAATCAACTGTTTTTGGGCTTGCGGTCAGAGGCACCTACAGTGTCAAGTTATTTTCATGACCGATTGTCCTAGTAGATATTGGACCCTGTCTTATTATTAATTTTAGGAAAACCATAACACAATGACCCCAATTAACATAGTTTTAGAGTAATACCTTTTATAAACAAACTTAGCTTTTCAATCCAAATGTGGAGGACTCTTACATATTGTCCGCATCAGCGTCTCGATTTATAAATAAATATTCTTGGAAATATACCCAGCGCCATCTAGCCGCACACTATGCATAATATAAGCAATAATATGCATAGTGTGCGGCTAGAAATAATACAAATATATGCCCATAGCTAAATTCGACCGCGACCTTTTAATGTAGCAGTCAGGATTTCTTACCACAACATTAAATAGGTTCATCATAAGCTATTAAAATTGTTTGTTTTGGCTTACAAGAATCGGAATAAGATACGGACGGATAAATCACAAGTGAGGAAAAAAAATGTAATGCCTCTGAACGCCAACCGTACATAATCTCTGTAAACATAAACCTTATTTATAGGAACAAAATACTAAGCGTCATTTGTATTTATGTAGATATAATAAATCTTAACAGTTAACATAAGATAATATAATAACAAGGCGATTTCGAAGAAGTGTCCTAATTTAGAAAAATAGTAATAAAAAAAACAGAGAACCTTTCGCAGAAAAGTATCGATGCAGCACTCAAATTGTAGGCGATTTGCTTTTTTATTACTATTTTTATGAACAAATTTGTTATTTGGGATACTTTGGACCACACAATCACGTGTAGTGTTCGATGGATCTGGACTAATAAATTAGGACTTTGAATACAAAGTCATTCGTTATAATAATACCAAATGTTAATATTAACAGGGGCCATAGAAAAGGACGCAGTAATTGAATTAAAAATATTAGCACTAACAACAATTCACATAAAATATTACGTAGATTCACAGTGGCTTCACAAATCACACTGTTGCCGTTTAGCTAGCTGGTGTTCGATCGCTTGGTACCACGTAAGCGCGCGAGAACTAAATTATACTCGATACGTCTATCCATTAAAACGTCTAATGGATCCCCTTATCCTTACTTCTAGGACACACGTAGTACTAGTAGTAGTACTAGCGATCGATCGCAGCTACGACGGCTGATCGGTCGTGTAAATTTTCCTACAAATTTTGGACCATACTGTGAAAAATGTGACCCAATTGAGTTCTTAATCAGCTTCTGAATTACCACTTTCGCTATGGTCCCTGGTCACACTAACATGCTATATAACATTTCTTCTTGTAGACAGATAGGGTGTTAGTAAAAGTATCATTTTCCTTTACACCACGTATAGTATAAGTGAAGTACAATACAATAAAGAAGTAATTTTTTTAATCCACCAAATAGTTTTTATTTTACAATTTTTTTAAATCCCCGCACTCTAGCAAGTTACCTCGCGCGCCTTCGTCCATCGCGACGGACGTTCATTCACCCACCGCTCACCGACGACGCCGGCGACTACACGACGTATGTACTTACCTATCTATCTACCTACCTAACTGTCTGTCTACTTTTCTGTTTGCTCGATTCCAATTTTCCCTTCCTACTTTCATGAGTAATTAGGAAAATGATACTTTTACTAACAACCTGTATACACTGTGATTTAATTACTCCTAAAATTTAAGAGATGGTTCAGATCATCATACGAAACAAATTTCTGTTTGCTGTTTTCGATTTCGAATTCGGAGTGGGTATATCTTTTTTGTTCTAGTTCCCTCTATCAGCAGTCATCAGTCGTACTCCTTTTCTACCAATTTTTTTTTATGCACAACGGGTTCGTACCTGACCTCAATCACACCTGATGTTAAGTGAAGATGAGGTTGAAGGTGGAAGCGTACTGAACCCGAAACCCCAACACATTTGGGGGACTGGCTATGTTATCTCTCACAACCGGAACACAACAACGCTATTACCATTGCTGCTTGGCGGCAGATTTAGATAAGGTGGCGGTACCACCAACCATCTTACTTCATCCATCCATCTTTTCTTTGACCTGCTCTTATTTCCATTCAAATATTCATCACTCTTCTCGCTACGAGTCATTCTTCTCTCCACACACCACTCAATCCTGTTGCTCCTCAATTCTTGGCTTACTGGCGCTATATTCAGGCTTCCTCTCACGTACTCATTCCTTTTTTAATCCAAATCAAAACAAGACAGATTTATTTTATAAAAATAACATATGGACGCGTCATGACACATATTTACCGCTCATTCACTAGGCTGATTCTCCAGAGAAGAACGAGTAAGAAACTCAGGGCTGCTCTTTTCATAAGTATTTTTACAATGTATGATTGGACAAAGGAAAATAAATTAATGTTTAATGTCCTATCATCTAAATAATTAGAAATTTTATAATGTCCTTTTGCTCATCCCCTACATCCATCGCAACATTCGCATCTCCGCGTGCACTGTCTCGTCCGTTCCTTAGTGACCCCCACACTCAGATCTATACAACACGACAGGTTTTATGATCCAGGGTTTATGATTCTCCATGGCCTAGATCAACCAATTTCAATGTTTCTAAGAAATCGTATTTTTTTATACAAAAAATGTAGTTAGTATGATGACCGGTAAATATGTAACACCCCTGACTCAAAGGCTGGATCGGCCTTTGAATCGTCTTGTATATTTTCTTCTTTGTCCAATACCAAAAGATGTAACTTATGATTGTCTAAATAACCTCTTAAAATTTCTGGAGTGATTTTCACGGTGTTTTTATAGGGCCAGTCACGATACTCACGCAACCGCTAGTGACGTCGTCGACCAATTACATAAACAACAAATCATATATGCCAAATGATATCTGAAGCGATTGCGAATGATTTACTGCCCTGTTGATAAAATATGCAATTTCATTTGTATGAGTGATAATGCCATGTTAATAACATTACTATTCATAAAACATTTCACTAACATAACATGTTTTATTACTAACGTTAACAACAAAGCATGTTGCACGTTTTGCGTATTATTTTAACGCAAACACACTTCAAGTTATTATCAAGTTAGTATCAATGTTGCTTGTTTAGCAACCAACTGTTAAAAAACATGTCACATATAGAGTTCCGTCATGTTAATATTGTTATTAACAATGTTGAAATCATTCATATAAATATTTATAACATGTTTTGTTAGTAACATAATAACAAAACATGTTAGTTGTTTTGCTGCAAAATTTTACGCAATAACAGACCATTCTGGACTACTCAGAGAAATACTAATAACAATCATATAA
This sequence comes from Oegoconia quadripuncta, assembly GCA_949316235.1. NCBI lineage: Eukaryota > Metazoa > Arthropoda > Insecta > Lepidoptera > Autostichidae > Oegoconia > Oegoconia quadripuncta. Next base: position 3,075,867 of record OX438741.1, on the reverse strand, counting down.
CATGTGTTGCAACTAACATAATACACTTACATAGCAAATAATTGTCTTCATCTTGTGAGCAAACGTTATAAAACTTACAATAGTTAGACGAATGTATTGAACGGTTTTGTTGTAGTCACCTGCAACTTTAAAGTATACCCTAATGTATAAAGCGCGCTATATATATTTCATTAATTATATTATGAAAGAAAAATAAATAAAAGATATGCAAACCAAGCCACGGATAGAGTCAGCTAGGTAAGAGTGGTATTTGACGAAGTGTGTTTCTGGCGCCGCTTCTTTTCCCAAAGATGATTTTCCTTTCGCAAGAGGTAGCTTGGACATACTGACTGGCAGATAAATGTTTACGCCTATAAGTAATATTGCCTTTAGGATATACTTTTAGCTGCAAGATATACTATTTTTTTTAAAGACTAGACCATTTTAAACACTGGACAGATTTATGTTATATTATCATGCATGTCCAAGATTAAAAATTCAATCTTAATTTATTACAAAATAAATGTTTCCAGAATTAGATTTTGGACGGCATTATACCGTTGTACAAATTAGTTTTTAATTGTAAATTGTTTTTTTTTTTGACAATCCACAGTGTAAAAAAAAGCAAAGCTTAATATAGTGACGTCTGATTTTTGACATACAGGGAGTTGTTGGTATAAATCAGCTTATAGTGGCAATGTGTTTGAACCACAGACTATAACAAACATTAATATAAATGTCGCTGGTAGATCGCTGAATTAGACACTTCATGTAATGCCTAGGCGGATCAGGTAGCATTCAAAGTAAATTAACACAACCTAACCAACTCGCTCTGAGCACCAGTTTCCTAGGCATTTCATGTAATAACTAATTAGACGATCAAACCGCGACATATACAATGCTTATATAGCTTAGTAAGCCACAAACAAAATTTCTAGACTTTTCCTTACAAAGTCCAAACGTAGTATTCTTTTGTAGAGAAATTTGTCAAGCCATTTAATTGTATATCTGTGGTCATTCCACATTTGAAATTTATTGCAAAGAACCACTATACTAAAGTTACCAACGATGATTCATACTATACTGTAATATAGTACGAACAACTGCAGAGAAATATGAGTCGTAATGGCTAAGTCATACGAGCGTTCCGAAGCATGTGCGAATGGCAAAAACACGGCAAATAGAACCCTACCAATTTAAACTTTTTATTACTTAGGACTAGTTTTACTCCGAGAATGTGGTCGAGTGGGAGTAGATAGATTGTTTTTCCTTACAAGCTAATTTCAGCCGTATTCATTATGAGATAAAGTTCACAGTTAATGAAAATCTTTATGGGACTTACGTTCTTTTAAAATTGAGAAAATAAGGGAAAATGTAGCATGCTAAATTTGTTTTTTTTTTATGCACAAAGGGTTAACACTTGACCTCAATCACTGATGTTAAGTGTTACCTGCTGTCAAGTGAAGATGAGGCCGAAGGTGAAAACGTGGCTATTTTATCTCTGACAATCGGAACACAACAATGCTATTAACATTGTTGCTTGGCGGCAGACTTGATAAGCTGGTGGTAGCAAGCCAGACGGACATTGAAAATACCCTAACTCCAACCATTATATATAAATCTAACCGCCTCCGTGGCTCAATGAAAACAACATTGAGTTTACGATTCGGAGGTCGCGGGTTCGATCCCCAGCGGGATACATGTTTAAGTACTCGGTTTGGTTGGTGGTAGGGCATCTTAAATGTCCGCCTGGCTAGCTACCACCATCTTATCTAAATCTGCCGCCAAGCAGCAATGTTAATAGCATTGTTGTGTTCCGGTTGTCAGAGATAAGATAGCCAGTCCCCCAAATGTGTTGGAATTTCCGGGTCAGTACGGTTCCACTTTCGACCTCATCTTCACTTAACAGCAGGTGTGATTGACGTCAAGTACCAACCCATTATGCATAAAAGGGTTTAAAAGAACAACCCTTCGAGTTACTGTTCTTCTTAAGGCAAAGTTGCTTTCTGAACAAGCAGTACTCGTAGCTTAAAAAAAAAAAATCTGACTATTTTAAATGTACCCTGTGTACCTACGAAATAAAGATTTTTTTTGAATTTTTTCCTCAGTTTGAAAAGGGTGTAAGTAGCATAAATATTTAGATTAACTGTAATCTTTATTTTCTAATAAAATACGGTCGAATTTAGTTTGTGAGTAAAATGAATTACAGTTTGTTTGAAAATTAGTTGGTATCGTTTACTCATTAATATCTGCAACGAAAAATCAATAGCACAAGCTGTCCTTACTTTGGGACTAGATGGTTGCCGTGTCAGAAATATTTATTAGGGTATTATTTATTTCTGTGCAACTGTCCGTACGTACATAAGGTATACATATCCTCATTCCTATGTGTTTAAGGTGAACTCTCGTCGTCCACTTCGGTGATGACAGTGTCCGACTCCCAACGCGCGCGTTCCGCGAGCAACGACTGGAGTTTCTATAAAAAAATGTGAGATAAGATAAAAAATGTGACGTTTTTAAGTGATAAATTTTATCCTACGAAATAAATATTTTTTGACTTTGACTTTGAAAAAATATTGAATGAATAAGTGAAAAATATTTTTAAAGCATTATCTAAAAATGCTAGGGAGCACTTTTTTTAAGTTTAAAATATACTTGTTTAAGAAAATCACGCTCTTCCATGTTACAAATAGTAAGTAAACCACAGATTTATAGAAAACTAAGAAACTTACTGAAAAATAATAATTACAAAATTTACTTTATGATATTTGTGTGCCCATGCAAGACAATATTTTGTTATTGCGAGTATAATATGTGTTAGTGAGTTAGTAAGTGAGTGAGTGAGTGAGCTAGTGAGTGAATGAGTATGTGTATGGGTGTGCGTTTGTGTATGTGCAAGTAATCCTGTAATATAACCAGATCGTTCCATTGCCAGGCTATTTTATAATTAATATTGAAATAAATTGTGCGTTATCAATCAAACATAAAAACCTCATTTAATAAGGGCTGTCCCTTCGAGATCTTGTTTGATCTTCTCAGGCGAAAATTGCCTTTAGAATAACCGGTAAAATCTGACTAATTTAAGTATACTCTCTGTACTATAAATCTGCATATGTCTAGTTGGATCTTCCTGATGTTTTAGTTACCATTTTAATGGTCGATAATTACAATAAGAGAAAAGATACAGTAGGTTGTTTTGAGAGAGTTTATTCCGTCCGTTGCATAAGTTAAGATTTCTTTTTAAATACAGAATAAATAAAAAAAATCTGTCTGACCTGCATTCGCGAAGCGTAAGAGCTAATTATAAATAATACCTAAAGAGTTATCACGTACTTTCCGGCGTCATCTCATAATGCCAACTTCGCAAAATGACAACTTCTCAGAATGCCAACTTCTCGAAATGCCAACTTTTCAGAAAGCCAATTTCTCCCAATGCCAACTTCGCATAATACCAACTTCTCACAATGACAACTTCTGAAGGGACAAACAAACAGGCATAGTTGTGTATATAACATGATGTAACAATGACACGGATATGTTCTAACAGGACCTTAAAAATTGAGAACAGTTTATTTGTTTAAAATATTAAAACACATTGTTTAAAAAAAATATTGGAAGTACGAGGTAGTTTTCATTAAATTAAGATTCGTAAAAAAAATCAGTAAGTTGAGGGTATTTGTTTTTTTTACAGTTACAGAGAAATGTTTTTGTTCTTGCATATTGAGGAAGGAAATTAATTGCATTTAAATATAATTACGCGTGACTCAAATATGACAAAAAAACCAAATACCCTCAACTTACTGTTTTAGGTTTCTGTGGCGCACTTTTGTATTGTATTGTGTTAAACCTTTTTCATATATAATGAATAAATAGAAAAAAAAAATGAAATCTTAATTTAATGAACTGTGAAAAAAATGTTACCTCGTACTACAAATATGTTTTTAAACAATGTGTTTTAATATTTTAAACAAATAACAAAAACTTCTCAATTTTTAAGGTCCTGTTAGAACATATCCGTGTCATTGTTACATCATGTTATATACACAACTATGCCTGGTTGTTTGTCCCTTCAGAAGTTGTGATTGTGAGAAGTTGGCATTACGCGAATTTGGCATTGGGAGAAATTGGCTTTCTGAGAATTTGGCATTCTGAGAAGTTGGCATTTTGCGAAGTTGGCATTATGAGATGAGACGACGGAATTCATGATTATAAAATTAGTGTCCGTGTTTATCAATAATTATCGAAAATAACCGCAATTAAAGCTATTTAATTCATCCAACTGTATACTCTAATTACTTATAATTTGTATAGGTACCTCATATTTATCAAGCACTATAATTCTATTTTCCACTTTGGGCGCGAGGTCACATGACTGCTGCTCCAAATCGTCCAGCGAAGCCCGACGGGTGAGCCTGCAAAGTAGTGACAGTTTAACAACTTGATTCATCCGTCATAATAAATAAATAGAAATATAATAAATCAATATCCTTGGACATACACACAAAGCCATCTAGTTCCACATTAAGCAACTATAGGCTTGTGTTGTGGATACCAGACGGTTGATATACTTCATAAATACATTTTGTAAATAAATACTAATTATAAATGAAAACATCCATAACTCGGGTACACATGTCCTTATTCATCATATAAACATAGCCCACTAGACGGATTCGAACCCGTGACCTTTTGGTATAGCAGAGTTTCTTACCACTACACTAGACAGGTCGTCAAACAGAAAATTATTTTTTTAATTTTATCATATTTGTTACTTGGTTAAGATCTAACTTTCTAGCTTATAGTCATATAGTTTAACCGCCTTCGTGGCTCAATGTAAACAACATTGGGTTTACGATTCGGAGGTCGCGGGTTCGATCCCCAGCGGGGTACATGTTTAAGTACTCGGTTTGGATTTTAAAAATGTCCGCCTGGCTAGCTTCCACCATCTTATCTAAATCTGCCGCCAAGCAGCAACGTTAAAAGCATTGTTGTGTTCCGATTGTCAGAGATAAGATAGCTAGTCCCCCAAATGTGTTGGGGTTTCCGGGTCAGTACGCTTCCACCTTCGACCTCATCTTCACTTAATATCAGGTGTGATTGAGGTCAAGTACGAACCCGTAGTGCATAAAAAAAAATAGTGGTATATCGCTTGACATCGCCTTTTGCAGGAAAATATTTGGTAATATTTCATCCATGGTTTTAGAAGCTTATCATAATTTATTTCCACGAAACGACACTGTAGAGACACTACATTGAAGCATCTAAATTAATTTAGATCTAAGATTCTGGTTTATGGAAGATCTACAGGCAATTTTGACACTTACATACCGGATGAGTTTTTTTAGCGTAAGAAAAAAATAGAAGGTATTAATTAGCACAGGTAGTTATTTTTTTTTCAAAACCATAAACCTTTGTCATAGTCATTGTGTCATTTGACGGTCGCGTTTGTAGCCTATTCAATATAATGACATCATTAAATTAAACAAATAAAAAAAAACTTGTTGACAATATGAGTTCCAAATAAATTTCGCATGATAGGAATCCTACAAATCCCGCCAGTCGTATTCATTCACCGGCCGGAGCGTGAGTCGATGATTTTGAAAAAAAAAAAAAAAAAAAACTACCTATGCCAATAACTTCTATTTCACTTACCTAATATGCTCTAGTTTTTCCTTACGGTAAAAAAAACTCATCCGGTAAATATAAATGTTTCGGACACTTGCACCAATCATCTATCCCCAAACTAAGCAAAGCTAGTACTATGGATACTAAATAAACATACATAAATATTTATATAAACATCTATGACTCGGGAACAAATGTTCGTATTCATCACACAAACATTTACCACTCGCAGGATTCGAACCCACAACCGTTGGTTTTGCAGACATGATCACTATCCACTACACCAATCAGTCGTCGAGTATTCCATCATTGTAGATTTTTACAACATACAAGGGAAAACAATAAACAAGCTTTCGCTATTCGTTTTGTTCAATGTCTGCCGCGCAGTGCTTCGGAGGGCATGTTAAATAGTCTCGATTGTTTTCAATTGAAAGCAGTCGTGAAGCCAAGTCGGTGGCCCACAGGGGCGGCTTAAAAACACTGAATGTCAAGTGACCACTAGTCGGTCATAAATTCACCAATCCACACTGGGCCCGTGGTCGATCATGGTCCATACCCTCTCCCAGTAAGAGGAAGCTGTACCCCAATAGTGGGGACGTGTAAAGCTCTTGATGATGAAACGGAATTTCTAAATTTTTCTATATTTTCACGGCTCAAATACGCAAGGTTTTCGCGGTAATATTCAATAATAGATTTACCATCCACAACACACAAAAATTTCATTTCATAAGACTGTAAGTGTCGTATTGAGAAATCGATCTCAAGATTGACATCCAGTCCCACTCTCAACACTATATTTTTTGATACTCTTTAATTACGCAACAGTATCTCAACTGTAAACTTAAGTTAATCTCAGTCTTAGTGATGCGTCCGTACCTGTGATGGTGCGGGTTGTGTCCGGGCACGGCGTCCGTGGCGGTGGAGGAGGCGCGGCGGAGGGGCGGGGGGCCGTCCAACTCGCTGCCGTCCAGCATCTTCACTAGGCTGTGTCTGGGGTACACCATCAGGAAGATAAAAAATTTGGCTGTATTGGCTTAGTAATCTGTGCCTGTCTAAAAGGACAACTTTAACCCAGACAAAAAAAAAATCCTTACCAGTCTCTTTTTTTTTTTGTTTATTCTCCACATGGACTTATTAATTAAACAGGACTGAGTACTCGCCGCTGAAAAACGAGCCGAGCAGGATGTGTAACGTAGAGGCCGTTTGTCTCTGTCTAACAGGGTGACCACAATATATTTGTTACTTGGGACAAATGTTGTAATAAAATATTTGTCAAAAAACTTTGGCGTTTTGACATTAGCCGGCGTGAGCCATTTATTTCGCATTTCTTCATTTTTTGGGAAACTGCAATAATAGTACAACAGTCAGGACCCTAATCAATCACACATATTTCACATATTTCGACTCATTTCAAGAATTCATGGGCATCCTACTTCTTTGATTTACAAAAATATTATTTTTAGCTTACCTGTGGAAAGATATGTTGCAACCACCATAGGATTCACTTGGGCAAGTATAAACGCAACACTTTTTCACCATTTTACTCCTTTTACTTGTTATAATATAACAAATACTTTAAAAAACTTTTAATGCAAAGAAAATTCAAAATCACACCGAGCCGCCATGACATGACATGCTTTTCAGGGTTACCATAAAAATAACAAAATCGAAATAAAAATTTATGTTTTCTGTTTGATTTAAGAATATATGAAAAGAAATTAATGCGAATGTTATTTGTTTATTTATAATTGTTAAAATAACATAAAAATATAAGTGTTTCAATGGAATTTTTGAGTAGCCAAAACTGTTGATCATAATCATTTTTTTTGCTGGCAAGATGTAAGAACGAGACACACGGCCTCCGTTATTATTATCTCTCTCGGCTCGGATTTGCCTTTGTGTATGGTGCATCCAATTTAATACCTTATTGCGTTGACATAGTGATCATTTTCCTAAATGATTCTTTTGATAGTTATCAGTCCTGTTTAAATAATAAGTCCATGATTCTCCAAGAATGTTGAAAGGCAAAGGCCTGGTCTGATCAGCCTATACAGTCCAGTCTTCTGTAGTATTCCAGAATGCTGGAATGTATGGAAGACTTTGGCTACTTCTTGTGGGAACCCGAATGCTTCGTCACGCACTTTAATTTACACTTCTCTTCATTTTACCACCATTTTATTTAAGTCTGCCGCCAAACAGCAATGTTAATATCATTGTTGTGTTCCAGTTGTCACAGATAAGATAGCGAGTCCTCAAATAAGATGTGGTTTCCGTGTCAGACGCTTCCACCTTCGGCCTCATCTTCACTTAACTTCAAAAACATTTATCACTTCAAAATTTACCATACACATAATGTACTTACTCTATAGACTGTGGTAAAGGACTTCTTGGCGGTAAATCAGCGCGTGTTATTGCATTCTTTTTATGTCTTCAAATTTGTACATTCTGAGTTTTAAAGCTTAATAATGGCAGAATATTGTGAAGCAAAAGTCAGTGATGGTGTACAAGTGAAGGGAAGTGTAAATTAAAGAGGTGACGAAGCATTAGGGTACTCACAAGAAGCGGCCGAAATCTTCCGTAAAGGCTGTGTGTTTGTCGGCGTTATGTGTGTATGTACGTCCACTCTGTCTCTGTTCATTAAACATGGCTAAGAACCTAGCACCGAGTTAAATTGAATATAAAAAAATCATATATAACCATAAAAACGATGTTAAACGCTAAATCGATCGATTTAACCGCCTCCGTGGCTCCATGTTAACAACATTGGGTTTACGATTCGGAGGTTGCGGGTTCGATCCCCAGCGGGGTACATGTTTAAGTACTCGGTTTGGTTGGTGGTAGGGCATTTTAAATGTCCGCCTGGCTAGCTACCACCATCTTATCTAAATCTGCCGCCAAGCAGCAATATTAATAGCATTGTTGTGTTCCGGTTGTCAGAGATAAGATAGCCAATCCTCCAAATGTGTTGGGGTTTCCGGGTCAGTACGCTTCCGCCTTCGACATCACCTTCACTTAACATCAGGTGTGATTGAGGCCAAGTACCAACATTGTGCATAAAAAAAAAATTATAAAAAAATCCGTTTCGAAGAGGCAGAGTAATCGACTTTCATCAAACATGGCTAAAAATCTGCCTCCTAATTTAGGCTTTAATATAAAAAAACCTCACTCAAATCCGACCATGCATTACAGAGATACGCCAGGAAAGACTGGACTTACACACACCGCCGTCAAACACATAACATTTGCCGTTTGCGTCGGGGGTTAAAGACGGATTAAAAAGGTTAATACTCCCAGTGATGGTGTAATATAAATATCTCTGCACATACACACAGCGCCATCTAGTTCCACAATAAGCAAATAGGTTTGTATTATGGATATATGGTTGATATAATTACACAAATACATTTTTTTTATGTAAATACTAAAATATGAAAACATACATAACTCGGGAACACATGTCTGTATTCATCATACAAACACATGCCCCTAGCGGGATTCGAACCCGCGACCTTTTGGTATAGCAGTCAGAGTTTGTAACCACAACACCAAACAGGTGGTCAATAATTGACGACCGATTGGTGTAGTGGATACTGACCCTGTCAGCGAAACCAACGGTTGCGGGTTCGAATCCCGCGACGGGTAAATGTTTGTGTGATGAATACATAATATATTCCTGAGTCATGGATGTTTATATAAATATTTATGTATGTTTATCCGTTATCTAGTATCCATAGTACAAGCTTTGCTTAGTTTGGTACTAGATGATTGGTGTAAGTGTCCGAAATATTAATTTATATTATTATTATTTATTTATAATAATATAGTATATCTTTACCTCCGGCTGAGAGTGACGAGTGACTGCCGATGCTTGGAGGGTCGCCTCTTGCCACTCCGAACATCAATAGCCGCGAAGTGGTTCTGTATCGCCATGCCCACCTCCGGGCACATGTCCTCCTCAACCTGCCATCAAGAATTCAGTTAATCACTGAAAGGCTAGTCGGAAGGATAGTTTTTCCGACTAATAAATAAAAGCTTATAAAAATAATTTGTAACATTTTAACACGTTCCGAGACACAACCCGCCTCTCGACGTTATAACCATAAAACTTCTATTGTATCTGATGATCTGTCCCGGAGCGTGTTAAGAGTCGTAGCTTGCACAAACAGAGAATGCTTCCAATAGATTTAAATAATATATAATAAATGCTTGAAAAAAAAAGTGGATGAGCAATTTATGGAAGAATAGAATACACTATCCCTCTGCATTCTCTATCGCATATTTCATGGGGAGTGTTCTGAAGAACTGTTCGAGCTAATACCCACTGCTCAATTTAACCGATACATTTCTCGCCGAAAATTAAATTTCCATCCACATCACCTGGATGAGTGGAAGTCTACCACTGTACGTTTCTCAAGAAACTTCTTACCACGTACGACCGCCCTGTGTAACGGACTTCCGGCAGCGGTATTCCCGAACGAGTACGACATTGGAACCTTCAAGAAACGAGCCTACACCTTCCTCAAAGGCCGGCGACGCATCTGTGACCCTTTTGGTGTTGCGGGTGTCCATGGGCGGCGGTGATTGCTTTCCATCAGGTGACCCGCTGGCTCGTTTGCCGCCCTCTCATATATTAAAAAAAAAAAAAACACTTATTCGTCGACCATGACACAAGTCACTTAACCTACATTATACACATAGAATATAGAATACTGGGTTGGTATACAGGTAAAACTAATAACAGGACACGTGACCCATATCAGGGGCAACGAAATGGTCCAGACTCAACATGTGCTGTGGGTAGAAACCCGCAGCGCTGTTCATTCTGCCAAGCAAGCAACTGTTTGCAGTAAGCAACTGTTTGTTTCAGAAATAAATAATAACTTAAATCTGAAATAATTAAACAAAAATGAAGATACATAAATATAACAATTCACAAATCAAGAAAAGTAAATTGACCCGGCTGCATATAATATAATAATATAAATCCAATGCCACAAAAATGGTGGCTGACGGCGGCTTTAAAAATACTCTTAAAAATACTCTCTCTAAATTTAATGCTAATCAGCAATGCACTAATCAGCACTACACTCTCTAAATCAACATTAATCAGCATAACACTCTAAATCACAACAACACTCTCTAATAAATAAATAATAAATAAAAGGTATTTATTCACCACAAAGTTATTTAAACAAGTAATTAATTGATAATAAATAAGGTCAAACTGTGAAGAAAAGGTAGGGACTCAGCAGATTTGCTGATTTTCAGTCCCCCCCAAGTAGAGTAGTTGCTGCCACCAAGGAATTAATTACAATTACTCTATGAATAAATTCAAACATTAACTAAAAGTCAACAAAAACAAAAATCTATATCTAAAATCAACTCAAAAACAACTGCAAGTGAAAAACCATAAAAAGCTAGACACGAGAAGGTATCATATAGGTAGGTATTGGGTAAAATTTCAATACTTATGTGTGAATGTGCGAGTGAATTTAATTGTTCTCAAATTATTATTACTAATTTAACAAATTTAAATCATATCCGAATCATACTGAAATCATTTCTAAATAAGCATTAATCACCCACTCACCAGCACCCTATACTTGAGCAGCATGCTGAACCCGTCGTTCCCACAGTACAGGTACTGTTTGATCCCCAGCCGATATCTCCAGTCATGCAGAAAGGTACTCATCTCCTATCGTCACCACTTAATTTCCTACTAATTACCAATCCAAGTAAATGTCTACTTACACTTGAGGCAAGTATTATCGTGTGAATCAAAAGGACTGAGAAAACTGTTTTTAACCGACTATAGGAGGAGGTTCTCATTCGACTGTATTTTATAAAAAAACATTTTTTAAAACAATTTTCCATGGAAGCTATGCCATTTATGAACTGATTCCGACAATTATATTTATGCTTGAAAGAATATATAATATGAAGAAGTACGGAGATAGAGAACGAAAACAATTATATATTTAGTTATACCTCGTTGGAGTGCTTGGATCAAGTTCTACCAATTAATTTGCTATAGCATTGTGTCAATACTCTCTCTAAATTAGCATTAATCAGAAGTGCACTCACTAAATCAGCACTAGTCAGTACTAAATTCGGACTATACAAATCTTCTAAATCAGCACTAAACTCTCTAAATCAGCATTAATCAGCACAACACTCTCTAAATAAGCATTAATCATCCACTCACCAGCACCCTACACTTGGGCAGCATGCTGAACCCGTCGTTCCCACTGTACAGGTACTGTTTGATCCCCAGCCGATACCTCTGGTCGCGCAGTAGGTACTCATCGCCTATCTTCACTACCTGCTCAGCCACCCTCTCGCCGGGAGGCTTTGTTGGATCAAACGCGAACGATACGCCGGCCACCTGATAAAAAAAGGATATTTGAAGGGTCGAAGACGGACTTTATTGATACTCAAAACGAAATAAGGCTGTGTTTCAACAGTGGGGACTGTTGAACACTCCCCACTTGTTCACTAGGAGATGGTATGAGCCATAAGCCACTTCCGTGGCTCAATGTAAACAACATTGGGTTTACGATTCGGTGGTCGCGGGTTCGATCCCCAGCGGGGTACATGCTAAGTACTCGGTTTGGTTGGTGGTAGGGCATTTTAAATGTCCGCCTGGCTAGCTACCACCATCTTATCTAAATCTGCCGCCAAGCAGCAATGTTAATAGCATTGTCGTGTTCCGGTTGTCAGAGATAAGATAGCCAGTCCCCCAAATGTGTTGGGGTTTCCCAAAGATAAGAAAGACTTAATTAAGTGTTTTCTTATTTCGTGCAATAAGGTTTAGTGGTTAGTTACGGAGTCGAAGGATTTATACGCTACTTACTTCTATGGGAAAATAAAAATTGCAAGTCTTAATTAATAATTACCTGTGGGAATCTTCCCTCTAAACTGGGGTACTTGCTGACCGCGTTCTCTAACACCTGGAGGATGACGTCACCGCTCGCCTCCACCACCACTAGTGGGTCCCTCATGGGGATGATGGTGCACAGGTCGCGGAGGGTGAAGTCACCAGCTGGATGCACCTGGAATATAACGTAGTTCATTACAGAGGGAAGAGTTTCATTTCATTCAACTTTGGGACCTTCAAGAGGAGAGTGAATAGGCATTTACTGGGATTGCGTGCTTCATCTTCGACCACATCCATCAGGTGAGATTGTGGTCAAACGATAATCCAGTCAATCTTAAAAAAGAGATAAAAATATTAGGAAGTAAATGACTTGATATGACATATGACAGAAAATGTTTTAGAGCCTATATCTGTTTGTGGTATTGGCTGAAACGGCTGAACAGATTTGAGTTCTTTCATTTACTAAAACTGGTTTGGGAGACAGTTCTTAACCATATTTGATTGAACTCGGTTCCGACGTTGGTTTTGGTTTGTTGGTTGGTTTGGTTGGTGGTAGGGCATTTTAAATATCCGCCAGGCTAGCTACCACCATCTAATCTAAATCTGCCGCCAATCAGCAATGTTAATAGCATTGTTGTGTTCCTGTTGTCAGAGATAAGATAGCCAGTCCCCCAAATGTGGTTTTCGGGTCAGTACGCTTACACCTTCGACCTCATCTTCACTTAACATCAGGTGTGATTGAGGTCAAGACCAACACGTTATGCATATAAAAAAAAACGTTAGGAAGATATTTCAAAATAAAAAAAAATCTTTTTTTTTTGCAGTAACATATCTAAATAAGTGATAACAAAGCTAGATGCATTTATTTTAAGTTTAAAATTAACTTGTGCTAAAAGGTGCTGCTCATCCGTATTACGAAGAGTGTGTAAACTACACATTTATAGTTCCTAATTGTGTTCTATTATTATCATATAAAATTATGTATTGTGTAGCTGAATAAAAAAAAATCTACGTAGCCGACTGTACGTGTTAAGTGACACAGTTACCTGGTCAGACCGGAAGGTGCCAGAATTGAGGAGGACCAGGTCTGCCCCCGTGGCTGCCAGCAGAACGTCACACACCCAGTTGCCAAGGTTGCACTCTTCTCGTCTGATACAGGAGAACCGACCCTCGAGCGGTACGCAGAACTTGCCAAGTATCTCATCCATTTTGCCCTCAATCATAGCTGAAACAGATAACTAAATATAATAACAATTTTAAAACCAAACCAAAAAGTTTTCATCGAAATCAGGCCCGAGAAATCTTCCCTGAGGGATTTGGAGCGGGAGCTTGGTGATGTGCCAACCAGAAGGTAGAACCAGAAGGAAGGAAGGAACCATTGGAATTTGTTGAGAACACTGTTTTTCTTGGCATCACTTTGGACTCCACACTACAGTGGGGGTCGCATATTGAGACACTTGCGAGCAGGCTCAGTTCAGCTGCTTATGCTGTTCGTAAGATTAGACAACTTACTGACATTAAAACAGCGAGGCTCGTTTATTTTAGCTACTTTCATAGCATTATGTCTTATGGTATACTACTGTGGGGTAGAGGTGCAGATATTCAAACAATATTTGTTCTACAAAAAAGAGCAATCAGAGCAATATATAAATTACGCTGCCGTGATTCTCTAAGAGATCTGTTTAAAGAAATAAGTATTTTAACTGTTGCATCCCAATATATATATGACAGTATAATGTATGTACGCAAAAATATATGCCTATTTCGCAAACATTCTGATAATCATAATTTGAATACTAGAAACAAAAATAAAATTGAAATTCCACAATTTAGACTTAGCAAGGTTAGCACATCCTTTGTGGGACACAGCATACGCTTTTACAATAAAATACCAGAACATGTATTGAGCTTAACAGAGCAGAAATTTAAACGCCACATTAAAGAAACTCTGTGTAAGAAGGGTTATTACAGGATAGATGATTATTTAGGCGATAAGGAGGTCTGGTGTTAGCTGGTCGTTATGTTAATTGCTATTGTTTTGTAATTATGTAATATAAGATGTAGTATTGTTGTAAGGATGGAGACTAGTTGAAAAGATGTGTTGTTGCGGAGTTTCTTGTCGCTTCTTCTCCCTAACCATAACACCTTGTGAAGCGATGTAGTTAAAAAAAGAAAAATAGCATGTTGACTTTCAATAAGTGATATTTTTGTATCCTACATTGAATAAAATATTTTTGATTTTGATTTTTGATTTGAAGGAAGGGAACTCGAGAATTGAAATAATATAATATAAGGCTATAATCTATTAATATGATAATGGTGTCGATTCGGATGTACACCAACTAAACTAAAACCAGTTTTGGAGTGGTGCCGTCGCATCGTACTGTTCCACGGAGAAAGAGACGGTACTACTTTAAAACTGGTTTTAGTTTAGTTAGTGTACATCCGAATCGACACCATTATACCTGTTTTTATTTTGCGCAATAAAGAGTATTTTTATTGTATTGTATTTTTTTTTATGCACGACCGGTTCGTACTTGACCTTAATCACACCTGATGTTAAGTGAAGATGAGGTCGAAGGTGGAAGCGTACTGACCCGGAAACCCCAACACATCTGGGGGACTGGCTATCTAATCTCTGACAACCGGAACACAACAATGCTATTGCTGCTAGACCGCAGATTTAGATAAAATGGTGGTAGCTAGCTAGGCGGACGGAGGCGGTTAGTCATGTTACCTGAATATTTCTCCACCTTCGCCTTGAGGATCTGGTCTTCAACGTAAG
Organism: Oegoconia quadripuncta; assembly: GCA_949316235.1. Taxonomy (NCBI): domain Eukaryota; kingdom Metazoa; phylum Arthropoda; class Insecta; order Lepidoptera; family Autostichidae; genus Oegoconia; species Oegoconia quadripuncta. The sequence continues at coordinate 3,060,601 of OX438741.1, read as the reverse complement.
AGCTGTTCACGTTGACCTCGGCGATGTCTGCCCGTGTGCTCTCCGGGCCGAAGCTTATGCTTATCTTGGAGAACTGACGAAAGTCTGTGCCGCTCTTCACTATGTATTTATTGTTCATCTGAAAAATACGTTACGTCAATTCATTTATTGCATAAATATAGGTATCTATTATAGTGATCATATGAAAATTTTATAAGGTTCCTTCCTAGGTACGCTATAGACTTGAAACTTGTGTTGTCTAATGTAGCGGTTCTCAAATGGTGGATCGCGGAATCCTGGGGCCACAGGGGTGGCCCTTCCACGTTTAATTTTGATCCGTGTTCAATCCGAAATAACATAACCGCGGTGCCGCCGCCCTAAGCCGCTACTTACCGACCCTTACACTCACAAACAGACTGGATGCATCTCCAGATATTCGCGTTAAATTGTCAGATATTAAGCCTAATTTTAGTGCTATTATAAATATAAACGGAACAAGATATCAAAGTAGAACTAAACTTTAAATATAACTGGCCACTAAATAATGTAGAGGCATTGTCGAAGAAATTGAAAAACAAAAGAGCATCGGCGTTTTTGTTAGTAGTTCTCAATAAAGTGACCAAGAGTCTATGAACACCTAAAAACAAAGTGACGCCATTGAATTTTCTTTACTTGCTAATCACAGAAAACACATTTAAAGTGGTTTATCAAGTTTTTGAATCTTAACAGAAATTTAAGTGAGTCATTTGAGTATAGATATTCATTGAAGCGAGTGAGTTTATGTCATAATGCCAAATCTGCCTGAATTGCAAGTCTCCCGAGCTATCGCTTTGCTTGAAGAGGGTCGAACTATACGCTATGTTGGAAATGATCTAGGAGTAGCCCCTTCTGTTATCTACAGACTTTGGAAGCGATACCGTGAGACGGGAGAATATTCACGAAGACTTGGTCAAGGTCATAAGCGAAAAACTACACGTTTGCAAGATCGCTACATCGTCAACTGTGCTTTACGTAAACGCACCACAACTGCAAGATATTACAAAATACACTAAGGATGGCTACTGGTGTAGAAATTTCCAACCAGACGGTAAGATATAGGTTGAGAGAAGCCAATTTAACATCACGCCCACCAGTTCGGGCTGTACGTCTGACTATTCAACATAGACAAGCTCGCCGACGGTTCGCTAATTGTCAACTTCGACATTGGAGGCCAGTGCTTTTTACTGACGAATCACGATTCCGTTTAACACGTTGCAATCGTCGTCTCCGTGTTTACAGATATAAAAGAAATATAGAATACTTTTTTTTTATTAATTGTAGTAATTAAATGGCAAGGAATTAAATAACATAAAATATATTTTAAACTTAATTGTAGTTTATACAATAGAAAGGACTAAAATCTTGTTCCTCTAATTGTTTTGAGCAGTATATATGAAAAAATTTCATTGTATTAAGGAAAGGCAGGGCGCGGTCAAGTATAAAACACGATATTTATTAATATTTTAACAAAATCACAATTTGCACGCCCGTCAGGTCACCGTCTCGTCATCGACCGTCCTTTGTCCTGTCTTCTTCCGTCTCTGTCATAATTTAGTCAGCCAGCATCAGCCAGGTCCAAAAAGTCCACAACACATTGGTCACATTAAATACGCAGTTACGTTAAAAAATAATGAAAATATTCCAATAACAAGGTACAATTTGGGATCCGCCATAAAAGTATGATCGATTAGGGTTCCGTGGGCAAAAAAAATTGGGAACCGCTGGATAAGGATAAGTCTTTGTCAAGCTGCAATTGGGCAGATCGGGCCTGGGAACCAGACTCACCTCTAAGACTTCATAGACGTGGTCATGTCCCCCCAGTATGAGGTCTATTTCGTTGCAGCCTTCGGCCAGTTTGATGTCATTTGGTGTCCGCATGTGTGTTAAAGCTATCACGTACTCGCAACCCTGTGTAACAAAAGTTTAAAATTTTAAATAAGCCCTTTGTAGAACAACAGACATGATATATTTTTATCTTTGTTTCAGAATAAACCCCGGTATCTGTTTTTAGGTTAATTTTTACTAGCATTCATATTTTATATATTTACCAAGTCATGTACCCCAACGGTACATTATGTATACATGCATGTATTGGGTCTTTACCTGTGAAATTGGAGTTTTTTTTCTTCGTTAATCATTATGTACCAATTTCTGCGATTTTCAAAGCTATATTCAAATTTGTTTCTTATTTGGAAAATGGAATATTATTTCAAGGTTTCACATGAAATATTTTTAAATTTCTGGGCTAAATCACATAATAAAAAAAAATTTGAACAGAGCTCTTTTCATGTGCTTTCCATAATCATTTCTTAGATTCGCTGAAACTTTTATAAAGCGGTTACTTTTAAAAATTAATACTGCCTATACTTAACTTAATGTTATCCGATAATACACACAAAGTTCAGCAAAATTTGGATTTGCCGTTCCCAAAAAAAAAAATCAAAAATGTTTGTATGGAGAAAACAGTCTTAATGAAATTCTTCATACAAAACGCCAATTTCATAGGCAAGGACCTAATATATTGTATGTATGTATAATTTCCTAAAATTTTATAAAAAAAAGCTTTATATATATTAATTTGCTAAAAACAGTGGATAGATATCTGTCTGTATGTCACGGATCTCTAGCTTGTAAAGGGAATGAAATTTTTCAATAACCTCTTGTTTCAGCTGCGACGCGAGTTTAGAACCAGCTTGAAGAAAGTCTATGAAAGTTACTTCCTCTGGGTTTATTGTTGCTAACGTCTCCAACCATTCCTGTGAAAAATAATTATATAAATGCCGTTACAATAAGAAATATTTCATAGCATGGTGACCTACATAACTCTATTGCTACCTTGGACTCCCCCCAGGGTGAATAATCATCTACTGAGATCGCCTGCTTCATCTTCGACCACATCGTGACTTTTCATCAGGTCTGATTTTTCATAAAAAAAATCACTCCCTTAAAACTGACCATACCTGACGTTGCTTAAGCTCGCTAATCGAAAACGTATAGCGAATGCGACACGCCAGGAACTACGGAACTACCTCCATGCAGTGGATCAATGGACATGAGCAATGAACTTCCATTGCCAAATTTTTAGTACTCACTGCGTTTGTATCAGATCAGAACTGAACTAAGCATCACGTCATTTCCTTCCTCATAGGTTAAGCTTTATGACTGATTTTGAACTCAATGCTACAGTCCTATCTGCCGAGGGGGAGGGAACTTCTTTCCTACTACACACATTTAACTCTCCTTTAATTAGCTAGGGCCCAAGGTAGTAATAGAGATACGTAGGGCACCAACTACCTTCATTTGAAATATTAATCAGTAGTAGGTACTTCTAAAGTGACGATTGATTATCTTACCTGCTCTACAAGTCCAATGAATCCAATCTTATGCCCGTTGCAGACCATAGCGTGGGTGATCTTGCCATCACCTAGAGGCCTGCCAGTCTCATTGTCGATCACGTTCGACATCAGCCAGGGAAAGTTACATTGAGCCACTAGCCCTGACAGCACTTCTAGACCAAAATCTGCAGAAGAACAAAGGAATCTGTAAGAAATCTCTAAGTCCACCCAAATTGGGAGACAAAGGAGGCATATAGTTTTCATTTTATTTTTAAATAAGTTTAAGCAGGTTCTATCAGTGGAAACCTCTAATTGGCTTTAATTTTTTTTAGTTTAAGTGATAATTTGTAAAACAGCTGTTGGTTTTCCCAAGAAAATAAAATAAACGTAATAAAGGGTGACCCAAAACCATCGACCGCAAAGTCCGTAGTCTCCTAATAGGCGAGGGGCACCTTTTTTTTATACACGACGGGTTCGTACTTGACCTCAATCACACCTGATTAAGTGTTAAGTGAAGATGAGGCCTTTACTTAACATCAGGTGTGATTGAGGTTAAGTACGAACCCTTCGCGCATAAAAAAAAAGGAAGAAAGAGTAAGAGAGATTAACAAAATAAAACACGAACCTTACATTGAAAAGTTCGGAAACATTTGGAAAAGAATCCTAAGGAAACTAAAATATGGAGATTGTCAATAATGAATACTGATGAAACATGACAAGGAGGAGACCTTCCAAAATATGTAAATTATTAAATAAGCAATATAAAAAATCGATTGTTATGTATGATGATAATGTTTATGATAACGACGTAATACATACTATGAATAAATAGCTATATTATAATAACATATAAGCTATAATAACTTGCGGTGGTGGATCATTTCTAGATTGCAATTCGAGCAAAATTTGATATTGGAAAATAAATTAGTTTTTTGGCCCAAATGAAGAGAATGTGCGGGGTTAAAATGAAACTATATTGATATAATCAACAATGCCATTGTTTAAATGGTGTGAGAGTCGAAACCTCAAAAAGTAAAGTTAAGTATAAGACTTATGTGAGACAACTGCTCGAATATGCTTTTCAAGTATGGAACCCCTACTTCTGCAAAGACCGTTCTCTCTCTGCGAAAAGTCAAATGAGCAAAGACTCCAGTTACTGCAACTGCCGTCATTGACAGATAGGCGTATAAGAGGAGATCTGATCATCAGTCAAATACGTTTATGAAAATAATGTATATAATGTGTAAAATATTGTATAACAATCTGCCTGACGAAATAAAATTAGTTTTTTTTTCTTTTTTTTATACGAGAGAGCGGCAAACGAGCATGCGGTTCACCTGATGGAAAGTAATCACCGCCGCCCATGGACACCCGCAACACCAAAAGTGTCACAGATGCGTTGCCGGCCTTTGAGGAAGGTGTAGGCTTGTTTCTTGAAGGTTCCAATGTCGTACTCGTTCGGGAACACCGCTGCCGGAAGTCCGTTCCACAGGGTGGTCGTACGTGGTAAGAAGTTTCTTGAGAAACGTACAGTGGTAGACTTCCACTCATCCAGGTGATGTGGATGGAAATTTAATTTTCTCCGAGAAGTGTATCGGTTAAATTGAGCAGCGGGTATTAGCTCGAACAGTTCTTGACAGTTAATGACAAGATGTTTAAAATTCGATTGATATGGCTTCAGGCAAAGTGTTTCTATGATGTTAAGGAATATTTAAATTATCAGAATGCTATGTAAAGTGTCACAAATTATATTTTGCACATCAGCATGCAGATTGAATACATGATTCCTAATTTCTTATCAGATCTTATAAACTGTATTCTGGCAAATAAATAATTTCTTTCTATTTTTCTTGTTTTACAGATACAATTGCGCTAACATGCCGGACACTTTCAACCTCAGTCACATCCATCGCGCCCGACATAAAAAGGATAAGAAACTGATCCCTTTAAAGCAAACACCAATGTTGGCCTTCACACGATCAATAACAGAGTTGCGAGCATATGGAATCAGCTTCCTCAAGAGTTTGTTGATGCCCTCTCCGTGAACAGTTTTAAAAATAGACTTGACACGTGGTCTCAATCCAAAATTGAGACTTTTTCTTTTCTTTACCTATACATAGGGTCTTTCTGGAAGAAATCTCTTTTTAGAGATAAGCTAGTGCCTTTTGTACATCCTGTATCTAGTATGTATTTGACTTTTATGTGTACTCGTGTGCAATAAATTATAAATAAAATAATAAAACACACTTATTGCTTGGATAATACGCTTGGATATAACACATCAGCATCTGCTGCTCGCCTATTAATCTATAATATAATAATTTGCAAAAACGAATCTTCTGAATTTTCTACATTCTGCATATGTTTGGAGTAACGTAGCATTTTATTTCGAACACAGCTACACGCAAACCCCTCTCTAGAATTATGTAGTACTTTCCATAGTGGTGAATTAGAGTCACAAAAGGTTAAGTTTACTATTTGGCATCTACCTACAGAGTGGAAAACAGAAAGTAGTTACATTTATTTTTCATGAAATTGATTGATTGTAAAACGTCTGTGTTACCAGTTAAGGTACAAATTGCGCCGCCATTAATATTCCACTTTTTTATGCAATTGACCTCAATCACACCTGTTGTTAAGTGAAGATGAGGCCGAAGGTGGAAGCGTACTGACCCGGAAACCCGGAAAATTACTTATTTGGGGAACTGGCTATCTTATCTCTGACAACCGGAACACAACAATGCCATTAATATTGCTGTTTGGGGGCAGACTTAGATAAGATGGTGGTAGCTAGCCAGGTGGACATTTTAAATGCCCTACCACCAACCAAACCGAGTACTAAACATGTACCCCGCTATCGAACCCGCGACCTCCGATTCGTAAACCCTATGTTGTTTACATTGAGCCATGGAGGCGGTTATTCTACTCTACACTTTTTGGTCAAGCTGTACTGCACTCCATCGTCGACGCTTCATCAGATCTTTAGGCGGAGCTTCAAAGGGGAAGAACCTCCACAGCTGCATCATCAGCTCACGAAACCCCCACCAGCCTTCCATCTCACTCAGAGCGTTGGAATCCCCAACAAATCCTTGCCAGATGTTTAATGTTGTTTTAATATAGCAAAAAATTATAAGGACGTAAGGTGCCTTACCAAAATCATGATTCCCGAATACAGCACAATGTGTTCCAATTTCATTTAATACAGGCACCATCTGTTCTCCTTTCGTAAATGTGCTTACTGAAAAATAGATATACACGAAAATTAGATAACAACACTTATCAAACATTGGATTATTTGTTCACCGTAACTTATATCTATGACTCGAACAGACTGCAAAATTTTATCGACACAGGAATTATTGTCATGGTCGTCATACAAATCAAATCAAATCAAAAATGCTTTATTTTGTAGGTACACAGGGTACACTTAAAATAGTCAGATTTTACATTTTTAAAGCTACTGCTTGTTCAAAAGGCAATTTTCCTCTGAGAAGAACAAGCAAGAAACTCGAGAGGTCGCTCTTTTAAAAAAAAAAGGTTTTTGTATTACAAATTTTTTAATTATTATTTTATATTATAATATTTCATTATTAACTGTGAAATAGCCTGGTTATGCGAACGGGCTGGTTATGTGATTGTTTATCATCTAAATAATCTGATATTTTATAATATGCTTTCTTAATAAGTTTCTGTTTTATAATATCTTTAAATTTATTGAAAGGAAGATTTTGTATATCAACAAAACCTTTGTTGATTGGACTGTATGGCCTGACAACGGCGATGGTCGAGTGCATTGGCGTAACCAGCATTCACTTAAAAGTAGTAAAGAACCCCCAATTAAATTTAAGCGCCTTATTCACGGTCCAGCATGATGTACAGCCCGCCAAAGTCATGTACGACGATACAAAACGACCGTGAATAAGCTCGCTGGACGTCAATAATTATTATTAATTGCTTGCAGGACTTGCACGATGAATTTTGCGTCCAGCGAGACCCCCACCACTGCGACATCTAGCATGCTTGATCGTGTATAAGCTTGCTGTACAACAATTTAGAGCATGTAGCGCAAGGTGATATGTCATTATGGACCGTGAAACACGGTCTGAGCGCCGTATTAATGAGATATTAAGATTGCGTCTCAGCACAATTTTTTTTGATACTGTTTTAATATGTAACAGATTCTCAAGCCTATTTGTCATCTCAATCTTGAGAACGGTTTATTAATACAGGCCTAAGCTTATTAAAAATATTAAGATAATAATAATAAGAGATTTACTCACACATGCTAGGTGAAAACGCGTCACCACTAAAGAGCACCAAAGGGTTGAGATGCTGTAGTGATTTAACCGCAGTGCTGAATCTTAGTGCACCTCCCACTGGCTCCGTGTCTGAAAAGAGAGACCATCTTAACAACCTGGAAAGACACGGGTAAATTTTCTGTTACATAAATATCCTTTATAAAACAATGTACAAAAGCGAGCTTAACTCCGAAAGAGTATTCAACCAGAAAAGTCCATTTGAAAAATTAAGATATCTATTGTCCAACGATGATTAACATCTAAATAGTCTGACATTTTATAATATACTTTCTTAATAAGTTTGTTTTATAACATTTTTAAATTTATTTTGTATATCAATGGAAACCTTATTGACAAGCCCTTTGAATTATTGATTTCGCGGAGGCGACTTATGTGACCTGCAAGTGATCGTTATTTCTTTGAACATTGATTGATTAATAAATTTGAATCCGTTCACTCATAATCATTGATTGATTAATGATTTTGGGAATCAGTTCTATCATTCTGATAACTGCCTCCGGGGTTCAATGTAAACAACATTGGGTTTACGACTCGGAGGTCGCGGGTTCGATCCCCAGCGGGGTACATGTTTAAATACTCGGTTTGGTTGGTGGTAGGGCATTTTAAATGTCCGCCTGACTAGCTACCACCATCTTATATAAATCTGCCGCCAAGCAGCAATGTTATAAACATTGTTGTATTCCGGTTGACAGAGTTAAGATAGCCAGTCCCAGGTTTCCGGGTCAGTATGCTTCCACCTTCGACCTCATCTTCACTTAACATCAGGTGTGATTGAGGTCAAGTACCAACCCGTTTTGCATTAAAAAAAATATGCTGAGTGACTGAGGCCCTGTTATTAGGAGTCTGGGCTGTAGGGTGGATGCTAAATTCTATGTAAGTTTGGAAAAGATTTAATTGCCACACTGAATCAAAATTGCAGTAACCAATGCTCGACAAAATTCCATAGAATAATCCTATTTGTGGACCTGTCTGTGCCACTCCAACGTGAATATGGGCACTTACTTGTTGTCTGCTCGATATTGTATACATCGTTGAAGTGAATTATGAGCACGTCATCGCCCATCCCGCGCCCAGCTAGCTGACTGACGGCTCGCCGACCCACCTGCCGGACTTCTAGTGATGCCTGGAAGTATTTAGAAATCTTTGATAACGAGCAGGTTCTATTCGTGAAAAAATATGTAAAAACCGATGACCACGAAGAGCGGACTAAGTCAGAAAATTGTCTTCTAGCCAGAATAAGACTCATATAAGTGAAAACCTTCGTATAACCTCACAATGATTATTGAATTATCAAAGAGGTTGTCAATTGTTTAATGAAAACGACAGATAGAGTTACAAAAAAGGGCTGCTACCTAGAACAGGGCGAATTTACTAACACGGGACAAATAGTTCAATAAAGTTCAGTCCGTACATCTCCGGGTCAGCGTCTTCCGAGCTCTGGGCCCACCAGCGGTCAGACCTCTTAACTCAATTGCTTTGGGAATTGTTATCATTTATGGCGTCAATGCACTCTCCGTACTTGTTATATCGTAACACAAGGACAGACATTGCATTGTTATAGCTTTGAGTTAGGCGGTAGAGCCCCTGGGTACAGTGTCCTGTCAAGACGGAAAAGTCTCGTGTATCATTATGTTAGGGTTTCGTCCGGGTCCATCGAACACAGCTCATAGACAATATTTGTATGTTGTCAAGATGGAAAACATGTCGCGTAGAAGTAATAGTACGCCTTTTGTATCATCATGTTAGGAATTCGTCCGGGCCAATCGAACACAACCAATAGACGCCTCATGTTTGTATGTTGTCAAGATGGAAACATGTCATGTAGAAGTAATGGTACGCCTTTTGTACCATCATGTTAGGACTTCGTACGGGCCAATCGAACACAACTCATAGACAATGTTTGTATGTTGTTAAGATGGAAAAACATGTCGTGTAGAAGTAATAAAGCCTTTTGTATCATGTTAGGATTTCATCCGTGCCCATCAAACATAGACGCCTAATGTGTGTATGTAGTGATACTTCTGTGAACTAACTGAGGTATGAAGGAGGCGGGGTACCGCATTCCTATCGACCAAGTTTGTGATTTACGTGACCTTGACCGGACCAATCGGAGTGCAATAAGCCGACAGGACTAGCCAATAACTGATCCGAAGTGTTGACAGATGCGTCTCGCTTGGTCTGGAGTCTATGAGCTGTGTCGTCGATGTCCAGCTACAGAAGTGGATGGACAAGTACACAGGGCGTTAGGTAATTATTGGATAACTTCTCAACTGCTGATGGGACACCAATCCCGTTGAAGAAATATAATTTTATATCTAGTAAAAGTTTTACGATTTTTGAAAACAATTGACATTTTTAACTTGACTATCCATTAGTGGCCTTTACGACACGCGAAAGAGTGGACTCTCAATTCGAATTTGAAGTCAACTTACGTCACGTACTTCTCCAGTCGTCATATCAGGTGAAAACTTTTGCGTTCGATCGTTGAAAAGTTGCCGTTTAGCTAAATTTGGTACCTAAGCGCCCTAGAGTAAGGATAAGGGGATAAACGTCTAATAGACGTATCGAGTTACCATAATTTACGTGCCATAGCGTATACGTAGTACCAAATTTAGCTAAACAGCAAATGGTTCGGTTGCAGGTCTCAGGCGGCTACCTCTTTACATACGATCGGTTCTGCGGTTTCGTCGTGAAACAGACAGACATACTTTCGCATAAAGCTCTATATGTGTCGTAATGCAAATGATTAACTTAGCCATTGAATACATAGGGGGATTTCCTGCATTATGAAACTGCGCTGCCGCCGCTCCTTTATTGTTTACTCATGTAACTAAGCATTCAGCTGAATTAATTTAATCATTTGCACACGACATGTTTATGTAGGTACATCAGAGCAAAAAAGGAGTGCCGAAATAGGTAATCGGATTTTATACTAAAAATTCTACCCAGTCTCAGATGGGAGATAACCCTTAAAAAACATGGTGTTATAATGTGCTATGATTTTTACAAAATGAATGAAGGATAACACTATTCATACAGAGAAATACACGTAACATGCGATGTAGGTAGGTATATAACAGATGGAAGCAATGAAATTAACTGGGGTGCCTCAAGGTCAATACAATTCGATGCGACAGACACTCATCCGCAAAAATTACAATGTCAGATCAATTTGTTGTCACCGAGTTGCGAATCGACTATTTCATAATTAGTCCGTGTTCACGTTTTTGATCAGGGTACTTTGTAGACCAGTCTAAGTGGTCTCTAGGTTTACCATCTGTTTGGTCAGTAGAATGACCCATAGAACCTTTACGGCGTAAAATCGTGACATTTTTATTTTAAAAATTCTAATTTATATATAATACAGGGCTTAAACAGTGCTCGAAATAGTATTTCATGGTAAGATTGTATATCTACTGACATTCATTGATTACGTGAATCTACAAAACTGGCTGGCTTGTATCAGTAGTACCTACACATTCAATTCGAAGCAGGATTTGCTAGAACTTCCTCTCACATGCTTCAGGTGGTCCCATACATGAGGTATTTGTAAAGATTTCAATGAATAAAAAACTATTTCCTGTACTTATGACCACTAGGCGTGGGGAGGTATTCCACCCGTATAGGTATAGTTAATATACCGAACATTCGCACTAAGAAGTTCGATTTTTAATTCATCGTCCGAATAGCCAAGGCATGGAACTCCCTTCCGGCGTCAGTCTTTCCTGAATCCTACAACCTTGGGATCTTCAAGAGCAGAGTGAATAGGCATTTACTGGGTTCGCGTGCTTCATCTTCGACCACATCGTCACTTTCCATCAGGTGAGATTGTGGCCAAACGCGAATCCAGTCAATCTTAAAAAAAACTTAATACGTACGTACTAGGAATGTCCGCGAGAAGCAACACCAAGTTTTCAGATAGTAAGGATGTGGTTTCCCTACGCGGCGAAGAGGACGGCGGCGAAACCGCGCCGGCGGCACCATATTCGCTATCTCTTAGTCACTTCTATGATAGGTATAGATGGGTTCTTTGCAGATATTTTATTTCCCTTCACGACTTTATGACAGCCGCAAATAATGTTTGTGTTTGAAGCTCACCTTTTTAGGTAACCTAGATCTTCAGTAACTTTATCACAAGTTCCATTTCATTGGATAAGTAATGCCTATTAAGATTTAACAATGAGTTGTATTCACGACAATTTGCATGTAAGATAAGAGACAAGGAACACATTAATGAAAATGATATTAAAAACGGAAGTTTATTATTCACTGTGGCCCATTGGTGGTGTTTGCAGTCTTTATTGTCATTGTCATATTACGTAAGAGAGTCTTTGTTTTTACTTTTACCGTCGAAAAACCAGGGTTACCGACATGGCCCACAGAATTAGTAATCTGAAGTTTCCGTTGCAGAAACCATTGCAGTTGCTTCTGGAATGGAGACCGCGTACAGAAAAGCGCAGTGGTCGCACCCCTCCTATATGAACCGATCACCTGATGTGGCAGGATGCGGGAAGATGAGGATCGGGTGTGGTGGCGTGCTTTGGTTAAAGCCTATATCCAGCAGTGGTTAATGACACAATTATGATGAAGTAACGAAATAACGACAATTGAAAGTGGTTCAATTTTATATTTCGCGATAATCTGATCATTCTCTTATTCCTTCATTAAACTCCTCAGTCTGTATCCAGGGACTCTGCTAATTTATTAGACTATTATTGAGGTAGGTACTGAATGACTACCACCGTAGTAATGCGCTGCGACTTCCGTGACGTAAAACCTCTAAAGACCTTAAAGTGAGAGTGAATTGAGAGAAAGCCAAGGGAAATGCCAGGGGAGGATAGATTGACGGTTGTTCACTTGGTTTGCGCGCTGTCTATCTGCATCTCATACTCTTCCAAATAAAGTGATTCATAATGCGATAATACGAAATGTTAATAATGAAACAGATACTGTGAATCACTTCCCCTGGCCATTAACACTAATCATGACGCTAGACCTGACAGACAGACATGTCAGAAACTACCTCAAGCGGAGTTACTTGTGCCACTGTGCCTTATATAATACAACATGCAGCTAAGACACCTGTTTCACCCAGCCAAACACGGAACGGACGCCTTTAAAGATCTCCCCTGGCCATTGAAACTCGTCGACTCGATCTGATAGGTTACACCTGTGTCGCAATTTATTCAAGCGGAGTGACTTGTGCTGTGCCTTAGATAATACAACATGCAGCTAAGACACCTGTTTCAGCCATCCAACGACGGACCGGACGCCGTCAGTGACTTCCCCTGGCACGTCGACACTCGTCGATTCGATCAACGAGCTCCATCGCGAACGGAGTGCCGCCTGCGCCGCGAACGACGCCATGCCGCGGAGTAATTTCACTACAATCATCGTCCGTTGTCATATATGTGCCATTTTACAATACATTGTCCCATCAGTCACATTCCTTATCTTGCTAGTAAATAAAAAATATTACTTTTATGCCATTGTGATAAATTCGAAGATTGATTGCTAATGGCACAAAAATCGACGGCAATGCGTTCTTACACTATTGGCGTGTATGGTTTATTGAGTTACATCGAGATTTACATCCTTATTTGTATTGCATTTAGAGGTCTTCTTAATTGTCAGTTATCAGATTTAAAGATTGAAATTTTTTTGTAATGGCGAGTAACATTTTTATGACTATTGAAAAATCTTTATCAATGGCACAATATGGTTTTGTTACAATCGGTAACCAATTCTATATTAGATGTTATTTCTTCTTTGGAAATTGCTAAAATTTGTCAGAAAAATTATTAATTTCTTTCAGGAAAATCACAGTGTACAAGTAGTATATAAATGATATAACATGACCTAGGCAGTTAAACACAACTACTGTGACCATGTAAATCAATAAATGTTTATTACTTTGTCATGTGCAACCCTGAATTTTATTTGTAAATTTTAATGACGTCATAACTATTAAACCTATTGGATCAGGTCAGAGTTCATTTAAGTCGCTCTCTCCAATGTCATATACTACCATAGGGTTGAGACCTCGAGGCTATCTAACTATTTTAAATTACATTTCGTAAGCTGCAATGCAGAAAATTTAAGATTTAAAGCTATAACCATTAACAAACACCCAGGAGTAAAATTCAAATTGGAAAAAGGATAATTTTTTATGTTAAAATATAGTGGAAATTTATTAACCGAAACAGTGAGAAGAAAGAATATACATTAACTTTGACATAGGGTGCAAAGTTCAGACAAGCCCATAGCTAGCATTCATATTCGGGTGAGGATGAACCTTTATAATAATACTTGTAAAATATAAAATACACAGACTGCCTTAACATTTACAGGTTGATATATTACAGTATGGTCATATAACAAATAATAATATAACAAACGTTACAGCGGACAGGCCATAAAATTATTTTTATTATTTCGAAGTACAAAAATTTTGGAAATTTATGGATATAGATATGTTTATGGGCTTGTATTCAAACCAGCAAAGTAAACAGCTGTTGAAATTATTTAATTCGTGAAACAATCAATGTTTTATAACTTTTTTGACAAGTACGTAGCTAAAAGGATTTTTTTAAGGTTACCTGGCAGAGTTAATCCATGTCCTAATATGCTCAGTAAATAATTTATCATTTCATAAATAAATATTACAGTTAGGTGCTGAGCAAACATAGACACTTTAAAGTCTTGTGTTCATGTACAAGCATTTTATTTTCTAACAAACAATATGAACAATGATTTTGTCTGGATACTGGACATTGCAATCCCTGTGATGGTGTCTAGTGTAATAACAAAGTGTCCACGTTTTGCATAGTGTCATAGACCAACTAGGCAAAGCCTGTATGGAAAATAGATGAAGATCCTTATACATTTAAACTACATGTAACTGAATTCGCCTGAAAGCTCACACAACCTAGCAATGTTAATAAAACAACTTACAACTTGGTGTAGTGGTTAGAAACTCTGACCACTAACCAAAAGGTCGCGGGTTCGAATCCCGCAAGGGGCATATGTTTGTATGATGAATACGGACACGTGTACCCGAGTTATGGAGGTTTTCATTTATAATAACTATTTATTTAAAAAAAAAAATTATTTATGTAGTATATCAACCATCTGGTATCCACAACACAAGCCTATAGTTGCTTAAAGTGGAACTAGATGGCGCTGTGTGTATGTCCAAAGATATTTATTTATTTATTATTAACTTATCATGAACTGAATATTAGTTTTTTTTGTTCAATAATATTTTATATGCGAGATTTTAGTTTAAGGAGAAAGGGATTATCTGGTGCTAGGTTTACTTTCATTCAAAGATATTATACAATTTAAGGATATTATGAGAAAAAATAAATTAAAAACATTTTAAATGGATTCAGTTAATGATTCTGAACAAATTCTCGTGTATGAATGACCCTGGTATTAATGTTCCCATTTATCGTACAAACATTTACTCTTAGCTGGATTGGAACCTGCAATTGTTGGTTTTAAGGGTCATTAAACCAATCAGCTGTCAGTGGTTCATTGGGAATCAAATTCTCACGGTTTCGGTGCCCTATTTAAATCAAATATCATTTGTTTTTACAATTCAAAACAACCGAAATGTTTTTTTGATGGTTTTTCATTAGCTAAATGTTATGTTCGCTCAACACTGAGTTATTAACAGACATTTATATTTATTGCTGTCCATATGAATGAACAACAGTTGTCAACATTTGAATATATTAAAGAGTATGTATTTGGTTCATTAAATCATACTTAAACCTAAGCACAGCAGATGTTCTGTGTGCGACCTCAAATTAAACTCACGAAAGACCTTCAAAACCTAATCTATAAATGTACAACGGATTAATCACTAAATCAAGGTCTACCAACAATCTTATATAAATACATATTAAAAATAGCACGCGAAAGTTTCACCACAGCAAACACATTTGAGCTACATAAATTTTCCTTCACTAACAGTATGTTTAAAACTATAATTTTCACTTTTGAAACTCAAAAACTAGGTCTGCGCATTACGCACACCGACAGAATGTTAGTGTGCCTAGGTCAAGGCACTGTAATCTATTTTCGGTGCCAAATGAAATGCATAATATTTTTTAATAAAACACTCAAGATTCACACAGTTATTATTTACAAACTCATGTGCGACACTGATAGAGTTATTAGCACTATTCCATTCCTCCAGATGTAGTTGCAGTGTGGTTAGAAATAAAATAAACATAGAAATTCAAATTAAAACTTACCTAACACACCGATAGGTCTTAAATTAAAGCAGTCGCTTCACAGCACAAGTCTACGAATGATTTTATTTATAACTTTTTATAATAATGGTTATTTTTAATTAATTTTCGTTTTTCGGAAGGAATTATTGATAAAATTTGAACACGCACACCCATCGAAAACGGAATTTCGTCGGCGCGCGAACTGTCATTGTCATCGACATGTCAAATTCGATCGGCTGTCAAAGTGCACGGTCCAATTTGTTTCCCATATACGCTGCAATCCGATTCACGCTTTCACGCTCACGATTTGTTTTTTTCACTGAATTTGAGTGCTAATTATTAGTAAGTGCGAAACGTCAAATGACTCCTTGGATATAAAGCTAAGTATTTAATTTGCACTCATGCATGAGACATTCACTATTCGTTTTCGAATAGTGGCATTATAATGCCAGTCTCTCTGTTCTTTAAATGATACGTTAAATAGTCGGTCCTGGTTGCTTTCAATTGAAGGCAATCATTAAGCTAAATTAGTTTTTTGATGTGATATAATAGGCTACAGGGGTAGCTAAAAATAATAACTGTCAGGTGCCCACTAGTCCGTTACAAATCCATCTGGGCATGCATGCGTGGTGGAGAGGAAGCTGTGCCCCATAATAGTGGGGACAGTATGCAAGATTGTTTATGATTATTATTATTAACAGCCCATAATGTCCCACTGCTGGGCAAAGGCCTCCATTGTTTATGATAACTTGCAAAAAATAAATAGAAACTATTTTGTAGGTGAATTTTTTATTGAGGCATAAAACAAATCATACAACATGCACTAAATCCCCCCCTTAACTCCCGGGTATGACTGAAAAACAGTAATTGCCTTAGTTCGTAGTCAAAAAAAATAGTGTCTTTAGCCCCCTGAGCATCATTCGGACCACAGCAATAAAATTTTTAAAATGTTTCTATTTCAGCTTTTTGGCGGGAACTCGGCGAGTGAGGTAGCATTTTTCTTTATAATTCTTATAATTTGTGCATTCTGACTTTTGAAGCTTAATAATGGCAGAATATTGTGTAGCAAACGTTAGTGATGGTGTACAAGTGAAGGGAAGTGTAAATTAAAGTGCGTAACGGAGCTTTCGGGTTCCCACAAGAAGCCGCCAAAATCTTTTGTAAAGCATTCTGCCAGTTTACTGAAGAATGACTTGATCGTGACTAGACTGTATACGCCAAGTATACGACGAATTACTTGTTTTGATTGACACTGACTTACAAACTGAAGAAATAAGATAAATAAGACATGGCTGTTATGGGCTAGATCCCTTTGCCTTCTCCTAGAGGAGAAAATAAAACTAAAAAAAAATGGTTCTATTTCATACAAGCACGTATGTGAAAGAGATATATAGCCAAAGGAAAAACCGCGATTTTCTTGAAACATTTAATAAAGTGTTGTAAATGTAGTAACAATTGCTAAAAATTAAGCATTTGTAAGATACGATAATTAAATAAGCTAAAGTTGAAAAATGTGTTTCTTTAAAAAAATGCTTAATTGATGGGTATTTCTTTAAATTCAAAACATTTAGGGAAGCCTTACAAAATATTGGTTCTCATTTTTATTTTGCAATGCAGCTCGACGACATTTTCAGCTAAAACACATGCGTGCCTAATACATGCTTAGTTTTTTATCCATCAATAAGTTAACTGTGTTTAACAAAAGTCTACCTAATTAAATGTCAGTTAGTATTTATTGTAAGATACAAATTAAAATCGGTTTTCTAAAAAAAAAATAGACTAAGCGCAAGTTTTTTTAGGCTTAATTATTCAAAATTATATCTCTAACATACCTCTATAAGATAGCAATTATATAAGCCGGTTCTGAATTATGTCTATTAAGCTAATTTTTACCGTATTTTTGTTGGGCTAAAATATATGCCAGTGAATCCGAAATCGGGACCGCTGCGTGCTGCACGACACGACGGATTCCTTTCGGCTTTTTGGCGGGAACTCGGCGAGTGAAGTAGCATTTTTCTTTATAAGTCTTAAAATTTGTGCATTCTAACTTTTGAAGCTTAATAATGGCAGAATATTGTGCAGCAAACGTTAGTGTTGGTGTACAGGTGAAGGGAAGTGTAAATTAAAGTGCGTAATGGAGCTTTCGGGTTCCCACAAGAAGCCGCCAAAATCTTTTGTAAAGCATTCTGCCACTTTACTGAAGAATGACTTGACCGTGACTAGACTCTGAATACGACGAATTACTTGTTTTGATTGAGACTGACCTATAAACTGAAGAAATAAGATAAATAAAAATTTTCACTCGAAACTGGCAGTAATGTCCCTCGACAATGAGGTTGACGGTTGCCATCCTCAAAAATAAGAAGAAGAAGAAGATTCCATTCGATCGGTATTTGGTGGAGCGCCTGTTATCTACTTAATAGCACATTGTACTTTGTCAGTTTTGTCATTTGTATGTGCTTAGAAGGCGTCCAGAGGGTCCTTTATACCTGTGCTTTCTATAAGCTTAGGCCCGTATTAATAAACCAATCTCAATACAAGTCTTGAGACTGTATCAAACAAGATGCGTCTTAAGCAGTTGACGCTATCTCAAGCTATGTGCGAATTTATAAACCAATCTTGAGGTCTACTCAGCGGAGATTATTTATCAAGTATTCGCCTCAGCGGCGAATGAATGATAGTAGAGTTCCGTTTATTAATACGTGAAACTCTCAAGTGAGTACTGCTTGAGTAACCACGCGCGTTTCAGGTCTCAAGTTAGGTTTATTAATCAACACGTTTACTTGAGATCGGTCACAAAACTGTTCTCAAGTTCGCATCCCACCCATGCGAAAAATGGTATGAATTGTCTAACTTTTATTTTTGTGTTTTTATCGAAACTTGAGGAATAATAGGTTAGCATGGTTTGGGCACATTATGAGGAGGGACGAAAGGCACGTAACGAGACGAGTGTTAAGTATGAATGTGGAGGGATACAGAGGTAGAGGAAGACCGAAGAAGGTGTGGGTAAACTGCGTGAGGAATGATGTGTGTGTGAAAGGGGTGAGTACGGAGATGACGGCTGATATAGGAGAGTGGAAGAGGATGACATGTTGTGCCGAACCCACCTAGAGTGGGATAAGGGTAGGAAAATGATGATGATCGACACTCTGACCCTCTGTCTTCCCATTTAATACCCGGATTCATTCCTTAAATGACACTATCGAAAGTAAGTAAGTATATAGGTAATAATAAAGTGAGTTTTTTTAATCAAAATCAACGGATACTTTTCCTGGCTAGGAATATAGATTTATTTCAATAATTCAATGATGCAGTTTTGGTTTTCATGAAAATCGGGCCCGAGACTCCTTTGAATACTTTTCGCTATCATCATAGTTTCGAAATTGGCCATGCATGCATGCCCGCTTGAAAAATTCATTCTACTAAGGTTGAGCACAGACTAAAAAAAGTTTGGTTTTGCGCGGTAATTTTGGCCATTTATTTTCAGCAAAGCTTTTAGTTCTCGAAGATTCTAAGAGATGGCGCTGTTTTGTCCACTAAGAAAAGCGCGAAACATAATAAATATTATATTGTTGATTTATTAAAGCAGCATTTGAATATGACGGTTATATGACTGAGTTCCCATTGTGACCAAACTCCGGTTTTAGCACCAAAGAAGAGGTGCCATTTTGATTGTTTCAACGACCCGGTCCCATACGCTGTAATATACCGGTGAGTTTTTTTTACCGTAAGGAAAATAGGGCATATTTGGTAAGTGAAATATTGGGTCTTTACCTATGAAATTGGAGTCTTTTTTCTTCGTTAATCATAATATATGTACCATTCCTGCGATTTTCAAAGCTATATCCAAATTTGTTTTTTATTTGGAAAATTGAATATTATTCCAAGGTTTCACATGAAATATTTTTTAATTTTTGCGCTAAATCACATAATTCATTTCATGTGCTTCCCATAATCATTTCTAAGATTCGCTGAAACTCATATAAAGCGGTTATTTTTAAAAATTAACGCTGCCTTTACTTAACTTAATGTTATCCGATAATACACCCAAACTTAGCTAAATTTGCATTTGCCGTTCCCAAAAAAAAATCAAAAATGTTCGTATGGAGAAAACAGTCTTAATGAAATTCTTCATACAAAACGCCAATTTCATAGGTAAGGACCTAATATAAGTTTTTGACATTTTTTTCAAAACCATCATCGAATCATTTGACGGTCGCGTTTGTAGCCTATTTCACATAATTACATGGAGAAAACATGAGTTGCAAATAACTTTCGTATGGTAGGATCCCTACGAATCCCGCCAGTCGCATATCAATCTCTGGCCTTCCTTCCTTACAGTAAAAAACTCATTCGGTATAAGTCTATGATCTGATCTATCTAACTAATATTATAATTGCGTAAGTTTAGATATTTGTTTGTTTGTTGCGCAATTGCGGATGAACGGATTTCGATAACATTTGTTTTTTTTTGTATTTTTTTTATTAAAAATTGATTTCGCGTTTGACTACAATCTTTTTATCCCTATGAAGTGAGTAGTTCCCGCGGGAGAAACAAATTACATAAACATATTATCCGCGACAAAGTTATTCCACGCAGGCGAAACCGCAGGCGGAGAGCTAGTACCTAAGCGTATAAATCAAAGATTCTGGCAAATGAATAATTACTTTTTTTATGCACAACGGGCTCGCACTTAACCTTGACACCTACTATCATATAAATTATCATAAATTAATAAATCTGTTTTTTATATCGAAGATATTGTACTAAAGTTGAATAAAGGCTTACAATAAATTCTTCATCCACTTTACAATGAAGTTATGAAATGAAATGAAATGAAAATCATTTATTCATGTAGGCAATACAATATACACTTATGAACGTCATTTGTTTTTTAAACTACCACTAGCTCGGAACGCGACCACTACTGAGAAGAGCTAGCGAGAAACTCAGAGGGTTTGTCTCTTTTCAATAAATCATGTACAATCAAGAAAGGTTACAACAATTTTATATATCGAGTAGAGGAGCCGTTTAATCCCATGGATTACTTTCATTAATATAGTCTGAAATTTTGTAATATCCCTTTTTACATAATTTTTGTTTTATAATAAGTTTAAATTTATTAAGCGTAAGATTCCGTATATCCATGGGAACCTTGTTGTAGAAGCGCACACATTGACCTCTGAATGACTTATTAACTTTACTAAGTCTACTAAAAGGTACAGCTAATTGATTTTTGCTCCTTGTATTGACATTATGTCGGTCACAATGTTTCTCGAATGAATATATATTTCTCTTAACATATACAAGATTTTCATATATATATTGTGACGAAAATGTTAAAATATTAATTTCTTTAAATATTTGTCTTAATGTATCTCTTGACCTTAATTTATAAATTGCACGAATAGCTCGTTTCTGTAAGAGAAATATGCTATCTGTATCAGCAGCGTTTCCCCACAGCAAGATACCATATGACATCAAGCTGTGAAAGTAGCTGAAGTAGACTAAGCGCGCTGTTTCAATATCACAGATATTTCGAATTTTCTTAACAGCATATGCGGCAGAACTGAGTCTTTTCATTAGTTTTTTAATATGGGGTCCCCACTGTAACCGAGAATCTAAAGTCATACCAAGGAATACAGTTGTGTCCACAAGTTCCAACTGTTCATGTTTAATTCTTATTTTGGTGGCAACCTGTTCAACATTAGGTAATGAAAATCTAAGACATTTCGTTTTGTTCTCATTAAGGAGCAAGTTATTGACTGTGAACCATTCGACTATTTTTGAGACAGCATTATTCACTTCGTCATATGCTAATTGATATCTGTCAACTTTAAATATTAAAGAAGTGTCATCAGCAAACAATACGATCTCGTGTCTTTCCTTAGCGAGGTGAGGTAAATCGTTGATATAAACTAAAAATAGGAATGGTCCCAGTATTGAACCCTGCGGTACGCCCATGCTAACTGCAGATCCTGATGATCTCTCTCCATTGATATCAACCCTCTGAATTCGATCACGTAGATATGATTTCATTAGGCTGAGTGCTTGGCCCTGGACGCCATAATGGTGTAGTTTCATAATTAAGATGTCATGGTGGACGCAATCGAAAGCCTTGGACAGATCACAAAAGATGCCAAGGGCGTCCTGTGAACCCTCCCAGGCATCAAAAATATGTTGTAACAACTCAATACCGGCATCTGTTGTCGAACGTCCCTTAGTGAAACCAAATTGTTTGGTTGTAATCAAATTATTCAAATTGAAATGTGAGAGCAATTGATTTAAAATTAAGCTTTCAAATATTTTACTTAAAGTCGGTAAAATTGAGATCGGTCGGAAGTTTGTACGAACTTGAGTATCACCAGACTTAAATAACGGAATTACTTTACTATGCTTCATCATATCAGGAAACACAGCATTATTAGTACACTGGTTGAAGATAATAGCTAAATGAGGAGCAATATCCTCTATAATAAAACTAATTATTTTAACTGATAGACCATGAAGATCCGCTGTCCTTTTCATATTTAAAGATTTAAATGTCTTAATAATACATAATGGTGTAACGTGATGAAATTTAAATACATCGGTACATTCGGTTACATTTTGTTTTAGTAATAATTCAGCGAGAGTGGGGGAAGAATTAAGAGACCTAGTTATCGATACTGGAATGTTAGTGAAAAAACTTTCAAACGCGTCCGCGATTTCAGGAGCATTAGTTAATGTTTGACCTTCTACGTTAATTTGGTAATCGAAACTACGAGTTTTGACTTTCCCAGTTTCAGAGTTGATTACTTGCCAGGTCGTCTTAATCAGGTTTGAGCTACTTATAATCTTGTTACGAACGAACATAGACTTGGCTATCGTACATACTTGCTTAAATAGCTTTGAGTAGTTCCTGACATAGTTTACAAAAAGCTCATTCTGATTTATTGTTTTTTCTTCATATAGCTCGTAAAGTTTTTCTCTACTTCGATGTATGCCCACTGTGGCCCAGTCACTAAACTTCAAGCCATCATTAATTTTTATTAATTTTGTTTTAAAAACAGAGTCGAATTCATTCTTCGTTAAATTAAATAAAGTATTATATAGTTTATTCGGATCCTTACAGTAGGATAAGGTGGGTAATTTAACTTTAACATTATTACTAAAGGTTTTTAGCCGACCTTCATTTATAGGATTACATATTATAAGTCTTGTGTTATATTTTCCATTAAATGCAAAAGTAGCCAACTGACCACTATGATCCGATTTTAATTTATTAATTATGTTCTTGTAAGTTGGTTCAACATTTGTGAATATATTGTCGATACAAGTTGCTGTCGAAGAAGTAATTCTAGTAGGCTCTAGAAATAAGTTTTTGAGGTTATGACAATTGAATAACGATAATAACAAATTACTAAATGGAGATGAACTATCTAAGAGATCTATATTAAAGTCGCCACAGACAATGACACATTTATTATTATTACAGATTTTATTTAAAACTTCATCCATAACTTTTTCAAAAGTCGTAAATAATGACTTCCCACGTCTGTATACGCTTACTACAACAAGCTGCTCCAATTCTACACAAGCGAGTTCGATAGTTTTTTCAACAGACAAATTGACGATGTCGGTACGTTCTTTGTATTTTAAATTGTTACGAACAATTATCAAAGAACCCCCATGATTCGCTGTTTGTCTGTTAAATGAACTACCAACCTGGTGATTTTTGAAACTAAACATGAACTGTTCTGACGTAATCCAGTGCTCAGTGATACATAGTATATCAATTTCGTTGGAGATCAAAAACAGTTCAAGTTCAAACTCTTTGTTATACATGCCGCCCTGAATATTTTGGTGCACCAGGTTTATTTTACAGATATTTTTTTCGCGTGAATTTTTATTTTTATTGGTACTTTTTAAATTATTTGATATATTATTTCCAATTAAAATATTATTACTTGTAACCTTAACTTGGCCCACAACATACCACACCACACTTAAGCACACAACACAACTCAATGTCCAGAGGAACTTCATGACTTTAGCCTTTGCCCCTTAACTTAAAAACGTATCAAATGCCTAATACAAGAGGCCTAATTGATCATTGTTAATCAGATCACGGATACGTCGTGATCGTGCGTTATTTACAAAACAGTATAAATAGGAACTATAGGTAGGTACAAATTAAAAAAATGTATTTGTAGTCATTCTAAGGGTAAACATTTTGGCGGGTTTCTTTCGCGATTACTAAGTAGGTCACATATTAAACGATACTCAGGCTCTGTTTCACGACTTTGTTCGGTGTTTTTTAAGTAGGAAGCGCTCTGTTCTGACTGTATACCTGCACGAGAGAAAAAATTTGCAACCGACGCCTGAAGTAAAGTACGATTCACACCAAACGGGCCGCGTCGGCGCGGCGCGGGTGCAGCGGAACGGATAGAAACGGATGCGCGCATGCTGCGTTAGAATACTCGCTTACGCTGGAATATACAAAACATACGGAGAACGCGCACATCCGTCGGTATGCTCCCGCATTTTTGAGTTGTCAGTCTATGCGTCTACGTTATACAGTTATACGTCTGCACCAAACACATGAGTTTTTCTTCGCTATCCATTTTTTATGTGACGTCTGTCTAGTTTAGTATCCACAACATAGCGAACTACAAAATTCAGCGTGACATGAGGGAACGGCCCGGCGGCATCCGAGCGCACGCGACGCCGCCGCCGGCCGATCGGAGCCGACGGGACGTGGCCGCAGCCGAGCGCAGCCGACGTATTCAACTGAATACGCGTCACATTCAAATATTAACTTTAAGATTGTACAAACCCATCAATTTCCTTTACCGTATAGTAAACTGCGCTCCGACGCGCTCCGACGCGGCCCGTTTGGTGTGAATCGTACTTGAGGGTGCCCGTGGGGGCTCGAACCTCGGCTTAGGGCGTTGCATGGGGGATTTTAACCTCACAGACTACCATAATGTGTAAGTATGTATAGTCGGAGAGAAGAAACGACGCAAGAAACTCTCCGACATACAACTTGGAATGAGAGAGTTGTAATGTGGTGCGTTAGTGGACTAATAGCCAAAAGGCGAAACGACTAAGGCCCGTATTAATAAATCGTTCTTGAGATCGCGTCTCAGTCTCAAGATCATTTTTTCTGACGCTGTTTTAATATGCAACAGATTCTCAAGCTTCAACTTGAGGCCATGTCAATCTTGAGAACGGTTTATTAATACGGGCTTAAGTGTCGGGCGAGTGCAGTAAGTCGGAGATGTTGTGTTATTTGTGTCAGACGGGCGGAAATGTTCGGTCTAAACTTGCGTGAGTAATATATGAAATCTTTGGTCTAAATTACCCCCACAGTTGCGTAGACAGAGGAAGCAGACCTGCGTTTATTTTGGACATAAATGTCACTAGTTTGCAAGTAAATTGAGGAGTAGGTTTTTATTAAGTTTTGGCTTGATTACTAGGTTATTAAGCCGTGTCTTTATTGTATAGACGACCGTCTGGTAGTGTAGTGTATGTAGTAGACTAGCGGATAGTAGTGAATCCCGCGAGAGGTAAATGTTTGTATGATGAATACGAACATTTATTCCCGAGTCACGGATGTTTATAATAAATATTTATGTATGCTTATCCGTTATCTAGTATCCATAGCACAAGCTTTGCTTTGTTTGGGACTAGATGATTGGTGTAAGTGTCCGAAATATTTATTATTATTAGGAGTTATCACAATACAATATTCCCATGCTGTATATGTCACTAATGTGTTGCTAGCGTTTTGGTCTGTGGTCAAAAAGGTTCTTCTTCTTCTTATTTTTGAGGATGGCAACCAGTCAACCTCACTGTCGAGGGACATTACTGCCATTTCGAGTGACATTTCGAGTGAAAATTTTTATTTCCCCCTATTTCTTCAGTTTATAAGTCAGTCAGTCTCAGTCAAAACAAGTAATTCGTCGTATACAGAGTCTAGTCACGGTCAAGTCATTCTTCAGTAAAGTGGCAGAATGCTTTACAAAAGATTTCGGCGTCTTCTTGTGGGAACCCGAAAGCTCCGTTACGCACTTTAATTTACACTTCTTTTCACCTGTACACCAACACTAACGTTTTCTGCACAATATTTTGCCATTATTACGCTTCAAAAGTTAGAATGCACAAATTATAAGATACATATATAAAGAAAAATGTAACTTCACTCGCCGAGATCCCGCCAAAAAGCCGTTATTATGTGTCACCGGCCGGCTACGCGCGAAGTGTTGAGTGGTTGTGGGCATTTTTTTTTTGTTTACTAGAGCCACTTTATGCGTACCATAGCCGAGATCGTTTTTACATTGAACTCGAAATGTCAAGGTTAGCCACGCTGGACCCGAAGACCTACCTACTTTATATTTAGATTAAAACTCGTCTTTTACTTGTTATTGTTTCCTTATGTTGTTTTTTGTTGGTGTTTATTTTCTTTGCTGTTTTGGTCCGGTGCACTAGGGTTGCCAGATTAACAAAAATAATCGAAAAAGTGTAGAAAAATCCGGACATTTTATTAAAATTACCTGAAATAGATGGATAAGATAATATAGACCTCGACGACCTGTTTGGTGTAGTGGTTAGCAACTCTGACCACTATATCAAAAGTTTGCGGGTTCGAATCCCGCTAGGGGCATATGTTTGTGTGATGAATACGGACATGTGTATCCGAGTTATGGATGTTTTCATTTATTTATGTAGTATATTAACCATTTGGTATCCACAAATACACAAGCCCATAGTTGATTAATGTGGAACTAGATGGCGCAGTGTATGTCTAAGGATATTTATTTATTATTTATTATTAATATAGATAACATATTTGTGTATTATAGAAACACATACAAAAATATTTTTATTTTATTAGGTATACCAACATTTTGAAAGAAAGAAACTGTTCATTCACCATTTCGACACATATAGAACAAATTGTTAGGCAAATAAAATAACAGAACCCTCAGATAAGTGTTGTAGCAGCAAATGGGAAACGACTCAGCTTTATGTTGAGCTTATAATAAGAGCTCAGCGCTGGTTTACTGTCGCACCCAGAGCAGACGAGTTAGTATAACATATCACACTTTTACGATAGCTTACACAGTAGCTTTGTTCTGATATGAATACCTAGTACAGGCGTACATAACATTGATAACAAAGCTACATTAGTTAAAGTAGTAAATACAATATATTAGTTTTGAAAATACTTACTTAACTATTTAATTTTATTAGAAGAGAGAGAAGAGAGAGAGAAAAGTATTTATTGCCAACAAATACAGAAAATTTCGTAAGGTATAACATTTTCCTTATTTAAATGTAGATATGTATTTGTGGCAAAGGGATTGGGCGTCAGCATTTGCTGCCAATATGTCTTATGGCAATTGACAGCGCTGGTTTTCAGCGCTTAGGTTTTCAACATAATTACATTAATAAAGTATTCATTGTAATATATGATCATAATATATGATCAGAATTACAGTAAACCAGATATTAAAGAGTTGAGGTTGGATGGGTTTTTTTACCGCAAGGAAAAAAATAGGGCATATTAGGTAAGTGAAATTTACAGTAGTTTTTTTTTTCAAAACTATCATTAGAATAAAGCTTTAATATTGTGTAATTTGACGGTCGCGTTACATAATTACATAATTAAATTAACGCTTCAGAACCGTTGACTCGCGCCTCGTTGAAGATTCCTGACGCGCTACAGCGCCATGGTATCCCCAAAATCACTATGGTTCATTGGGGAAAGTTGTTCGTAATCATGAGTGGAGTCTCCAGTATACAGGAATTACAGTAATTAAATTTCACCCTGTATTATATTTAAGACCGAGAATAAGCTACATGCAGCAAATAAAAGAGAAGTTGAACGTCGTGTCGTATCAGGAGGTCAAGAGGAAGGCGGAGAGCAGAGAGATATGGAAAAATCTCCACCGACAAGAGTATGGCTCTTAAATCAGATGATGATGGTTATATTTCATGTTTTTATACTTGTGTTTTATTGTTTTATTTTGATCTTTCGTCTCTAGTTGTTGGTGTTAACTATTTCTTCTTCAATTTAAGAGCTAAGTCTTGTCGGTGCAGTAGGTAATGAACAACTATTTACGGGAGTTAAATATTTCGTTGACTCAAATTATGCATAGTTTTTTGGGATATAAATTATAATATGGTAAATCATCATCAATCATATGAAAATGAGGAATCCAGCAACAAGCGACGCAAAATGTTCACTTAAAATATTGAATAACTCTTCTCAAAATTGCGACGATCTTAAGTTGACGCTTGAAAATTTGTTGCATATTAAAACAGTATCAAAAATAAAATAGTATTGAGATCGGCACGTGATCTCAATCTCAAGATCGATTTATTAATACGGGGCTTAAACTGCAGTGGCCCAACTTTTTTCTTTGGACACTATTTCAGCACTGTTTTTTTTATGATTGACTGGATTCGCGTTTGACCACAATCTCATCTGATGGAAAGTGACGATGTGGTCGAATATGAAGCGCGCGCAACTGTTGGCATCAAAGACAGGTCTCCACTACTGTCACTATACAAGTCGATTGTCATGATAGCGGTACAAAACAGTTGGCTTTTTTATGCGATCATTAAATTAATCAATTTAAATAGTAAAAAGTCCATTACGTGAACGTAACAGCATATAAAATGGCAACACTAATTTCTTATTAACATAATTTTAAATAGATATAAGTGAAGATAAGAGTTGATGAGATAAATTTGTAGTCTATTAACAAAGTAGTAGTGAGTAATATTATAAATGCTAAAGTTTGGAAGTTTGTTTGTTTGTTGATCAACGGATTTGGATGAAATTTGGTATGTACGAGTTTAGTAGAACATACCCTGGATTAAAATATAGGACTTTTTAACCCGATAAAGCGAGTAGTTCTCGCGGGATAAACGAAAACATATCTGCGACGAAGTTATTCCACATTAAAAGGTAGTATAACATAAATTGGAAAATTTGTAAATCTTCGAAATAACATAAATAATATATAAATAAATATTCCGGACATTTACACCAATCATCTTTCCCAAACTAAGCAAATCTTGTGCTATGGATAATAGATAATGGATAAACATACATAAATATTTATACAAACATCCATAACTTGGGAATAAATGTTCGTATTCATCACACAAACATTTACCCCTCGCGGGATTCGAACCCGCAACCGTTGGTTTCGCTGACAGGGTCATTATCCACTACGCCAAGCGGTCGTGAATTAAAAAAAAAATTGCGTTTTAAGTAAAAGTTATATTATATGAGACATTATTATTCAAGGTGATATTATAATACAATATAATACAATACAATACAATGCAATTCAATGCAATTCAATTCAATGCAATGCAATGCAATGCAATGCAATGCAATGCAATACAAATACTCTTTATTGCGCAAAATAATTTACAATAATTTTTGATGATAACAATAGAACACAATTAGGCGATCTTATCACTATAAATGTGATATAAGATGTAATATCTACACAGATCTTTCGTAGGTCTGCTGGAAGAAATTTCATTGTAGAAATAAGCAGAACCTGTTGTGTCGTCTCTATTATGTTGTATCTGTATGTTTTTTTTTTTCTTGTGTGCAATAAATGATAAATAAATAAAATGTTTTCGAATTTATATATTCATTCAATGCATTCAAGCAATATTCTGAAAGCCACAATTAGCTATGTACATTGCTCGATGTAAGTGAATTAGCCAATTTACGGCCTATGAAATAATCCCAAATTTAAATATATTTAAAACTTAATTATCTAGGCATAATAATGTAGAAGGTAACAGGATTATACTTAATTAATTAAATTATGTGAACAGCACGTAATATGAACTAGGTATGTATAGTAATCACAACACTGCAGTCAGTATGGTAATATTGTGGATCAGTTTATGCGATATAGGATAAGCGAGTGCAGAAGTTTAAATAATAATTAGTATAGAATATAATTTATTTGATCTTGAATTGGGTACGTTTATTAGGTGTTATTACAATAATTGAGTCATTATCATGACATGCAAATATTGGGCAATGATGTCGATTATCTGAGCAGCCCAAAACTGTTTGCAATACTTGAAAATATCATCTAAATCAACTACAGTTTGACATTTATATTTTCCCCTGTTAAGGCCTTGTTTATGAGATACTAGCTTTCCGCCTGCGGCTTCGCCTGCGTGGAAGAACTGTGATATGAATGTGAAAGAAGATATGTTGTATATATTAAAAAAAAAAAAAGCTACATATGCCAATACCTTCTATTTCACTTACCTAATATGCCCTATTTTTTCCTTACGGTAAAAAAACTCCGATATATTACTTTCCCAATCAAGTAAATATTTCGTTTTCCAAAAGGGTCCGTCGCTAAAATAGTTTGAGAACCGTCAAACTGTCATTTAAGAAAAATAGTGATAAACGTGATGTCAATACAACAAAGCTTTTTCAATAAGGTTCCTGTAGGTGTATAAAATCTTCCTTTCAATAAATAAAAAATTAAAGGTGGTGTCTATCTCTACGTCTAAAAAAGATACTATAAAACAGAAACTTATTAAGAAAGCATATTACAAAATATCAGATTATTTAGGCGATAAACATTCCTTATCATAACGATTGCATGTCAGGCTATTTCACAATTAATAATGAAGTATATAAACCTTTAATTTTAATTGGTATACCTGTATGTTTGTAACCTGTTTTTAAAAGAGCCACCCTTCGAATTTCTTGCTTGTTCTCCTCAGGGGAAAATTGCATTTTGAATAAGCAGTAGCTTAAAAAATTACTATTTTAAGTGTTTTTTTTTATATGAGAGGGCGGCAAACGAGCTTGCGGGTCACCTGATGGAAAGCAATCATCGCCGCCCATCGACACCCGCAACACCAAAAGGGTCACAGATGCGTTGCCGGCCTTTGAGGAAGGTGTAGGGTCGTTTCTTGAAGGTTCCAATGTCGTACTCGTTCGGGAATACTCTGTGTACTCTGTGTACTCTGTGTACCTCTGAAATAAAGTATTTGACTATCTGGCTTAAAGCGTCTGGCTGGTTACTTATGGTGTAACATGTTCTAACGCCCTCGAAGTTACCGGCGCGTGCGTCTCGGCTTCTTGTCCTTAAACTTGACGCATGCGTCGTGTCTGGGCCGCCGATACGCGCGCGCGTTTCGAAATCGATCCGTTTAACGTCTCATGCAGTTTCTGTAAATAACAAAAGAAATCACATAGATCATTGAGAATGAGTTTTGGATTTTGTTATTAGTATTACAGAGGAATTTAAAAGGTGAGTAGAGGTTTATTTTTTTTGTATTAAACAAGTTTCGAATCCAGTCAATCATAAAAAAAAAAAAAAAAAAAGTTTTTAAAATGTAGCCATTGTGTTTTGTTTATTTAATTAATTATGGCTTGGCAGTAAAGCCATCAGCCTAAACACGAAAACATTCTGTAAAAATTCTTCAGTAAAGTGACAGTAAGCTTTACGGAAGATGTTTGTGGCTTGTAGTGGGAATACGAAAGCTTTGTTACGCTCTTTTTACACTTCCCTTCACTTGTACACCACCACCAACTTTTGCTGCACAATATTCTGCCATTATTAAGCTTCTAAACTCAGAGTGCTCAAATTTAAAGAAATAAAAACAAAAATGCAACAACGCTCGCTGACTTCCCGCCAAAAAGTCGTGTTTTGTTTATTATATTAAAATTACAGAGCTACACAATTTGTAATTATTATGGACACACTGATAATAAGAATTTTTATTATTTTTATTTTACTTAGAACGACGGTCTGTTATGATAATTTATACTAAGTTAATTTACCTAAAGTTAATAATACAAAATACATTTACATACATAGATGATAGCTGGTACAATATTCAGATGATGGTAGAATATTCAAAGCGGAATTCATCTATTTTGACAATGTCTAATCTGTTGAATATAGAAGCAACCCATCTCTTCCCATGGGTGTCGTCCAAGGCGACTAAGGGACTTTACACCAAAAATATCTGTTTAAACGGCGATGGGCTCACGTATCACGTATGCCTTTCTGAATATTTTGAAGTATGTAAATATATGAAATCTTTTCACGTAGTTTGTATCTATATCCGTATTTAATACCGCACAACCTTACTGTCCTCATACCCAAAGGTTGTCTGGAAGAGATCGCTGTTAGTGATAAGGTCGCCAAATTGTACGACCTACTCCTACCACTTTCTGTATTGTATTGTGTTGTATCGTGTCGTGTCGTGTCGTGTTGTGTTGTATTGTATTGTATTGAAAGTTGAATCGTGGATATTCACGTATTGAATTTTAAATGTTTGGAACACCCAAACGTTTATCTTTGGGATATCGCTGGCCACCCCATTTGGGATAAACGTGAGTTTATATATGTATGAACCTGACCGGCTAAGAATTGAGGCATTTAGCTGGCTTTTTTGAATAAAACAATGAATTCTCTAATGTGCTTGTCATCCATAACGTTGACAAAGCTGTATATTATGTTAATCACAAATCATTAAGTAACTATTTAAAGTAGAATCCGGAAATTAACCTGTTTACCAACTCAGTTAAATTGGTATCAAGCCAAAGTCGGCGTTTATATTCAACACCATTCAGATTAAGATTTATTCGTAATAGTCATACATTGTCAGTATTATTACATTATTCACGTTTGTCAATATTTTATAAACATAATTAACAATAAATATCTTCGGGGCAGTGCAAATCTATTAAATTTCATTCAAAAGTAAACAATTCAATTATCCATTGATCCAATCATGCAATAATCCGTCAATTTAAAATATACGACGAATAAACTATCCAATAATTCATTAAACTCACAAATACAATAAATTAACAATTCATATAATAAATAGTATAAGTACTATCGATTTTGCTCACCCGTCCAGGAATTCATTTACTGAGTAGTATACGCCATCTTTAATAAATAATAAATAAATAAATATCCTTAGACATACACACAGCGCCATCTAGTTCCACAGTAAGCAACTATATGCTTGTGTTGTGGATACCAGATGGTTGATATAATACATAAATACATTTTTTTTTGTAAATAAATACTTATTATAAATGAAAACATCCATAACTCGGGTACACATGTCCGTATTCATCACACAAACATATGCCCCTAGCGTGATTCGAACCCGCAACCTTTTGGTATAGTGGTCAGAGTTGCTAACCATTACACCAAACAGGTCGTTAAAAGTGTTTTAGTTTGGTACACGTATGTGCATGCTTGAATACACAAAGTCAAATTCAGCTATTTTGACAATGTCAAAAAACAATACTGAAATAGGCGTTAACACTTTAACTGGCCACGTTATATCAGTTAGATATTATTTTTATTATGACATAATATTGTTAGTAATGCTTGAAACTTTATACTAAGTATAGTCAAAGTCAAGTAAAATCAAAAATGCTTTATTTTGTATGTACACAGAGTACACTATTAAATTTTACATTTTTTAAGCTACTGCTTGTTCAAAATGCAATTTTCCTCTGAGAAGAACAAGCAAGAAACTCGAAGGGTTGCTCTTTTAAAATCAGGCTTTGATTTTACATAAAGGTTTTTATATTACAAAAAGGTTTTTATATTTCATTATTAATTGTGAAACAGCCTGGCATGCGAACGATCTGGATTATGTCCAGGGATGATTATCATCTAAATAGTCTGATATTTAAAAATGCTTTTTGTTAATAAGTTTCTGTTTTATGAAATGAAATGAAATGATTTATTTGCTTAAACATGGTAAGTAATAAGGTTTTACAATAATGTTATAATG
Organism: Oegoconia quadripuncta; assembly: GCA_949316235.1. Taxonomy (NCBI): domain Eukaryota; kingdom Metazoa; phylum Arthropoda; class Insecta; order Lepidoptera; family Autostichidae; genus Oegoconia; species Oegoconia quadripuncta. The sequence continues at coordinate 3,026,866 of OX438741.1, read as the reverse complement.
CATTTTAGTACCATATGTTTAGCCAATGGCGGCATGCAAATATTATGCGATATTAATAAACAAAATAGTTAAATTATAGTAGATTTTATATAATAAACATAATTCTTACTTAAGTCACTTTTATTACAATTTATTGTCAGTCTTTCCTTTTCTAAATTATATTATACATAACATTATTAATAAATTCATTACAAAAACAAAGTCAGTTCTAATCGTATTATTATCATTTGCAATATCATTCAATCTAATCTTTATCATCTAAAAATTCTTTTAAGCTGTAGTAACACTTCTCTATTAGCCATCGTCGCAACCGTACTACAAATAATTTGTCTGGCAAGTCTCGTATATATTTTGGAACCTTATTATAAGTGGCGATAGACATAATATAACAATTTTTCATATGTAAAGAAGTTCTATGGTGGCATTAGCAATTTCGTTACATCTCTATCTCTCATCGTCCGGTTTTGAGTAGGTTTTCTATTATAGTATCTTTAAATTTAATGAGAGGAAGATTTTGTATATCACCTGGAACCTTATTGAAAAAGCGTATACATAACCCTTTGAATGAATTACTGACTTTGCGGAGGCGAAAAGCGACTTAGAAAGAAAGTTCTTTCGTCCCTACTTATCAACTTTAGTTAGACATCCAGCCGGTATAACCATCCGCGGCATCATACAGATCAAACACATTATATTCACAGTGCATGCAACAAATAATAACCGTATAAAAATCAACTCTTTAACACATCGTAAAATGTTTTATTGCACGACTTTAACCTTAAACCTTCGGATTAACAGGTCTGTCCTAATAAACAATAGCTATAACTTAATGATAATAACCATGGATCGTTTCAATATCAATGTAACATTGTCAATAGAAGGAAAATGTATGCGGAAACCTACGTGGCGTGAAATTGATATGACAGTTCTATTGATGTAACTTCACAAACTTTCCTACTAGTTACGTTTTTTTAATCATGTGTTACAACGTCACGACTTCAATCCCAAGTTGACTAGGCACAGACTGATTAACAAAACATTACGTTTGATGCTAACAACATCCATGATTTACCTTCTGAAATGACGACTGCTCCGCTAAACACCCAGACTGTGCCCCCAGGGGTGCGACGGATAAATTCGAATGCTCCGTTGTGCCCCTTTAGTGGTTCAGAAGGGAAATTTTTGAGTTACCTGTCGTGCTCCTTTTAAGTTATGAACACATTGGAGGGACAACTAAAATGAAATACTTGAAATATTTGTTTTAAATCTATAATGTTAAGTATTTTATTGAAACAAACAAAACTTTCTTCCTTCAAAGTTAAATTATTTTCATTATTATTATCATTTCCATTGTTTGTGTAATCGTGTAAAGTGGAACCATAAATATAATGACGTAAGATGTGCTCCACCAAACCACCAAAAGAGCACAACAGATCATACAAAATTTACCCGTTCTACCACCAGGGGCACACTTTGGGTGTTCAGCGGAGCAGTCGTCTTTGAAATATACAGAAGTGTATGCAACGGGGTTTGAGTCATCTCCGTGGAAACGTGCAACACATCCCCAGCGAGGTACATGTTTAGTACTCGGTTTGGTTAGTGGCAGGGCTTTTTAAATATCCACCAGGCTAGTTACCATTATCTTAGCTAAGTCTGCTGCCAAACAGCAATGTTAATAGCATAGTTGTGTTCTCAGTGTCAAAGATAAGATAGCCAGTCCCCCAAATAAGATGGGATTTCCAGGTCCGTACACTTCCATTTTCGGCCTCGTTTTCACTTAACATCGGGTGTGATTGAGGTCAAGTGCTAACCTGTTGTGCATAAAAAACTCTGGGATGTTTTCGGTGTAAAGTTGCTTAGTCGCCTTTAACGACAGCAACGAGAAGAGTCGGATTGGTAATTTTTTTTTATGTGCTAGCACTATCTGGATCGAAATTAGCAAAACGACACAAATGCCGTAGATAACAGACACAGACATATTTATATTTAATTATAGATACACGCATGATTTGGGAACAAGCGTTCGTATTCAACACAAAAACATTTACCCCTAGCTGGATCCGAATCTGCAAGTAATAGTTCAATGGCAAGATCTAGCCAGACTAATTCGTCACAATCACAAATTACAAACGTGACATACACACACGTGCCTAATAAATACAGAAATGTGATGTGTTGGAAGTACCTACACTTCCAAATTTAGTTATTTTATATAAGGTCTAACAAAATCAACGTTGCAGTGTATGTATAGGATGTAGCTATTACGGAAAAAATTAAAAATAAAACATTAAAGTTAACAGATTTTATTCAAAAAATAAAATTTAGAAATGAAATGTTAGAAATGGCCGCGCGCTCTAAGTACTTTGCCACAACACACAAATACGTGCCGCGGTATCTTTGAAGACGCCGAAAGGCGACCACTCGCCGCTCGCAACAGGCGCTTGCCCCGGCGCCGCCGCCGCGACTTGCTGTGATTGGTTGCGCCCTGTGCCCCGCCACCTGCCACCCCCTTTGGCGTCTTCCAAATCAATGGAACGTTGCCTGTTTTTTCTCATTGATAAAATAAGGTACAATCGAAATGAAGGAAGTCTGTTAATGTGTATTTTCATTTGCACTTACATTTAATTTTTTTACTCGGAAACAAAATTTTCAAGGCTAGTTTTTTTAATGAATATGTTATTTTATTGTCATGAACGTGCAATCGCCAAAGTTTGTCGGTTAATTTTTGTTAGAGCTTATATTATTTAATATTAATGAAATTACCAAAATCTAGAAGTGTGATTAGGAATTTTCACTCAGGAGGATAAGGAACGAACCTCCTTTAAATAGTAGTACTTGGCACTTTGAAAACTTTAAATAGAATGTGATGTTCTCTCAACTACTTTTAACAGTTTTAAGTTAAAAATTATGACTTTTTTCGTATATTCTTGCGATGTAGCACTCTGTCTTTAGAAATCGACCTCTTAGACACGCTTACTCTATTCCTCCCTAGACAACACAACTGGGTCGTTCCTGGGAAAAAATCGAACTCGTCTGACTGAATGTAAAATTGCAATAATATAAGGTTGTTTCGTACATTAAAATAATTTTCCGCTATTAATGCTATGAAGAATGCAATTTTGCAAATCACTTGCGGTTTGATTGTGTTCTAATTAATAAGTCGATCGATTATGCGACGATCGTTTAATAGCCCCATGTTCTAGTTAGTACGAAGGTAGCTTCAATGAGTGACAGACTGTTTTACATAATTAAAAACCTAATTTACAAAGTTAAAAAACGCCACTGTGTATCGTCAACTAGAAAGACGGAAACGCCTGTGTGATTCAGAAGCTCTCCCACACTTCTGCTTCATAGTATATCTCGCACATAATGAGCCCTTTCATATGTACGTATAAGACCCGTTTTATGTTTAGAACTTTCTTTTTTTCATTTTGGCAAACTTTTACTTTTTTCGTTTTTTATTTTGTGACGTAACCTGTCCAATAACACTGGACTGTCATAACAAATCTAACATTACTTCATTGTCTAAAATCCATCAATCGCTACAAGAGAATCCCAACTAATACTATAAATACGAAAATTTGTGTGTGTGTATGTCTGTATGTATGTTTGTTACCCCTTCACGCCTATACGGCTGGGCGGATTTGGATGAAATTCGGTGGGTAGACAGATTAGGACCTGGATTAACATATAGACAATTTTTTGACTGAACCGATTTTGATAAAATCTTCCACGCTAAGCTAGTAAGCTAGTAAGGAATAAAGAAGACAAAGGTCTATGCCTAATTTTGGTAAATTGTAAATAAGATATTGTTCACTAAAAAATGTATCTCAAGTGTCTAATAATTTCTTTTGATTTTTTTTCACTCTGCTCTTGAAGATCCCAATGTTGTTGAATTCAGGAAAGACTGACGGGGTCCCGTGCCTTGGCTGTTCGGATGATGAATGAAGAGTCGAACTTCTTAGTGCGAATGTTCGGTATATTAAGGTGGAATCCCTCCCCACCCCTAGTGATCCGAAGATGGAAGGGCGACGGTGGAATAAGATTATGTAATTCCAACGTACACTCCCCGAAATGCATCCTGTATAAAACTGAGAGACAGGCGACTTTGCGACGGCAATTTAGTAGTCATCGAATGATCACCTATGAGTCTCATGTGGCACGTCGTTCTACAAAAACAAATTTAATTCGAGTACTTCGGAAACATGACAAAAATGTATAGCGAGGTTGACAGAAATTCAATATGTTATAGCCAAAAATATATTTAGGTATCATTATATCCGCCATAGGACGTCCACTTTATTGATTATAATTACTGCTGAACGTAGGCCTCCGTATAGACGCGGCCTGCATCCAGTTTCTTCCCACAACCTTCATCAGGTCATACGTCTGCCTTATGACTGGATATTGCTGCTTGCTTACTGGTGCGTGGTCTCCACTCGGGAACCTTTGGCTCCGCTCACTGTCGTGACTGCCTTTATTCCCTTCCGGAATAAAGGCAGTCACGACATTTGGCGCCCAACGTGGGGCCCGAACCCACGACCCTGAGATTCTCATGCTCTACCGACTGAGCTAGCGGGGCAACGTAAGTACCACACCACTGCCACTTCATCTGGCTAATCCGCTGACTTTCCTTCAACTACGGATTACGTCATTCCTAATTCGATCTTGCAGCGAAATGCCGAGTATGTAGTTTTCTCCAAATATTTTTTAAGAATTTTTGAATGGAGCTTTTTTCCATTCGCAGTCCGTTACACCTTGTATATACTTATAACACCATTTTCATAACCTTTGACCTGTATGTTTTTGAGTCTACTTGTATTCTATATACACATAATGATTGTTGCAAAGCATACTATTATAGATACATTAATTTATAAACTGCTGATTTGTTGTACGATAGCGATACGAAGCGTTTAAAATAGGTAGGCATAGAAATATTTACTTTAAATTGAAACGATGTAATAATGTGTGACGACCATAGAACGACAACGGTGGATGCAGGAGTGTTCACTGTCGTAATTATTATTATTTCTTGTATCCCAACTATAATACAATACAATACAATACAACACAACACAATACAATATATAATATATACTTCTTCACGCCTAAACGGCTGGACTGATTTGGTTGAAATTTGTTTGGTGGACAAATTAGGATCTGGATTAACATATAGGTAAAATTTTTTGCTGAACCGATTTTGATGAAATCTTCCACGTGGAAAGTTAGTTAAAGTATAAATAGTACTATAATTATAATAATAATTACGACAGTTAACATAGAAAATAACTATAAAATAAGTTGTAGGGTTCAAGAGATTTTTGGAATTCGATGGTTTTTTTTATAAAAATTTACGAATTGAAGGTCGCTGGTTCGATCCCCAGACTTGTTTAGTACTCGGTTTGGTTGGCGGGCTACCTACCACCAACTTATCTAAGTCTGCCGCCGAACAGTAATGTTAATACCATTTTTGTGTTCCGGTTGTCAGAAATAAGATTGCCAGCCCCCGAATAAAATGGGTACGCTTGCACCCACGACCTCATCTTCACTTAACATCAGCAAGGCTACTACAAATTAGAGCGATTCGAGTGAGAAATAGTCGCGCGCGACATAGTCTCAGTCTCTGGTAGCTGATTGGCTGTCGCTTGACAGCTGTCAACCTGACCGCCAATCGGCTTTGAGAGATATAGGCTATGTTGCACGTGACTCTACGTCACTCCAGTCGCCCTAAGTTGTAGTAGCCCTGCAGGTGTGATTGAGGTGAAGTGCATAAAAAAAAAGATTTATTAACATAAAAGTCAAATATTATAGTAATCAACTTTTGAATACAATGTATAGAAATTATTAGAATGATGATTACTCTAGATTACCTACTATGTTATATTATAATATATACCAAATGTCCCATAATTATGATCTTATTAATTCATGTTTGACAGAGTGAGCCCGTGTTGTCCGTGACTGAAGAAGAGGTAGGTACCTTAGAAATCTTTTTAAACAAATAACACAACCAATTTCAAAAAATGTCTTGCATCAGCCACTATACAAAGTAAAAAATAATTTTGTACCTACCTATTTCTTTTTTTTTTTTTTTTTATATGAGAGGGCGGCAAACGAGCATGCGGGTCACCTGATGGAAAGCAATCACCGCCGCCCATGGACACCCGCAACACCAAAAGGGTCACAGATGCGTTGCCGGCCTTTGAGGAAGGTGTCCACCCCAGAATAAGTAGGGCAGCCTGAGCGATGAGGGATTCTCCAGCACTAATAGTGCTGGTACCCTCCTGGGGTACTAACTCTTTAAATACCGCTACCATTCTGGAGAGAGACTGGAAGGTGGGCCTCCGGCGCCCTCGCTCGCCGGACGAAGCGCAGTGGCAAAATGCCACTACTCAGACGTCGGTCTTCTGCGAGAGGGTGGTACTTCCCCGGTCGAGCCGGCCCATTCATGCTGCAAGCTAATAGCTTACAGCGTGGCTCTACCACTACAATTTCTGGTTTGTTTGTACCTATGACGACCTGTTTCTTGTAGTGGTTGGAAACTATGCTACTATACCAAATGGGGCATATGTTTGTATGATGAATACAGACATGTGTTCCCGAGTTATGGATGTTTTTCATTTATACATTACATTTATTTATGAAAAATGTATTTGTGTAGTTTATTAACCATCTGGTACCCATAACACAAACCTAGATGCTTAATGTGGAACTAGATGGCGTTGTGTGTATGTCCTAGGATATTTATTTATTTATTATTATTTATGTATGGCATTTCTCAGTTACCTTCTATAGCCTAAACGGCATGATAGACTTAGAAATGCAAGGTGTCCGTAGTTTCGTCTTGATCCTCAGAGAGTCATAGTATAAATCCAATATGGCGCCCGCAAAATACAGAACGTGCAGTGTTAAGCACTTAAATTAACATTTTCTTTAAATTCACTCCTCTCTGAGAAGGTTAAGGGATCTAAGCCGATACAGCCATGTCTTATTTCTATTATTTCTTCAGTTTAGTGAAGTCAATCTCAGTTAAAACAAGTCATTCGGCGAATACTTGGCGTATATACAGAGTCTAGTCACGGTCAAGTCATACTTCAGTAAAGTGGCAGAATGCTTTACGTAAGCTTTTGGCGGCTTCTTGTGGGAACCCGAGAGCTTCGTTGCTTACTGTAATTTACACTTCAATTGTAAACTTCACTGACTTTTGCTGCACAATATTCTGCCAATTATTAAGCTTTACTCAGAATTCACAAATTATAAGAAATAAAAACAAAAATGCAACATCTCTCGCCGAGTTCTCGCCAAAGAGACCTTGAATTAACAATTTCTTTAATTTTCAGAATGACGCAACGAAAGGCACGGGTAGCGCTGGCTGTGGCGATAGCGATCGCGGTAGCGGTGACTGCACAGGCAGCGACTTTCTCCGCCCACCCGGAGGTGGGATATCCCGCAGGAATGTTACCCGACTGTGAGTACTATTCATGCTAGTAGTACTATTTCAACCGTCTCCGTGGCTCAATGTAAACAATATTGGGTTTACGATTCGGAGGTCACGGGTTCGATCCCCAGCGGGGTACATGTTTAAGTACTCGGTTTGGTTGGTGGTAGGGCATTTTAAATGTCCGCCTGGCTAGCTACCACCATCTTATCTAAAAATCTGCCGCAAAGCAGCAATGTTAATAGCATTGTTGTGTTCCGGTTGTCAGAGATAAGATAACCAGTCCCCCAAATGTGTTGGGGTTTCCGGGTCAGTACGCTTCCACCTTCGACCTCATCTTCACTGAGCAACAGACAAACAACCAAACCTTCGCATTTATAATATTAGTTAGATTAGGTGACAACCTCATGATGCACTCCAGAGATAAAGTAAAGGTATTTAGATGGAGTAAAGTTCCCTTATTGAAGTTAGTTGTTTTACCAATTATTTTATTTTAGTTTTTGGATAGATAATAATAATAAATAATAATAATAATAATACCAGCTCATGCTGAGAAAAAGAAATTGAAAATAATAATGATAATGGCTACGGTCCGCATGACAAGGTCCCTCAAAAGAGGAGAAAATAAGAATTTAAAATAATAATAATAAATATCCTTAGACATACAGCCAGCGTCATCTAGTTCCACATTAAGCAACTATAGGCTTGTGTTTTGGATACCAGATGGTCAGTGACGGATTAAGACTACTTGATGCCCTAAGCAATCCACGCCTGTGGGCCCCCCTATCCGTATGTCAACTAGAATCGGTCTTTAATGCCAGGCGGGGGGCCCGCGGGGAAGGGGTGGTTTGTGATTGGCTGATCGCAATACCGGTGCTTTCGAATTGCCGAATGCACTAGACTAGCGGGCAGCGAGTGGGCGCAAGCGGGAGAGCGGGGTAACTCTAGGTCGGCTCTTATGTTAACTTAAAACGCGCGAATTTTCAAATTAGTCCTATAAACTTTTTTTGGTGTGATTTTTGGTGACGTGAGAGTGAGACGTGATGCCCTGAGGACGGATTTTTTTGTGCTTCTTCTGGTGCCCCCCCAGACGTGATGCCCTAGGCAATTGCTTAATTTGATTAAGGGTTAATCCGTCACTGCAGATGGTTGATATATTACATAAATATATTTTTTCATTTGTAAATTAATACTTATTATAAATGAAAATATCCATAACTCGGGTACACATGTCCGTATTCATCACACAAACATACGCCCCTAGCGGGATTCGAACCCTCAACTTTTTTGTATAGTGGTTAGAGTTGCTAACCACTACACCAAATAGGTCGTCAAGTATATCTATAATATAGCTAATAATGCCACTTGAATATCAATATGTCAATTTGTTTTAAGAAAGCACACACAACGAGCTATGGGCACAATATATAGTAGTAACGTACTATACTATACTAACGTGCTCTGCGGCATTTCACTACGAGATCCCACCCCTATTGCCTAAAAATCAAACGACACGGCATTTTACACAAACAGCACAACAGCAGCACGATTATGAAACAATGGCAGTTGAGCACGCGATAACGCGTCATAAGTTTCTAACGGTGTCGTTTTTTGAGCTGATACTCATTGATTGGTGGGTTTGGTTTATTGGAGTTCAAATTCGAAATTTTAAACTGACTGACTGACTGATGAACTGACGGATCTTTTTTTTGGCACATTGATTTCCAGATTTCAACTTAGTTTCACCGTTATTTCAATCTTTTTAATTTTAAAGCCCTTTCGGTCCCCTACTACCTGTTTCACTCAATAAATAAGTTGGTGTAGTGATCCGTGTTCTGCTTTACCCTGGTCTGAACTGTCCCGCACCTACTTTACATATACATCTCATGACTCGACCCAGCTGGGCATAGATGGGCTGGGAAGGTCACAAGCCTTAGATCGGTGGCGGCGAAACACACGATATCGCGTTGACAACGAACGTGTTAAAGGCGTATTAGAAATGATAATTACTAGTTATAAACTGCAGATTTAACGTAATGGTAATTTACTATGAATCATATGGTATTATATAATTATCTAATTATATAATTTACTTGGCTAACGATTTGTAGGGCAACTGGTCCAGTTGTTGACACTGGCATAGAATGCTAAAACTTGTTCTAGCAGACCTTGATCGGTTAGACGAGTTAGCAATATTATATAACCGATAAAGTTAATAATTATAACCAGTTTTTTGTCGTGTTGTCTTTATAGATATGATTGATCTTATAAAACGATACATCACGGAATTGTATAACAGAAATATATTATCTACATTTTTTTATGCACTAATGGTTAGGCACTTGCCGTCAATCACACCTGATATTAAGTGAAGATGAGGCTGAAGGTGAAAGCGTACTGACCCGGAATTCCTATCGTATTTGGGGAACTATTGGCGGCAGATTTAGATAAGATGGTGGTAGCCAGGCGGATATTTAAAATGCCAACCACCAACCAAACCGAGTACTAAATATGTACCCCGCTGGGGATCGAATCCGCGACCTCCGAATCGTAAACCCATGTTGTTTACATTGAGCCACGGAGGTTGTTAAAATAGTTCATAGCTGTGAAATTAGTTTATCAGTAGAGTAATCTTCGTAAGTTATTCTTAGCGAAGCTTTTAAGAGATCGCTATAAGCGATAAGACCGCCTTTGTACACCTGTTAGAATAATGTCACTGTGTATATTTTTAAGCTGTGTACAATAAAGAATTTTTTCTTTCTTTCTTTCTTTCTTTTACTGGGATAAAAGCCTTCTGTGTCATCTTTAATTTTCTACCTGTATGTTATATTTTAGCCAAATCGTCGTCATAAAGCAACAAATTAAAATTATAATATTAAAGTGTTACGGGAGGGAGATTATTTTCGCCTTAAAAAGTAAAAAAAAACAGCCAAGTGCGTGGCGGGCCACCATACTTTCCTTATATTTATGGAAAATTTCATCGAAGGCGACTATCACGAGTCAATAAACTATTTTTAGAAAATACAAAGTAGCCCTTGATTATATTTTTAGAAGTTTTTTCGAGATCTAAGCATCTTCTAAAACGCAAAAAGTTGACAATTACTTTAATTTAATATTGTAAGGTTTTATATAATATTGTAGGGTCTCAGATAATTTATTTTAAAATTAATTAATTTTGTAAAATTAGGTATAATATTAACATGGTCAGTAATTAAAATTTGTACTAACACCTATGGAGGCTTTTTGGCGGGATCTCGGCGAGTGAAGTTACATTTTTCTTTATAATTCTTATAATTTGTGCATTCTAACTTTTGAAGCTTAATAATGGCAGAATATTGTGCAGCAAACGTTAGTGATGGTGTACAAGTGAAAGGAAGTGTAAATTAAAGTGCGTAACGGAGCTTTCGGGTTCCCACAAGAAGCCGCCAAAATCTTTTGTAAAGCATTCTGCCACTTTACTGAAGAATGACTTGACCGTGGCTAGACTCTGTATATGCCAAGTATACGACGAATTACTTGTGTTGACTGAGACTGACTTATAAACTGTAGAAATAAGAGAAATAAAATTTTTCACTCGAAACTGGCAATAATATCCCTCAAAAGTGAGGTCGACTGGTTGCCATCCTCAAAAGTAAGACGAAGACGAACACCTATGGACTGTATTTGTCTGAATTTTTTTTTTTTTTTTTTATAACTAATACCTATACTATACCTAAAGTAAGCTACAGAATAGTTAGAACACATTTTTATTCTATTAGTGATGGGAACTTTGACATTATAGGAAGTTAGGTACACCACAAAAATTATGTATTTTTACTGGACTAATAAGGGGAGGCCTATGTTCAGCTGTGGACGTTATGTGGCTGATATAAGGATGAGGACCGACTAATAATGGATAGTGACCCTGTCAGCGAAACCTACGTTGCGGGTTCGAATCCCGCGAGGGGTAAATGTTTGTGTGATGAATACGAACATTTATTCCCGAATCATGGACATTTTTATAATTATTTTTTTTTTTATTTTTTTATTGAAGAGGTGGGCAAACGAGCAAGAGGCGCACCTGATGGTAAGTATTTATGTAAAGATGAGGTAATTTATGTATGTTTATCTCTTATCTAATATCCCATAACATTGTTAATAAAAAAAACAATTATTGCTTCCTTACTAAAACTATCTGCACATTATGCAACTTTATAATTCATTAATGAGCCTGGCTAGCTACCACCATCTTATCTGCCGCCAAACAGCAATGTTAATAACATTGTTGTGTTCCGGTTGTCAGAGATAAGATAGCCAGTCCCCCAAATAGGATGGGGTTTCCGGGTCAGTAAGCTACCACTTTCGGCCTCATCTTCACTTAACATCAGGCGTGATTGAGGTCAAGTGCTAACCCGTTGTGGATATAAATAAATAAATAAGTAATGACGAAATATTCTCGAAGCCATAGCATTTACTGCCTATCGGCGCATGTTCAATTTTAGATTTTAAGCCACCCCACCAGTGAATGACGTCAACGCTATTGACCTCCGGAAATTAATTATGCGAAAATATTGTTTTTCAATGCACAACCTTTAAAAACACCTATTTGAATATATAACACGTCAAGCATCATTGAGCTAACAGTTTTTCGATCAATGACAGATATCGGTCAATCACTTTGTTATTTACTTGTTTTTTTTTTTGTGCAACAAAAAGGTGCCCCGGGGGCAACGGCATCATTTACAAACTTTTTAAAGTAATAAACTTAAGTATGTGTTTTGTTACTTAGGCGATGTATTGTGTGTTGTTTGTTGTAATATGTGCAAATGTTGTATTATTAAATTATCATTTACTCGTATATTGGGTCTTTACCTATGAAATTGGAGTTTTTTTCTTCGTTAATCATATGTACCAATTCCTGCGATTTTCAAAGCTATAAACAAATTTGTTTTTTATTTGGAAAATGGAATATTATTTCAAGGTTTCACATGATAAATTTTTTAATTTCTGAGCTAAATCACATAATAAAAAAAATTTGAACAGAGCTTATTTCATGTGCTTCCCATAATCATTTCTTAGATTCGCTGAAACTTTTATAAAGCGGTTACTTTTAAAAATTAACGCTGCCTTTACTTAACTTAATGTAATTCCATAATACACATAGCTAAATTTGGATTTGCCGTTCCCAAAAAAAATCAAAAATGTTTGTATGGAGAAAACAGTTTTGATGAAATTCTTCATACAAAACGCCAATTTCATAGGTAAGGACCTAAAATATATATTTATGCACAACGAGTTTGTACTTGACCTCAATCACACCTGATGTTATGTGAAGATGAGGCCGAAGGTGGAAGCGTACTGACCCGGAAACCCCAACACATTTGGGGGACTGGCTATCTTATCTCTGACAACCGGAACGCAACAATGCTATTAACATTGCTGCTTGGATTTAGATAAGATGGTGGTAGTTAGCCATGCGGACATTTTAAAATGCCCTACCACCAACAAAACCGAGTACTTAAACATGTACCTCCTAATCGTAAACCCAATGTTGTTTACATTTAATATATAATATAGGTATAATTTAAGTCGATTGTAAGTTATATTCCATACTAGTGCATTTTATTCGCAAAATTTTTAACATGACTTCGTGATGGGGGCGCCAAATCCGGCGGTCTTTAAATCCGGGCCTGATAATTACATAGTCCCAGCAAAATCTGCCTAGATTGCAAGCGTACAAATATTATTGATGATTTAATTTTACACGTGTCAAGCATTAAGCACAGATTTTTTGTGGTTATTTGAACAGGCTGAAGGTGAATTTTCCTTACTGTCAAGTTCATTAGCCACCTTGGCTGTTGATGTATATTCAATGCTAATTAATGTCAGAAACATGCTACTACACTATAAACAGATTACTTAAAACAAGGAAAACTTCGAGACAAAGGAAGATTTCTTTTTATTTATTTCTTTTATTACTAAGCTCTGTACGTGTGTTAGTGTGTTTATTGGTCTGTGGTTAGATGCCTCTATACATGCTCTATACATAATATTATTCCGTAACTATCACAGATATCAAAAAACTTTAAACTGATATCGAATGTACGTTACCTAATGAGGAAAATGACATCAATAACATTTTAAAATTAATACTAGAAATATCCAAAATGTTGACTTAAACACTGCCATTCATTTATTATGAGATTAGTGGAAAGGTTTCAGTTTCCTTTTTCCTGCGTTTTTTGACATCGAAATAGCTGAATTCCAGCCCCATGATTGCTGAGTTGAGTGTTGTTAGAAAGAAAGAAAGAAAGAAAGAAAGAAAAAGTATTTTTTGCCAACAAATACAGAGAAATTTGCATAATTAAATGTATTTGTGGCAAAGGGATTGGGCTTCAGCATTTGCTGCCAATATGTCGTATGGCAATTGACAGCGCTGGTTTTCAGCGCAACCCCTCTCTCACTTAGGTTTTAAAAATAAAACAGGAGTCAGGCGCGTTCCCTTATGCGTGAGAAAAGAAAACAGGAAAAAAAGAAAAAATAAACTGCTGTTTGTGATAGCAAAAAAAAAGATCTTAAAAATAAAATTCATATGTGAATTAGCGACTAAGCACACTTTTTGTTAAGTGTATGTATATGATACTTCCTGTAACCTAAACGGCTTTATCGATTTTGAAGTGCAAGGTGTCGTTAGATTCATCTTGATATATGCATTCGGATATTTTGGTTTTTACATACTCATTATTACTATTTAATAACATCTTATAATCTTTAGAAAATGTATTTCAATATAATAATGTTAAACACAGTCTTGTTATTGCATATAGGTTTTCTGTAAATGAGTTGGTTGTTGACACTGACATAGAATTCAGTGCAGAACCGACAAGCGTTAAACCATGACCTCATGAGGATTATTAGATAATACTTGTTATCAGACAGGGGCGTAGCATATTTAGCGCCCCTTTAATTATCCGACGAAAAACTATATTTGCCGGAGTTGTGTGTGTGTGTGTGTGTGTCCAGTCTTTGTCCGGATATATCGTTCATGTAAAACGTTCATTAAAAAACCTAAAATTTTTCCTAATAAATAAGTGTTTTTACTCCATAGATACTTCTCTCAGAATAATTATAAATAAATAGTAACATGTAAGTTTATGACACCGTGTATTGTTAGATTGTAAGTAAATATTGTTAATTATATACCCGATGAGTTTTTTACGGTAAGGAAAAAAAAGTTTTTTTTTTTCAAAACTATAATCGATTTGCGCGTTAAATGTGTTATTTGACGGTCGCGATTGTGGTTTATTCCACATAATTACATCATTAAATTAAATAAATAAAGGAAAATATGGGTTCAAAATTAATTTCGCAGAATAGGAACCCTACGAATCCCGCCAGTCGCACATCAAACCAATAACTTCCATTTCACTATGCCATATTTTTTCCTTATAGTAAGAAAACTCATCCGGTATAATGTAAATGCCCAAAGCAGGCCCTCAAATGTTGCAATGTCCGCAAAAGATGGCTAAGTATTGCCAAAACAATTATAAGATACTATATACCACTTAGCCTCGCAATCTGTCGCTATCTCAGTAATTGGTCCTATTTAAGTACGGTTTTAGCCGTATTTTATGAAAATCCGTTATCTATTTGAGGCATGGTATGAGGCATGAGGAGTGAGGAGTGTATTTGGATGATCCTATTTTCAATTTGTTGAAGAGTTTCATAAAAAAACTTCAAGCATGAAACTTCTAATATTTATTTCATTATAGTACATACAACCATCATTCTCAATATAGAAGTTCATATAAGATCACTGCAAGTAATTCAATAAGACTGCAGTTTCCACCTTTTGTGGTGCGGAGCCCTAAATAGGTAATGGTGTCGATTCGGATGTACACCAACTAAACTAAACTAAACTAAAACCAATTTTAGAGTGGCGCCGTCGCATCGTACTGTTCCAGGAAGAAAGGGACAGTACTACTCTAAAACTGGTTTTAGTTTATTTATTTATTATTTATTTATTTATTTATTTATTCAGTCTTTCACATACAGCATTACAGTAAAATTACCAATGCACTGTAGTTTAGTTGGTGTACATCCAAATCGACACCAATTGTCATACCAACTAATATTATAAATGCGAAAGTTTGTGTCGGTGTGTGTGTATGTTTGTTACCTCTTCACGCCTAAACGGCTGTATAGATTTGGATGAAATTTGGTGTTTAGACAGATTAGGACCTGGAATAATATAGGCTACTTTGTTTTATTGAACGAATCTTGATCAAGTATTTGCCCAGCTAGTATCAATAACTAGTAGTAGTAATCTAAGTTCTATCTCGTTTATGGACTATTAAAATACCGCCCCATTTTACTATACAGCTAAATACGGCCCTGGCTATCACTAATTTATATATCATGTTAGAAAACACTAATTGCTACCAGCAATTATCACCTTATGCCACATTATACCTTTTAAATGAATATAACATGACACACTGTACTCGCTCGCTTCATAGACCTTGCATTGAATGCCCTTGCTTTGTAAAAACGTCTCTTTGATTTCGCAAGGTTTTAAACTAAGCTGAAGCGTCACAACTTCCTAAAACTTTGAAATTTGAAGGTTGATCACTTAATCTTTCCAGGTCCAGGAATGATGAAGAACGTCAGCATCAGCGCTCACAATCTGCCGTATCTGCAGGTGGTCTCCCATAGGTTGGCTGACAACGGGAAAACGATCAGGAAATCTTTCTCCATCGCTTCAGGAGCTAAGGCAATAGCGAAAGAGAAATATATTGGTATGCTTATACTTTTTTTATTTTATTATATTTAATATTAAATAGATTTACAAACGCTTGTTACATCGCTTAGAGTAATGAAGCCTTAAGTATATTAGTTATTAGCTAAAACTAATTATATGTAAGTACAAACAATTATATGTAAACACCGCATGGATCAGATAGATTACATAAAAATTATTAAATTCAAAAACAAGAAAAGAAAATAACTTAGCGAGAAAAAGTGTACCCATTTACCCTAAATAAAAGTTGCTCATTCAAATAGAAGAGAAGCCCAGCTTACATACATAGTAGTATCACGAGAACCATCCCAAATTGGAGGTCAGAAACATCCCAAACACAAGCGCTTAGGAATCCAGATATCATGGGCCTTCAATATATTATGTTAACACTTTGTAATATTCAGATGTGTACTATAGACACGTGACAGATGGTAATACTCATTCAAGTGCATTCAAGCCATCAAAACATACAAGTCTTCCAAGCAATAGACATTTTTGATCGGGAGTTAGTAAGTGGAGTGAGAAGGGCGCCCAATTAATAGTTCATCGTTTAAGTTAGAAAAAGCTAGCTATTCAGTTTCCGGAACCTGGTCAATGAGTCAGCGTAGATGTCTGATGAGAAATTACTATCATTTAACAGCCTGGAAAGGTGAGCCACTGGGGAATTTTGGCCTAACGTAGTCTTCCGCTTAGGCGGACGCAAGGGATTAATTATGTTACGAGCGTATTTAAAAGGGATAGTAAATCTAAATTTTTCTGGGAGTTGAGGACAGTCAATCTAGGAGTTGAGGACAGTCAATTTTAATCTCTGACTTAATAGAAACCACATTAGACCTCTTAATAAAAGCCGTTAAGTACCCTATTATCATCCGGCTCCATCGTCAGACCCTGGTCACCACAATGGAAGTATACATCTTCATCAATACGATCCTGTTACTAAGTGCCCTTAAGAGCATCCTTGGGCATTAGTTTGCATCATGATCAGACCTTGGACACGAGCCTCGTGGGCAAAGATTTGGACCGCCACCCGCATGTATCGCTACACTTTTGTTGGAGATCAGATCAAATTTGGTACAGTGTGTGCTTTCACCTGACTGCCCCAAAAAGTATGTATGTATGTAGATTTCAATTGTTACATCGTGTACTCTAAACGACTTGAACGATTTTGAAGTGCAAGGTGTTATTCGATTCGTCATTGATCTCTAGAGTGTCAGGATACATTTTATGGTAAAAAATCCAACATGACGGCGCCAGCAAAATACAAAATATGCTGTCGGATTATTGGTTTTAAATACTTTATTACCAGTCATACTCAAACACACACTCACACTCACACACACACTCACACTCACACACACACACTCACACACACACACACACACACACACACACACACACACACACACATTCACATAGCTACAAACGACCACGTTGAACTTTCATAACAGTTAATTAAACTCTCACAATTTCTCACTCAAGTAATCCTGTTTATTATTATTGTTAATATTCTTATTAAATTTACACCGTTTGTTTTATTTAGTAAAATAATATAACATAGCTATGGAAGAGAGAGGTCTTCTGATACAGGTATTGCTATACTTACAAGGAGACCTCAACTACTCATTTATTAAAACTGATATTTTACTGAAAATAAATAATTTTGAATTTGAATTTTGAATTTTGAGTAATGAATGACTTATTTACCCCCGACGAAAAACGACGTGTGTTATGTGTTTGACGGCGTTGTGTGTATGCGTGCGTGCGTGCATGCGTGCATGCGTGCGTGCGTGCGTGCGTGCGTGCGTGTGTGTGTGTGTGTGTGTGACTAAACTAGGGGACACTATGTTTCATGGATATCGGGTGAGCCGTTATGAAGATTAATGACGTACGATTAGCAATGTAAAGCGGTAAAAAAAAGTAAATGTATGTATGTCCGTTCCTTTGGCGCATCCTATAGCCTAAATGGCTTGACTGTTTTCGAAGTGCATGGTGTCATTCCGTTCGATACATTTACGGAAAAAAAATCCATCATGGCGGCCGGAAACTACAAAATACGCTGTCAGGATGAGTTTTTTTACCGTAAGGAAAAAATAGGGCATATTAGGTAAATGAAATCCCACCAAAAACATTTCATGTGAAATGTTGCCAAGGCGTTTCGCTACCGTCGTGGAGGTGATGCGAATATTTAGTTTCTGAAGTAAGTAACGAAACAGCCAAGCCATACATATTTACCGATATGTAGAATTTGTTGAAGTTGAGGTCGGTAAAGTTAGGCCGTGTAGAAAGATGGGGTCTAATGGCCTCTAGGTATACTCGCCAGATCGCGCAACGCTTGTCGAGACTTGCCGCCGACTCTTACCCACGGCACGAGCTTATCTCTGTCCGCGTGTCCTTTTGATACTCATGGCTGCATGTGCCGTGCCTTTGAAGTTATCAACTAGCAACGACAGTACAGGCCACAATGGACGCAAACGTTTCCATGGCCTGTCTCGGCGTGGCCTGTGACTCTACCGCCACTCAAAGCTATAGAAAAACCGCTTCCGTGGCACAATATAAACAACATAGTGTTTACGAATCGGATGTCGCGGGTTCGATCCTCAGCGGGGTACGTGTTTAGTACTCGGTTTGGTGGTTGTATTGTATCATAATATCTAAGTCTGCCGCCAAAACATCAACGTTAATAGCATTGTTGTGTTCCGTTTCTCAGAGATAAGATAGCCGGTCTGCCAAATAAGATAGGGTTGAGAACCTGTTGTGCATAAAAATAATTAAAAGAAATAAGGCTACATTTCGAAAAACATAACACCAAGCAGAGTAATCGTGATGTCGAATATTTTTGTATGTGTTTCTGTAACATGCAAAGAAACGTTTAATTTATCTATCAAATCGACTGAGGCGTTGCTCTTCTTGGTTTCGACGTAGTCGGGAAATAAATTACCAAACATGTCTGCTTCCAGATTTTAAGAATAAGAAAACTGTAGTGTACGCCGTGGGTTTCCTGGACAGCTCTGCATTCCCCCATAGCCAGGCCCTCGCCACCTCCTACGCCAGGAGAGGGTACAACGTATTCGTCTCCGAAACCTTCACTTTCCTCACAAACATATACCCCAAGTAAGTACAATGGGTTGAAGCCACATCACCAACAGCCTTACACATCCCCACTGTGTCTTAAATGTATCGAGTCATGACGGTATTTCAGAATGTGGATTTTATAATAGATTTAATAAACCGGGAAGCTATACTACTACCGTCTATTATTGGCTATTATTACTATTTATTATAGATACCTAAGGATAAGCTTATTTTTATTGTAGTTATAGGGTGTAGATTGATAGATAGATAGATAGATAAGCATTTATTTGCATCCATACACATAACAAATTTTACTTATGAAAAATACAACTAAAGTAACTAAAGTACAACTAAAGTACAACTAAAATAAAACACAAGTACAGAAACAAACAAATATTATGTGTGTGCCGCAGTATACAAAAAGGCTCCCAGTATACAGCTCAGTATATGGATTTGCCCGAGGCGGGCAAAACACTGGTATACTGCTGAAACCTGAGGGTTGGTCGTGGGACAAATGGAATGTTGAAATGTGTTTGGTGTTATCAAATTAAAACTAACATTATTGGTAAAAGAATATTTTGTAAGATTACTCCCGTCACATATTGGATTCAATTAATAAAATATATGTACCTAATTAAGTTATTGAACCAAATTTATTATTATTATAGAATAAATTGAAAATTAATGAAAAATTAAGAAATTATTGCAATTTTCTATTTCATATTCTATAGACGTAAAAATTATAATAAACTTGTTGTAAGATGTGATACTGGCCATATTAGAACTATTTTATTTTGAATTTTTAGTATAGAACATCTGCTTTTACTGTGACAATCACTTCCAAATATACATTTGCCATGTAAACATCTAGTGTTCTTACTTTATATTTTCCCACACGTTATCAGCACGAAAAGGTAAAGAACACTAAATATTTAACACGTGCGTGTAAAATATATTTGTTGAAAGTCGCGAAAATTATAATTTCGCTTATTTTTCATTTTTTCGTCTTTGACATATTAGCTGTGAAATAATGTCAAGTTCAATTTCTGCAATAAAACCGCTAGTAAACAGAGACGGTTTTGGTGTTTGGAAATTCAAGATGCGTATGTACCTAATACACGAAAACTTATGGGAAACTGTTGCCGGATACCCTGAAGGTAGTCAAATTACCGCTGAGAAAAGGTTGCGTGACGATCAGATTGCGTTATCGAAAATTTGTCTCACAGTTGATGGTATGGCAATCACCCTTCTCAGACCTTGTGAAACGGCTAAAGCTGCGTGGAAAGCCTTGTCCTCTGCGTATGAAGACAAAGGCTTAGGACGAAGAATAAGCCTCGAACGGAAGTTGTACAGGTACTGTCTAGATGATTTCAACGATATAGAAATATACATTAATGCTGTTATGTCAACAGTTCAGGACCTTGCCGATATCGGCAAGATCATAGAAGATGCTTCAATCGCAGCTATTCTTCTTGGAGGTTTGTCTCCACAGTATGCCCCTCTTGTTATGGCATTGGAGAACTCAAATGTAGAAATTACTGTTGACTTGATAAAGACGAAATTGTTGAATGAATTGAATAAACCAAAGGAGAATAACCAGGATACTGCCCTGAAAACACGGACTAATCAGAAATCTAAGCCATCTTCATCAAAAACTAAGAAACAGATTATCTGTTACGACTGTCGGGAGCCAGGCCATAAGAGTCCAGACTGTCCCCATAAGAAGGACAAGAAAAAGAAATCTGAGAATCATAGAAACTCTTTAAGTGCGTTGAATGTCATTGGTGACGTGGAGAGTACTAAATGGTACATAGATTCTGGGGCGTCGGCCCATATGACTTCAAGACGAGAATGGATGGAGAACGTGAAAGGATATCCCACCGGCAAAGTGACAATTGCTAATGGAGAGGTGTTATCCAGTGAAGGCGTTGGCGATATTTCTATTACGATGTGTGATGAGGTTACGAAGATTAGTGACGTTGTTCATGTACCTAATTTGAACGCTAATCTTATTTCAGTAAAGAAAGCAGTTGATAACGGTTTTTGTGTGGTTTTTGATAAATCTGGTTGTAACTTTTATAACTCTAGTGTTTTTTCTTGTACAGGTATTTCTTTGCTAGATGGTTCGATCTGTGGTGGGCTGTATTCTTTAGATTGTACAGTCAATGTACCACGTCAATTATCTGCTTTTGATGTGCACTCTGACGTGTCCAGGTATCAACTCTGGCATAAACGTTTAGGTCACCTATGCCGCATTGGGATGGATCGCTTAAAAAAGGACCAGGTAGTAGGCATAGATTATTCAACAGTTGACAAGGAACCATGTGTGGCCTGTGTAGAAGGAAAACTGAGTCGGAAGCCTTTCAAAAGGATTCCGTATAAAAGGGCAACTTCAGTTTTAGAACTTGTCCATACTGACGTTTGTACATTATCAGAGACGTCTTTTCAAGGAAGTAAGTATGTCTTATTTTTCATAGATGACTTTACTCGTATGATCTTTGCATTCTTTATTTCTTCAAAAGCTGAAGTAAAGGATAAATTTCGTATTTTCAAATCCCTAGTGGAGCGAGAAAAGGGATTAAAAATAAAAGTGTTGAGGAGCGACAACGGGACAGAATATGTCAATACTGACCTTACAAATTACTTACAGAAGGAAGGAATTCAGCATCAGACGACAGTGCCCTATAGTCCGCAGCAAAACTCCATCGCTGAAAGGATCAACAGAACGATCATAGAGAAGGCTAGGTCTATGCTCTCTGGCAGTTCTCTTTCTCCAGCATATTGGCAAGATGCGACGGAAACTGCAGTCTATCTTAAGAATAGGACTCCTCACCGTGCTCTCGAAGGTAAGACTTCTTTTGAGCTGTGGTATGGTAAACAGCCGAACCTATCACACTTAAGAGTCTTTGGATGTCGAGCTCTGATTCATGTCCCCGATTGTAATCGGAAGAAGTTGGACGTGAAGGCAACCGAGCATATTTTTGTTGGCTATTCTGACGATCCCAATAGTTATTACTTCCGAGATGCAAAATATCCTAGACGACTTGTCAAAAGTAGGGACGTGGTTTTCTTTGAAGACACTTTCCGGGATTTAGAGGAAAAAGGAAAGGGTGTCAAATACCAGTTAGCGCCTGGTGCGCTCAAACCGGCACGTGTACCCTTATTCCTTAGTCCTCAATCACGGGTGGATGTGCCACAACCGGCACGTTTACCTTTATGTTCACAGATCGACTCTACAACAAATAGTAGAGAGGATCCGATACCTGGACCAAGTATTGTTGCCGACTTTGAGCCGAGTCAACTTGGGTTTGCCCCGTCACCAGAACAATTAGAAGAAAGTGATTCTGATGTTGAGATTGCAGAACCACGCTATAATCTGAGACCTAGAAAAATCCACAATACTGCCGCCAACTGTGTTTGTATGCAGACTATATCCTCTCAAATGGATGAACCGACTACTTATCAACAAGCGGTGAATGCAGTAGATAGAGATAATTGGTATCATGCTATGAGAGATGAATACCAGGCCTTGCTGGAAAAGAAAACGTGGATTCTGGTGAATAGGCCAGATAAGAAGGTTATACCATGCAAATGGGTTTACAAATTAAAAAAGAATGCCCATGGCGATATAATCAAATATAAAGCTAGACTTGTCGCGAAAGGCTATAATCAAGTTCATGGTGTCGATTACTATGAAACCTTCGCTCCGGTAATTCGGAATTCCTCCTTACGCGTTTTGATTGCTTTAGCAGCAGAAATGGGCCTGAAGATGCGACACTTAGACGTCGACACCGCCTTTTTAAATGGCGATCTTCAAGAAGAAGTCTACATGGACCAGCCTCCGGGTTTTAAGAGCAAAGGTGACGAAGATAAAGTGTGTCTGTTGCAAAAGTCCATGTATGGCTTAAAACAGGCTCCTCGCGCGTGGAATATTAAGCTCAATGAAGTGTTGAGTAAAATAGGTTTTATTAGATTACCTACTGAACCATGCGTATATAAAAAACTCCTTGGTTCAGAATTAATCCTGTTAGCAGTCTATGTGGATGACATCATTGTTTATTACCAGAATGAAAAGTCATTCGACGCTGTCAAGAGTGACTTACTAAAATATTTTACATTAAAAGATTTAGGTCCACTGAAATATTATCTGGGATTAAATATCTCAACGGAAAATGGTGAAATACGAGTCAATCAAAAGTCATATATTGAATTCCTACTAGAAAAATTCAATTTAGGGCAGGCAAAAGAGTACGACACTCCCTTGGCGAATAGCAAAATAGGTGCTCTTCAGGATTCGGATTGTAAGAATAATCATTATGCCTATCTGAATTTAATAGGTTGTCTAATGTACCTTGCTGTCAATACTCGACCTGATATTGCTTTTGCTGTTAGCTATCTTAGTCAGTATAACAACAAATATAACAGCACGCATTGGGTGGCAGCGAAACGAGTACTTCAGTACCTAAAAGGCACTATAGATCATTCTATTATTTATAAGAAGACAGGAGAACTTCTCGTAGGTTATACGGACGCGGATTTTGCGAACTGTGTGCATGATCGTCGTTCCTACACAGGTTATTGCTTCAAACTGGCAAATGGACCTGTCTCGTGGGCATCGAAGAAGCAGCCTACAGTGGCGCTGTCTTCTACCGAAGCCGAGTACATGGCGTTGACTGATGCTGCGAAAGAGGCTATTTACTTACGTCGTTTGATATCCGAGGTATGTGATATTAAATATCCTAGTATAACCATTTGCAGTGACAGTCAGAGTGCGCAGAACTTAGCTCATAATCCTATACACTACGGCAGATCGAAACATATTGATGTTAGGTACCATTTTATTCGCGAAAAGGTATCTGAAAATGTGATTGTGCTTCAATACACTAAGTCCAGTGACCTGTTAGCTGACGTGTTGACAAAATGTCTTGGGAAAGTTGCACATCAAAGGTGTATCAATAGTATAGGTTTAGTTAAGGCGTAGTTACTTTATGTTACAATGTTTTTCTATATGTTACAGTGTTTGTTTGTTATTACTAAGGCTTCTGAATATGGTCATTACGGGTGGATGTTGTAAGATGTGATACTGGCCATATTAGAACTATTTTATTTTGAATTTTTAGTATAGAACATCTGCTTTTACTGTGACAATCACTTCCAAATATACATTTGCCATGTAAACATCTAGTGTTCTTACTTTATATTTTCCCACAAAACTATTTCGATTTGTGATATGGATCCAATCTACAGCCCCCTACTGCTTCATTTATTATTCTCATGATAGGAAGACAGTGGACAGTAGCGGTCTGGAATACCAATCTTCTGCTTTTCCATCAAAAAACATCTATATTTGGATTTAAATGTTGGTTTAGATCTCAGTATTGTTATAGGAGGAGGTATGTTATTCCAACATCTTGTGGCTTGGTAACGAAAACTTCCTGTAAATGCAACTGCCAATGTAGTGTATAAGCCTGAAGAGGCAGATCCAGAGCCCATCCCTAAATTATGTATATCTTTTTTTTTACCTGATTCTATGCACGAATAAACATTTCACTTACAGTTCTGCGTATGTACAACGTTAGATATCGGCATCCACGTCGCCACTATATAAATTCTGTGACGTCACAGTGGTTGGTCTGTGATTCACGTGCATTGAAGTAGGAAACGGAATAAATTTGGGGTTTAGCAGTAAATTGAGTGAAACAATTGTTAGCTAATGTAGGAATTTGTGAGCAAAGAAAAATCCAAGGGTTTGACACATACCTACGGATATATTAGGAACACTGACAATTAAAAATGTAAAAAAAAAACAAAAGACCTAAAAACACCACGCAGTTTTCAACAACAATACTATAACGAATTGAGCGTCGGTGAATCAGTGGTTAAGACGCGGTCTCCCAATTTGGAAGGTCCGGGATCGATGAGTTTTTTTACTTATGTACATTTATTCGACTACTCTTAAACGGTGAAGGAAAACATTGTGAGAAAACCTGCATGTCTGAGAACGAAAAATTCAAAGGCATTAGAAGTCTCCAACACGCATTGGGCCAGCGTGGTGGACTATGGCGCATACTCCCTTCATTATACAAGGGAAGGCAATGCAGTGGGATGTTTACGGGCTGATGATGATGATCCACATGCCCAGTAACTTCGGGCGGTGGTAGTAGTGTCCAGTCAGTCAGTGCGTTCACTTATTTTCGTAACAAAATTCCATATTGTGATGTCTCTATTTTATCGCATGCAACGACATAAATACTGCAATAAATATGAAATGAAATGAAAAGAAAATCATTTATTCATGTAGGCAATACAATATGCACTTATGAACGTCACTTGTTTTTTAAACTACCACTAGCTCGGAACACGACCACTACTGAGAAGAGCTAGCGAGAAACTCAGAGGGATTGTCTCTTTTCAATCAGTCATTTATAATCTAGAAAGGCTACAACAATTTTTATATATCGTGTAGAGGAGCTGTTTAATCTCATGGATTACTATCATTAATGTGGTCTGAAATTTTGTACCTAATATCCCTTTTTACATAATTTTTGTTTTATAATAAGTTTAAATTTATTAAGCGGAAGATTCTGTATATCCATGGGAACCTTGTTGTAGAAGCGCACACATTGACCTCTGAATGACTTGCTAACTTTACTAAGTCTACTAAAAGGTACAGCTAATTGGTTTTTGTTCCTTGTATTGACATTATGTCGGTCACAATGTTTCTCGAATGAATATATATTTCTCTTAACATATACAAAATTTTCATATATACATATATTGTGACGAAAATGTTAAAATATTAATTTCTTTAAATATTTGTCTTAATGTATATTTAGACCTTAATTTATAGATTGCACGAATAACCTTGCCTTTTACCTACTTTGCTGTGGCTTTAGTTGGTGTAAGGTGTCAACTCGTCTGCGAAATCCACTCTCGTAAAGGTTCACAGCGTAATGGGTTGGGGGAGAGCATCTGGAAATGCAAAGGCCGGTTGCCTTTTGAATCAGCTCGGCGTGGAGTGTGTATATCTCATCTATGTATTCCAAATTTCCCATGTAGTAATAAAATAGTTTATTATGAAGGCCACAACAAGATACAAAAACAATGAAGTAGTAAATTATAGCTAAAATAGAAATACAATTATGAAGAAGATCCCGACAATGCTGTCACGTGTTGCGGCGTGCACAAATGGGTTAGCACTCAGCTTATGCTGCGACGAATCACAGCGCTGGTTTTCAGTGACCTACTGTCATGCTCATATAATTCGTAGTAATTGAGATTTTTGTTAAAAGAGTTTTCATTCAATGATTCGATCTCCAGTATTATACAGGGTGACATTTAATTTGTGTCCACTGGTGACGTCACTCTTGATTACGAACAACTTTCCCCAAAGACCATAGTAGAGTTCGATCGAAAAATTTTCGATAACCCATACAAAGTAAACCATTCTGAAACCTTATATTCTGAAACCTTTCATATGGAAGTCCAGCTATTTTCGGCTGAGTTCGACTATGGCTCCTAGTGGATTGACCTTTGATTGTGATCCTCCTGAATTACACCAGAAAAGAAAATACAGTTCTAGAAAATCGTAAGAGGAGGTATTGTTTTTTTTTTTTTTTTTTTTTTTTTTTTATTGAAGAGGTGGGCAAACGAGCAAGAGGCGCACCTGATGGTAAGTGTCACCGCTGCCCATAACCATCTACGGAAACGGAAGATCCGCAGTGGCGTTGCCGGCCTTTAAGGAAGGAATATGCTCGCTTCTTGAAGGTTCCCAGATCGTATCGGTTCGGAAAGACATCCGCTGGGAGCTTATTCCAAAAAGTAACGGTACGTGGAAGGAAATGTCTACTGAACCGCACCGTGGTGGATTTCCAACTGTCTAGGTGGTGTTGGTGGAATTTAAGTTTATGCCTAGTAGTGCGATGATGGAACTCAGCAGCAGGAATCAAACCGAACAATTCCTCGGAACACTCGCCATGGTAAATCCGATAGAAAACAGCAAGAGATGCTACGACCCTTCGTAAGGAAAGCGAATCAAGGCGATTGGTGAGAGCTAGATAATTGATAACGCGAACTGCTCTACGTTGGATGCGATCTAGTGGAAGAAGCTGGTATTTAGGCGCTCCGGCCCAGATATGAGAACAGTATTCCATGTGAGGCCGAACCTATTGTATACAATAACTGAATTACCTACACCAGAAAAGAAAATACAGTTCCAAAAAGTCGGAAGAGGTAATTAAGTATTCTATATAATAACTGAATAAATAAACTAAAATAAACTGTTGGGGTTTTAGTACGCTTCCACCTTCGACTTCATCTTCACTTAACATCAAGTGTGATTAAGGTCAAGTACAAACCCGTTGCGCATAAAATAACTATATCGTGGATATGTTTCATTTGTTTATCTCGAGGGAACTACTCACTTCATCGGGATAAAAATATATGTTATTAAAACATAACATCCAGAGTACCTATGTTCTACCTAAATTTCATCCATATCTGTTCACCCGTTTCGTAGTAATTGAGCAACAAACAAACATCCAAAGTGTCGCATTTATAATATTAGTATTAGTTAATTAAATGTGTGATTATTTATTTATATTTATTCCAGAAAAATAAATAAAAAGTCTCAAAATCATTTTGTAAATTCTTGCCGACTGTTTTCATATTTAAACTTCAAAACTAAGAAAAGAAATAATCACTGTTTAACACGAACTTCTACCTACACCTCTTATTTATTTGCTTCCCCTAAAAACATCCTTGATATTACCTTTTATATTATTATCTGTATTACTCTTATTATTGATAGGGGGCTAGAAATCTCCGGCGGATCAGCCCATCGGTCAAATTGTCGAAAAAGTTAGAGATACTCCATCAAAATATGTCATAATGAAGATTGAATATTTGCTTGTTTTGCACTACAAAGCTATGTATCACGTATCGGTAGGTACGGACACGAAATAACATAAAGCAATTCTAACTGCAACAACTAATTCAACCGTCTCCGTGGCTCAATGTAAACAACATTGGGTTTACGATTCGGAGGTCGGCGGTTCGATCTCTAGAGGGATACATGTTTAAGTACTCGGTTTGGTTGGTGGTAGGGAATTTTAAATGTCCTGGTGGCTAGCTACCACCATCTTATCTAAATCTGCCGCCATGTTAATGTTGTGTTCCGGTTGTCAGAGATAAGATAGCAAGTCCCCCAAATGTGTGGGGGTTTCCGGATCATTACGCTTCTACCTTCGACCTCATCTTCACTTAACATTAGGTGTGAATGAGGTCAAGTACGAACCCGTCGTGCATAAAAAAAAAGCAAATTTTTTTATTTCAACCAAATAAGTTGTACACGCTAAATATTCAGGAAAAAATTTACAGTACAACCGACTTCTGTAATCCTTTTTCCATTACTAGCTTTCCGTCCGCGACTTCGTCCGCATTGACCTCCAAATAAAATATAAAAATAAATTCTCTGAATTACAGTGAAAATATTAAAGTTAAATTTACAATATTCTATATTTATAAACAATAATTATGTACAATTTTTTATAAAAAAACAAAATCGCAAATAAGTCTCTGGTTGGTGGAATGGTACCCAGAAGGTTGGCCGCGTTGCCTCGCTGTATAGCAAGCCTGATTCTTTGACCAAAGTATTGGCCAGCCCTCCGATATACATACATATATATACCTACATATATACCTTTATCCCAAATGGTGTGGTCAGAGATATCTGAAACATTAACGTTTGAGTCTTCCTAACATGAAAAGAAAAAATATTCCCGAACGAGTACGACATTGGAACCTTCAAGAAACGAGCCTACACCTTCCTCAAAGGCCGGCAACGCATCTGTGGTCCTTTGGTGTTGCGGGTGTCCATGGGCGGCGGTGATTGCTTTCCATCAGGTGACCCGCATGCTCGTTTGCCGCCCTCTCATATAAAAAAGAAAAAAAAAATTAAAGCTTAAAACAACATCCACGGTCCACCTTTCAAAATATACCGAAATGCACACGTACCAGGATTTATATATTCTTCCCAATGACACGTGCAATACTATAATCTCCCTTAACGCGAAAGTCTGTCTGCCAGATGCCTAAACTGTTGAATCTGTCATATTCAAATTTCGCTGGTGGATAACTGGGTATAGTGAAAGAGTCCGCAATAAAATTATTATTATTATTATATTACTAGCAGCTGCCCGCGACTTCGTCCGCGTAGACTACATGAATCAACACTTTATTACTTTCCCACGGGAATACATTCATCAGAAAAATTACCATGTAGAGTTTATCTCAAACAGGAAAAGACCCTGGGCAGATAACAGGTATGTGGAACCATGTTGGTGTTTTGCCAGGTAAATGAATTAAGACAGGGATCCATTAAAAGACCTTTCTGAAAAATTCTGGTTTATATTTATTATAAAGTACTTCCTTATAAACAACATTCTTTGCCATGTTTGAAGGTGGTAGCAATAGAACCAAACTTTGAGGTGAACTTACACGGGAGCATGCCACATAGAACTGACCGTGAGAGAAACAGTCCTGTCGTAGGTCTACTCCGGCGAATTTGAGAGTTTACCCCTGCGACTTATTTTTTGTCATGGCAAAACAGACCTTTAGTGGAAACTGAAGCCTTTTGAATTCAAAGGGAAGATCATTTGGTATTAATGGAATACGCGGTACAAACACTGTTTCTCCCGGAGCAGGTCCTGTTAAAATAGTGGCCTCTACTACGTTCCGGTGCAAAGCCTTGACTTGCAACCTAGTACCGTTACAAAGTTTGGGTGGCTTTAAATTATCAATAACATAACAGGTGCACCCACACGTAGTAAAAGTGACTTTGACTCTTCGACTTCGACACCAATTTGAATTTGTAATTTCAACCCCTACCACTATCGCAACCCGTAAGGGGTTAGCTTCAAAATAAATGTCATTTTCGCAATCAACGTCCCAAAAAATCTAAATAACGACACCAATATAGACTTTTTTTGGTATCACCCCCCACCCCTATCTCACCCCTAGAGGGTTGGCTTAAAATAAATGGCATTTTCGTAATCAACGTCCCAAAAAACCTAAATAATGACACCAATATTTACTTCTTTGGTATCAACCCCCACCCCTATCTCAACCCTAGAGGGTTAACTTAAAATAAATGTCATTTTCATAATCAACATCCCATAAAACCTAAATAACGACACCATTATCGATTATATGGTTTTAACCCCCATTTCACAACCCAACTTTCTTAGTGCTCCCCTAGACCTCGTAAGGAACCTACGTGCCAAATTTGGAAACTCTAGACCCAGCGGTTTGGCCTGTGCGTTGATATGTCAGTCAGTCAGTCAGTCAGTCAGTTTCTTCCTTTATATATTTAGATTATAGACGAGCAGCATTACTGCTGGTATGTCTATGTCAGTGTTAGAAGAGTTCACATTGTTCATTATGTTGTTATTCAGTCAATATTGAAGTCATCACTAGTTTTTTTAAAAATTTATCCAATCTATTCTTGAACAACGCGGTTGCTCAGAAAGTGATGGGCGACATTGATGTCAGCGTGAGTGCGGCTTATTCGCAGAGCGTGTCCTCGTAACGGTCGTATGTCTTTCATCCTGAATATGTCGTGCAAATGAGGCAGGTTGTATTTATAGGTGAGAATTTTGAATGTCTCGATGAGGTCACCTCGCAAGCGGCGCTCTTCAAGGGTTGTAAGATTCAGAATCTTTTTTTTTTTTCTTGATTTATCCATAAAACATTATTTAAACAATCTTCACTATACGACGCCTACGAAAACCTGTAAAGGTTTGTGTGTAGTGCGAATGAGGCTAGTTACAAGAAGGTTGACAGCTATATTTTACAGATTGTAACAGTTTTTTTTTAAATATTTCGATGATATCGTAGTCTTTCGATGGTTTTTTTTTATATTCAACATCGGGTATAACCTTAAATATAAAAAAAAAATTAAAATCGGTTAAGCCGTTCCGAAAGCTTATAGTTAATTTCATCCATCTATACAGGGTGAAATTTAATTCACGTAATTCCTGTTTACTGATGACTCCACTCCTGATTACGAACAAGTTTCTGCTAGGAACCATAGACGAATTCAGCCGAAAATTGTTGGACTTCTATATTAAACTAGCTTTCCTCCCGCGACTTCGTCCGCGTGGAAGATTTTATCAAAATACAAACAACAAACTTTCATCCCCTATTTTATCCCCAAGGGGATAAAGTGGGTGGGTAATTAGTATTAGTAATGATAATGTCAGTTGTATGTCCTTACGGCAATGTCAGCTTTCCATTTTTCTGAACACAATTGCACATCTAATGTTAAAATTCATGGTCTTCCTTTTATTTCTGACACTATGTTATTTAGCAAAAAATAATCCTTATGATGAAGCCTTTCGATCGGTATGATAAAGCTACATGGTATTTTTTTTTTATAAATAAAGGGTTCGATTCCCGGTTCAACCATGTACTTATTTAAAAATCTATGAATGCAGTTTAAATTGTTTTTTAAATTAAAATAATGTCTTCTTTCAGTAAAATGTTCCATCTACAAAATTCAAGGTACTTTCCCTCCATGTGGCATAGCCGTGGGACGCCCTGTATAGGACGACCGATTGGTGTAGTGGATAGTGACCCTGACAGCGAAACCAACGGTTACGGGTACGAATCCCGCGACGGGTAAATGTTTGTGTGATGAATATGAACATTTATTCCTGAGTCATGGATGTTTATGTAAATATTTATGTATGTTTATCGGTTATCTAGTATCCATAGTACAAGCTTTGTTTAGTTTGGGACTAGATGATTGGTGTAAGTGTAGGAAATATTAAAAAAAAAAAAATATAATATGAAGACCTAGGCTCAATTACTTTGACCAAGTGAAAGAAAAGATGAATATTTTGTCATAGTCCAAGAGGTTAAATCGAGGGCCGAAAGCAGAGAGACGTTGGTCACTACTCCACCGACACGAGCATAGCTCTTAAATTGAAGAAGAGAAGATGTAATATGATATAATCATTACTTTTCTCGGGGGTTTTCTAAATTTCTAATATATAAATATATACATTCAGTGTACTAAGTATCGGGAATTTGTCAATAAAACAAAAAATACAAATTATTCATCTAAATTTATTTTATCGCCTTCAAAGTAGGCCCCATCGCTTGCAATACAACCTCTCCACCGCTTCACCCAGTCTTCCATACATTTTTCATAGGCTATTTGCGGTATGGCCTTTAGCTCATTCAGCGAATTTTCTTTTATGGCTTCTATCGACTCAAAACGTTTTCCTCGAAGTGGTAATTTTAACTTGGGAAATAAAAAAAAGTCAGACGGAGCCATATCAGGTGAATACGGTGCTTGGTCGAGAACTTTTGTTGAATTTTTCGCTAAAAACTCTTTCACTATAATGGCTGTGTGTGATGGTGCATTATCATGGTGCAGCATCCATGAGTTGTGTTGCCACAAATCTGGACGTTTTCGGCGGATACTCTCACGCAAACGCTTCATGACGCCTAAATAATATTCTTTATTCACTGTTTCTCCCTCTGGAAGGAATTCGGAGTGAACCACACCACGGTAGTCAAAAAAAACTGTCAGCATCACCTTGATTTTGGAGCGACTTTGCCGCGGTTTTTTGGGTTTCGGCTCGTTTTCGAGACGCCATTCTGAAGACTGTTGGCTTGTTTGCATGTCGTACTCATAAACCCATGTCTCGTCGCCAGTTATTATACGTTTCATAAAGGTCGGATCCGTAGAAGCTCGGGAAACCATGTCTTCAGCGACATGCTTTCGCTGCGCTTTTTGAACAAAATTGAGCTCTTTTGGAACTAGTCGAGCGGCGACGCGTTTCATGCCTAAAATGTCAATGAGAATGTTGTGGACGGACTTAAAAGATATGTTCACCTCACTAGCCAACTCTCTCAGACTCATACGTCGATTTTCGAGCACTAGCTTCTTGATTCTGTCGATGTTTTCTTTGGTCGTAGCGGTTGAAGGTCTACCAGAACGAGGCAAGTCTACTACTACTTCCCGGCCTTCTTTGAAAGCCTTATACCATTCATAAGCCCTTGTTTTCGATATACCTACACGATTCGCCGTAGGTATTTCGCAACATTTTTAGTGATTCACCACATTAAATATCATTTGAAACACAAAATTTAAGGCACACTCTTTGTTCAACAATATTTTCCATTGTAAAAATCGCCGAGGACTCAAAACTATGACCAACAAAAAGTGTAGTTTAAAACAAATTAAATGACAGATCCCGCTCAAATTTTGCGCGCTAAATCAGTACAGTGCTACCAACATGCAGTAAAAAAATTAGAACGACCTCTTTTACGCGGGTCTTTTTATTGACATATTCCCGATACTTTTTACACAGAGTAGTATAATCGGGATTTCATGATGGAGAATTAAAAGCATGTTTTTGAAAATATTTTTTATTGTAGAACTTTTGTTAACGCACACAACTTGCTTCTGGAGACACTGGTGTCGATTCGAATGTTCACCAACTAAACTAAACTAAACTAAAACCAGTTTTAAAGTAATACTTGCAAAGGGTTATGTGTACGCTTTTTCAAAAAGATCTTCAAGTCTAGAGTGAATAGGCATTTACTGGGTGCGCGTGATACATCTTCGGCTACATCGTCACTTTCCATCAGGTGAGATTGTGGTCAAACGCGAAACCAGTTTTTAATAAAACAAAAAAAAAAAAAAAGGTTCCAGTTGATATACAAAATCTCCCTTTCAAGAAGTTTAAGAGATACTATAAAACAGAAACTTATTAACAAAGCATTTTATAAAATATCAGACTATTAGATGATAATCATCCCTGGACATAATTAGATCGTTCACATGCCAGGCTATTTCACAATTAATAATGAAATATAAAAACCTTTTTGTAATATAAAATCCTTTATTTAAAATCAAAGACTAATTTTAAAAGAGCAACCCTTCGAGTTTCTTGCTTGTTCTTCTCAGGGGAATATTGCATTTTGAACAAGCAGTAGCTTAAAAAATGTAAAATTGACTATTTTAAGTGTACTCCGTGTACCTACCAAATAAAGCATTTTTGATTTTGACTGTCTCTTTCTCCCTGGAACAGTATGATGCGACGGCACCACTCCAAAACTGCTTTTAGTTTAATTGGTGTACATCCGAATCGACACCAATGTTAACTAATTATGTCAGTTCTCACTCCGCCCACGTGTCAAGCAAGACGTCGGAAGGCTACTTAATGTTTGTACAAAGGCAATTAACGTACAAACACTAACACGATCATACAAATATTATTATGCCGACAAAGTATACAGTCTCTATTTGACCGTTCCGATATTTGCTCTGCGGTGTACTAACTACTACAAACTGATTATTGCATTCCATTGTGTTAATTGTATTTGGGTAATTGATGCACGTGGAAGCAGTTTATGCCGTCCAATTGAATAAATTAAGATTTTTTTAATGCGGAATAAATCAAAAAAATAACTCTGACCCGCACTCAAGAAGCCTAAATGCTAGTTATTAAATGCGAAAATTTGAACGTTTGTTCATTCCTCAATCACGGCGAAACGGATAAACGGATTTGCATGAAATTTGGTATATATGTAGAATATACCCTGGATTAAGATATAGGTTCTTTTTATCCCGATAAAGTGAGTAGTTCCCGCGGGATAAAAAAAATCCGCGATAAAGTTAGTCCACGCAGACGAAGCCGCTGGCGGAAAGCTAATTATAATATAAAATTTAATAAATATATTGTTATTTAAAATATTCTATTTATTACTAATATATATAAATATATATAAATATAATAAACTAATTTTAGTTTAATATAAAACCCCTTAACTAAACAGATTCTCTGTTTCTTGATAAAAGCCAACAGTCTTTAGCGATTTCCAATAAAAGGTAAGCTAGATTAATATAGTTTCTTACGCCTGTATTAATAAACCATTCTCAAGATTGAGAACAGTCTTGTGACCGGTCTCAAGTAAACGTGTTGATTAATAAACTGACTTGAGACCTGAAAAGCACATGCATACTCAAACAGTACTCACTTGAGAGGTGCGCGCATTAATAAACGAAACTCAAGACTGTCATTCATTAGCCGCTGAGGCGAATACTTGAGAAGTGATCTCAGCTAAGTAGACCTCAAGATTGGTTTAAAAAATTATATATGGAGCTTGAGATAGCGTCAACTGCTTAAGACGCATCTCGGTTGATACAGCCTCAAGACGTGTATTGAGATTGATTTATTAATACGGGCCTTAGTCATGTTTGATGGAAGTCGGTTCTTGAATATTTATCAAACAGACAGACATACTTTTGCATTTATAATAATAAGTGTGGATGTAGGAAATGAAAAAAACAGTAACATTACTTATTTAAAGCAATATGTGAAGCAAAAAGACAATTTTCTTGTCTCTCACATTATTCACCAAAGTGCACTCGATTATCCTGCTAATATAAAATGCAATAAATTCCATCACGAAACAATACAATAATAATCTTGAATACAATAAGACAGTAATATACGATTGCGCATTAAAATGCAGTAAACGCGTTCACATAATGTAAGGAAATAAGCGTTTTATGGTTTTTGTGTGATAACAAACCGACTGTGTGTTAGTTTAGGGTCGACCTGTGACTTTACTCGCGTTTATAACTAACTTTTATAACGCAGTGTATTGTATGACGTTGATCTTTTTGATTGTTGTTCATAGCTTTTTGGTGAGATCTCGGCGAGTGAAGTTGCATTTTTCTTTATAGTTCTTATAATTTGTGCATTCTAACTTTTGAAGCTTAATAATGGCAGAATTATTTATTTTACTTATTACTTTATCCTTTTTTTTTGACGGGGCAAAACGCATTTACGCGTTCGACCCGCCGCTGACCCCCGACGGGAGCGGTCCTACCCACTAAAAACCCCCCGGTGTTCCTCCGCGCGCACCGAAAACGGCGTGGCACGGGTACCCCTCGGTAATCGTCCGCAGCCACGCCAGCGCGGCGCCCGCCGCCAGGGCAACGGCGTGGGAACACCACGCGCGCCTTCTCGCGAGGCTTGCGTGTGAGTGATGACTCCCCCGAGTCACCACCCAGCCTCGCTAAATAGGGGGGAGAAGGTGGGCATACGCCCTTCTCTGGGTCTGGTGGCTGAGAGGAGAGATCGGCCTCCCTCTCTCTCTCCGCCGCCTCCTTCTGCGAGATCACGCTCTCGCAGAAAGAGAGGACCGCTTTCCACGACCTCTCGTCGCCGACCATACTTAATACCTGTCAGGACTATTTCCCCAAATTATAAGGCCATATCGTAAAACCGAATCTACATACGTATAGTAAGCAGTGATCGCGGCGCTTTGACTCGCTACTGCAGTCAGTTTACGAAGAGCAAAGTTGAAACTATTAACCTTATTACACACTTTCTCAACATGTTGTTTCCAATTTATTTTTTGATCTAGGGTTATTCCGAGATGTATAATATGAACTCAAAGAAGGTTGTCAAAATAATGCTCTTTCCAAGCATGTTTGAAAAAAAGACGGTGAAGAAATCGGCTTACAAATATTTGAGATACCACTCTTCTTTTTACTGAAAATGTGTATTCAATTCCAGGTCAGCCCGAATAGCAAGAGCCATCGGATGGAAACTTGGTGATTTCCTCGCCAGCCTCACCAGGCAGGGTCTGACTGCTGACAACCTTGAGCTGGTCGGCTTGAGTCTTGGAGCCCACATCGTCGCGTACGCAGCCAAACGTCTCTACGCCCTTACCGGCATGAAACCCTCAAGACTAACTGGTCTGGACCCAGCTGGACCTTGCTTCAGAAACATTGACCCTGAATTCAGACTGAATTCCACGGATGCCGAGCGTGTCGACGTCGTCCATACTAACATAGACGGTTTCGGTATAGCAGAGCCCTTAGGTAATATAGACTTCTATGTAAACGGAGGTGAATTCCAACCAGGGGATATATTGTATATACCATGTTTGATAGTCTGCAGTCACATTAGGGCGTTACTGTATTGGTGGCAGGCAGTGGAACATCCAAGAGCCTTTATTGGTGTCAAGTGCGATTCGGTTCAAGATGCCAGGTTTGCTAAATGTTACAACAATATTGAGACGAATTATTTGGGCCTGGAAGCCAAGTTCAGTAGGCCTGGGATCTATTACTTGCCAACCAGCAATGAGTTTCCTTATTTCAGAGGTAAGGAGGGTTTGAAAGCGGAAAACGAAATATTTTCGTCATCTGTTAAAGCCATTAATGGTGATAACGGTTTAGAAGTGTAGCATGTAGGTACAATGGTGTCGATTCGGATGTACACCAACTAAACTGAAACCAGTTTTGGAGTAGTGCCGTCGCATCGTACTGTTCCAGGGAGAAAGAGACAGTACTACTTTAAAACTGGTTTTAGTTTAGTTTAGTTGGTGTACCTACATCCATTTTTCTTAGTAGATAAAACAGCGCCATCTCTTAGGATTCTTGAGAACTAATAGGACTGCTGAGAATAAATGGCCAAAACTACCGCTTACCACCAACATTTTTTTAGTCTGTGCTCACAAACTATAAATCAAAAAAAAAATACAATATGATTAAAAATTTATAGAATATTTGAGACGAAGTCGATGTGTGACTGAGTTCCCATTGGTTCCAAACTCCTGTTTTAACACCAATGGTGCCATTTTGATTGGACCCGGTCCATACGCAGACTATATAAGTGTATGGCTGTAAAGGCTGTAAAGACGTTCGACGCCATTTTGAATTAGGGCGGCTCGACCCGTGCTATGTTGCTTCAACCTGTTGCCTCATGGCAATTGTTCTGAGGATGCCTCTAGTCGATGTAACTTGACATATAAAAATAAATGATGATAAACAGATGGAATCTGACATTGGACAGCAGGCACGGTGGCGGCTGTTTTCTAAAAATTTCAGGCTAAGTTAAAAAAAAAAATTGTTACCCATTTCGACTCCCATTTGCATCTCGCAAACTCGACATGCCATTAATAGATCGATAGACATCAATAGCTTTGTCACTGTTGCACTTGCATATAAGAGTGAAAAAGATAGACATGCCAATGTCTATGGCCATAGAAATATCGAGTACGCAAGAATTTGAGTCCTGGGGGCTGATTCTCGCGCGCTCGACATTTCACTGTCGACAGACATTGGCATGTCTATCTCTTTAACACTTATATGCGTGTGTAAAAGTGATAAACGTATTGATGTCTGTCGACATTAAAATCTATGTCTAACGTAAAAGTAATCTTGAGTGTGTGAGAATCAGGCCCAGGCAGATTGTTAAATTAGCCATTTCATGAAATATAATATAACGATCCGCCTAGGAATTTCATGAAAAACAACGGAGTTATCAGATGTCTTTGTGAAAACAGGCAACACAGACGACGAACTTTATGTTACTATTTGGCACTATTTCAGCATGGCTTTTAGGCATTGTTAAAATAGCTGAACTCCACTGTATGAATTTTAGCATCACAATATGTAAATATTGGGAATCAAACCGAGACTAGAATCGGCATCATGAGAAGTGATGAAGAGGGAAAAATTCCTCTTGAATGTATAAAGTAGGTATGTAAAAAATACCATTTTGCCATTACTGTTTATTACGTAATTTATCGGTGAGCTCAAGTGTGTGTCTGAAGGATATTGGGGTAGATGGCAATTTGAGAAATGGGCATTGAATAACTCAAAAGTTTTGACTAGTTCTGGTTCAAAAAGTCATATATCACCTCTGGGACGGATCAGCCAAGTACCAACTGGCTGCACTCGATTCTGTGGAACGACGCGCCATAAGACTCATAGGCGATGACTCAACGGTTACCGGCAAATTGCAAAGCCTTGAACACCGCCGTAGGGTCGTATGCCTTTCAGTATTTTACAGGATACATTTCGGTGAATGTGCGATGGAATTGCACGATCTTATTCCACCGTCCCCTTTCCATCTTCGGACAACCAGGCGCGGGGAGGGTTTCCATCCATATGTTGTCAACATACCGAACATCCGCACTAAGCGCTTTGCTTCATCATTTATAATGCGGACTGCTAAGGTATGGAACTCACTGCCCGCGTCGGTTTTTCCCAACACTTACAACCTTGGGATCTTGAAGTCTAGGGCTACATCGTCACTTTCCATCAGGTGAGATTGTAGTCAAATGCGAAACCTAGTTTTTAATAAAAAAAAAAATATTATATGTGTGACTTACATAATGTTATAATAAGATATGTATGTAACTAACATGGCTACTTGTTTAAGTTTATATTTACCGTTACGTTATAATATAACCTCTCAAAATACTACAAATACTGCTAAATTTGCTTGATGAGACCCGCGTTGGACGCCAATTAAATTACTGAAGACTGACTGCTCGTTAAAAATACATTTTTATTTAGTATTTTACAAATACGTCTTATCTTTCTAAATACAAGTAATAGTGGAATGTCGGATACATCGT
Organism: Oegoconia quadripuncta; assembly: GCA_949316235.1. Classification (NCBI taxonomy): domain Eukaryota; kingdom Metazoa; phylum Arthropoda; class Insecta; order Lepidoptera; family Autostichidae; genus Oegoconia; species Oegoconia quadripuncta. The sequence continues at coordinate 2,987,117 of OX438741.1, read as the reverse complement.
GACGTTAATACAATGTACGTTATGATATTAATTCCCGCGACGTAGGCTTGTGGGAGTGTGAGAGTGGGATAATTGTATATTTCGTCCAAGTGAATGAGCGGGACAAATATTATCTCGGGAGATATAAATTGTTTCGCGTCTATCATGCTACTAGAGTTGGGAGCTTCAAAAATCTGATTATTTTATATATTTATTGATTGAGTGCAGGGTCTGATTGCCGTGTGGCTAGTCTCCAGTTAAGCTTGATGTTTAGTCCTTAGTTAATGTAATACAATATTATTACAAAGTTTTATTATTTAAAAACAAAATAGCTTAATTCTGGCCATCACCTCAGACTAAGAAAAGCAGCGGGTCTATATTATAGGGTGACTTTTAAATAGGTCCGAATACTTTAAGTGAAGCATATACTCATGATAGAAAACCACTTTTCTTTAGGAATTTATTATGTAGTGTGAATTTTTTGTTTTGTTGTTAAAACGAAGCGTTTTCGAATGAAAAATTGTCGTCTTGTCTGAAATAAAAAATTCTTCACGTGTTATAATTTTTTCACCAATTATTATTATTATTACGAGGTATTATTATTATTACGATTATTGGTACGAGGTGGGCTAGGCGATATAGCGGTCAAATACATCAATAGAAGGAAATTTAAATTATTCTACTCAATATAATTCGAAAATGTGTAATGAGCAGATTTACAAATTTACGATTTAAAGTTGGGATAAATATGACTAAAATGACGTAAATTATAAAAGAAGGCACGTTTAATTATGTAAGTCCTGCTATTTGTTAGAAAGACCTCCTTTTTAAATTGTGATCTGGCAACCCTAAACGTGCTCCGTATTTATTCGACGTCGTTCAATCGTTTATATGTAAGTATGTCCGTTCCTTTGGCGCATCCTGTAGCCTGAATGGGAATGGTTTGACGTATTTTAATAAATAGAGATTCGTCATAATTGCGGGAGTGTTTTAGGTTATGTATTTTTTAAGAGACATAAATATGGCCGTCGTCAGCCATCAATTTTGTTGCATACCATTTTTTATTATTATTTATCACATGAAGGGCTTTTTGTTTTCTTTTTTAATAATTTACTTTTTTAAATTGATAATCAATAGAAAATGTTACTATCTTAATACTATGTAAGTAGGTTTTAATAATAGGCTTTGAAATTTAAGTAACGTAGGTAATCTATTTTGATGATATTTCATTGCAATGTATAAAGTGAACTATACTCAGGACGATTTTGCCAATGTTGTGAATACAATCTGTGATTATTATATTTAAAAAGTTTGTGTGCAATTTAATTACCACTTATTTATCTTTAATTTTAAATTAAACTATATCACAAAATTATTTAACCTGCGCTTCATTTTCCCAGCATTTCTCCAAATCACACAGTATCAATCAGTATCTAAATAGCTGCAAATAATACATTTATGTGTTGGGGTTTCCGGGTCAGTACGCTTCCACCTTCGACCTCATCTTCACTTAACATCAGGTGTGATTGAGGTCAAGTACCAACCCGTTGTGCATAAAAAAATTGAGATTGGAGAGATTCTTTCTGACTAATGGCTTCCTTACTTATAGACAATATGGATTCCGGAAAACTTGTAACATAACTTTAGTAAATAAAGTTTTTCAAAATTTTAACGCATACTTAAAATGCATGGGGATTATGGCGACCAAAGTAAGGCATACGACAGTGTCAATCACGATATGCCCGCCTCGGGCAAATCCATACACTGAGCTGTAGCCTTTTTGTATACTGCGGCACACACATAAGATTTGTTTGTTTCTGTACTTGTGTTTTATTGTTTTAGTTGTATTTTTCATATGTAAAATTTATTATGTGTGTGTACATGGATGCAAATAAATGCTTATCTATCTATCTAAATATACTACGTCAAAACCTGGATCACTATGGTGATCGTGCTGAAGGCGTACACAGTTTGTGCAACTTTCAGAAATGGACCAAAATACAAAGGAAATAATTACTATTTACTCTGAGGACCTTTAAGTTAGTACGGCGTTTCACAAGTATTTTTACAAGCTTTTATTTAGTTTCACTTGTCCCGGTGTCCGTTTATAAATGTTACAAGTTAAAGGGCTTCGATTAATTGTGGCAGAGTCATCGGCCGCCATCTTGAAAAAAAAAGAAAATAAAAGCCAGCACCGAAATCTCAATAAATCGATAGGATCCCCTAATTTCTTCTTAACGTGTCACGTTAGCGCGATAAATGGTAGTAAGTTGCAATATTTACCCCCGTTTATCTCGGTAACGTGACATTTTAGGAAGCAATGTCATATAACGTTTTTTGTTTGTTTATATGTATCCCCTATCGATTTATTGTGGTTTCGTTGCTGGACTTTATTTTCATTTTTTTTTCAAAATGGCCGCCGTCACTATGCCAGCCTCCATACTAAAATATTCGAACTCCTTTTACCCACTTCCCACTGTTCAATTGAATTGAAATTTTGCACACATATGAAAGTCGGATGACAATGCAATATTATGGTGTCATATCTTTCAGTTCTTTATTTGTATTTGACGACCTGTTTGGTGTAGTGGCTAACCACTACACTTTCTCTGCACTACACTACACTACAGTTTCTAAAAACTCTGCTACTATACCAAATGGTCGCGGGTTCGAATCCCGCTAGGGGCATATGTTTGTATGATGAATACAGACGTGTGTTCCCGAGTTATGGATGTTTTCATTTATACATGTATTTATTTACAAAAAAAAATATGTATTTGTGTAGTGTATCAACCATCTGGTATCCATAACACAAGCCTAGATACTTACTGTGGACCTAGATGGCGCTGTGTGTTTGTGCAAAGACATTTTATTTTATTATTATTATTTATTAACAACTAATAAAAGCTTGTTTTAAAAATCATTTATTTTGAATTCACAATCATTCGTTTATTCATTACCTACATACTCAATTCGATACAAGCTCATATCCGTAGCTTGCTTACACAAACACGTCAGCTGTTAAATTCTCCACCTTAACTTAATCGCAGTAAAGGTAAATATCAAAAAAAGGGTTCCATATTATACCGTTTTTTTTTTCGAAATTGGAATGTCAATGTGACAAGTACAGATTGCTTACAGATCAGGAGGAGGAGGATTATTGACATGCTCGAATTTAAATAGTCGACTGCGTTGCGGTTTCGCATATCGTGCATTTTAACCATCGATGTAAAACGAGGGGTATTATGTGTTTGACGGCGTCGTGTGTGTGTTCACCCAAATCTTAGTAAGGATGTATCTCAGTATAAACGAGGGAACAGGTATTTTTTTTATGCACAATAAATAAATAAATATATTATGCACAAAAAAAAAAAACACAGCGCCATCTAGTTCTACAGTAAGCAACTGTAGGCTGGTGTTGTGGATACCAGATGGTTGATATACTACATAAATACATTTTTGTTTCGTAAATAAATACTTATTATAAACAAAAACATCCATAACTCGGGTACACACGTCCGTATTCATCACACAATCATATGCCCCTAGCGGGATTCGACCCGCAACCTTTTGGTATAGTGGCCAGAGATGCTAAGCACTACACCAATCAGGTAAGTGAAATGAAAGTTATTGGCATAGGTAGTTTAATTTTTATTTTCAAAACCGTCATCGGCGCTCGCGCCGTCAGGAGATTGATATTCGACTGGGGGGATTCTTAAGGTTCCTATCATGCGAAATTTATTTAGAACTCACATTTTCTGTAAGCGTTGTACAGTCAACTAGCTATTTTAGTATCCGTAGTAGTATAGTATCCGGCTCGAAGGACCATAATGTACAGTCAACTAGCTATTTTAGTATCGCTGTGAAGTCTGTGTGGTGTCTTGCCACAATTCACTATTAATGTAGCTGTATTGTGGACGTGTCGTATGCTGTAATAGCTAGTTGACGTTACATGAATATTGAATGGGCAACTGTACCTTACACACAACCCTAATTACCTAACAGCCTAGCCCTAGCCATATATATACTCTTGATAAATAAATAAATAGTACGGGATGTCTGCTACTGTGCGACCTAAGGCAGCAGACGGAAGTTGGGAAGGATATGGGGGTGTGCACGTCGTGCAATGTGCACAGGACAGGATTGTCTCACTGCCAGTCAACCGGCCTCTGCTGACTGATCTACTGACGGTTAGGGGTGGCCTGGCCACAGTGAGAGGATGCTGAAAGCATTAACAGCTCGTCCAGCGGGTGCTAGGAACATCTACGGCAGGCGCAGCTCGTCCAGCGGGTGCTGGGAACATCGATGGGCGTCAACAGCTCGTCCAGCGGGTGCTGGGAACATCTACTGGTGTCAACTGCTCATCCAGCCCTGCTGGGAACTTCTGTGGTCTGCTCGTCCAGCTGAACTGGGTACTTCTCAGGTCCGCTCTTCCAGGTAGACTGGGCACTTCTCAGGGAGATGAATGAGACTCGACGATCCGTGTTGAAAGACATTTATTTACAATTTTGACTAGGTATATATACAGATTTTAATCTACGCACACATATAAACTAATTTTATTGTATTCTATCAGTGTAAAGTGCAACGTTCACTAAAACTAAATTTTGGGTCGCGCGCGAGCGTCAGCATGCCGAGTTGCAGTTTTATGTTCAGACATCATTGTTTGATCAAGCGTTTTTGTTGTAATTATGTGGAATAGACCACAAACGCGACCGACAAATGACACAACGCTATATTCGATTATGGTTTTGAAAAAAAAAGTCACCGGGTATGCCCCTAGCGGGATTCGAACCCGCAACCTTTTGGTGTAGTGGTCAGACTTTCTAACCACTACACGAAACAGGTCGTCAAATAATAAGTATAATGTTATTATAATATAGCTATTTATTCATAGTACCTACGTATTACGTCGTTATCATAAACATTATCATCATACATAACAATCGATTTTTTATGTTATTTATTAATAATTTACATATTTTAGAAGGTCTGCTCCTCGTAATGCTTCATCAGTATTCATTATTGACAATCTCCGTATTTTAGTTTCATTAGGATTATTTTCCAAATATATCTAACCGCCTCCGTGGCTCAATGTAAACAACATTAGGTTTACGATTCGGAGGTCGCCGGTTCGATCCCCAGCGGGGTACATGTTTAAGTACTCGGTTTGGTTGGTGGTAGGGCATTTTAAATGTTCTCCTGGCTAGCTACCACCATCTGATCTAAATCTGCCGCCAAGCAGCAATGTTAATAGCATTGTTGTGTTCAGGTTGTCAGAGATAAGATAGCCAGTCCCCCAGATGTGTTGGGGTTTCCGGGACAGTACGCTTCAACCTTCGACCTCATCTTCACTTAATATCAGGTGTGATTGAGATCAAGTACCAACCCGTTGTGCATATTCATACTCATACTCATTTATTTTGTCCATAGGCGTATTCCGCGCACTTGGACATGTCCATTACAATACAATTAATTAAATGTAAAAGCGAAAGTACATTAATTATTAACAAATATCTGGATACAAATAAAAGGATTATAAAATAATTTAGAGTAATGTAGCTGCTGTAAAGAGGCATTGTCAGTCTGCATAATAAGTAGCTGCTGTAAATGGGCATTGTCAATTTCCTTAAAGCTAATAGCTGCTGTAAATGGGCATTGTCAATTTCCTTAAAGCTATGATATTAAAATACACTACTGAAGCCAGGCATCTCTATCTTCCAAGTAATCATTTATACTATAATAGGCCTAGGATAAAAAAAAATATATCAGTCGTTATTCAGGTACGAGTCTCTATCAAAGTGTTTTCTTTGTTATTTTTCTTTTTGTTATAACAATGCTAAGACTTGTAATGTACAAAACTATGTGGAGGACACTAGACGCCTATAAAAAATTGCATAAAATCGAAAAATTGTTTACGATAATATTTTTGAACGACCTATCTAACGACACTCCCACACGATGGGGTACAAAAATAAAAGAAAATTCATCCGCACATACTGAAAACCAGCGCTGGGCAGTGCCTGATTCTGACGGCACTCTGCTGACCCAAATCCTTTTGTCACAAATGAGTTTTTTTACCGTAAGGAAAAAAATAGGGCATATTAGGTAAGTGAAATAGCATAGCTATGGTATTAGCATAGGTAGTTTTTTTTTTTTTTCAAAACTATCATCGAATAAACCGTTAATTGTGTAGCCTATTCCACATAATTACATCATTAAATGAAATAAATAAAGAAAATTTGGAGAAAATATGAGTTCCAAATAAATTTCGCATGATAGGAACTCCACGAATCCCGCCAGTCGCGTATCAAAAAAAAAAAAAGGGCGCGCGCGTGCATTTTTGAAAAAAATAAATAAATAAATAAATAAATAAATGGCATGTATTTATTAATTTTATGTATTCAATATTATATATTTATTTATTTAATATATATGTATATATATAAATTTATGTGTGTTATGTAGTCAATAATATATTATATGTTTTAAGTGCAGTTAAATTATCTAGTTATAGTTTGTAGACTTAGTTTATGTATTTTAATCTTTACGTTATATAATAATTAGCAACTATAAAATACACCCGTATTGCTACTATTAGTGCAAACCTCATCTACTGGTAGCTTGTATCTTTACCCTAAGGTTTGCATGGAAGAGATCGCTGTTAGCAATAAGGCCGCCTTTTTGTGCGATTAATGATGTACGCTGTATTCTTCGGGTAGCTTTTGTTAATTGTGCAATAAAGAGTATTTGATTGATTGATTGAATTAAACTACCTTTGTCAATACCTTCTATCTGGGGGCACGGCAGTGCCCCCGCCAAGTCGAGCGCGAAGCAAACACTGCCGTACCATCCTTTACTGGAACCATTTCGCCGCATTTTCAGGCCCCTATTTTAGGACCTCTGGATAAGCCTAGAACGCAGAAATTTTCGTCATCCAGTAAGCTATAATCACATACTTAAAATCCAAAATTTCAAGTCTGTAGGTCATTTAGTTCCGAAGTTAAGCGAAAGCAAAGTTTCGCATTTATGACACTCACTCACTCACTCACTCACTCATGATCATCAAAATAGAACTAGTACTTCCCATAAACTCAGAGAGCTGAAATTTGGTACAGAGTTATGGTTCAATGGCCACATAAAGGGAAAACTATAAAAACTAGGATAATCGAAGATCTGGAGTACCTGGTGACCCTGATTAGGAAACACAAGAGCCCAACCAAACTATTAGAGATCGACATATACCGCCTTTACAAAAAATATTCAACTTGGTGGGCCGCTTCATTTGATGTCAAAAATCGAAGGTCTGAAGTATCAGATGAAGAACCCTCAGCTGGTCTCAGCTGTATTACAGATATGGTAATGCCCCCTTCTACTATTGGTACATAGAAAAATCGACTGTCATTGCAAAAATCCAGCGTAGTGGGACACATCTTCTAATTTAATCTAGCCTATAGCGTCCCACTGCTGGGCGAATGCCTCCCCTTCTGCTTTTAATACGAATATAAATAAAATTAAAGGAAAACTCTGGATAAGACTAGACTGGCTTTTATACTTATACTTACTTATACTTATTACAAGTTTACAAGAAGAAATAGTCAAACGATTAATTTTATTCTACTCGAACATTACACAAATTAAATAAACAAACGAAAATTTGGTCAAAATATAATGCATTGGCTAAGAGTGGCGGTGATACCCGCGTCGCTAGATGGCGTTGACTGTATTTTAAAACGCGCTTACGTTTTGTTTTTCCGATAATCTTATATGGCAAAGTGGCAACCGGCCGCATTACAGTCGTTTACGACATTCTTCTATTGCGCTTGAAAATGTTTGCTAGGGATTAGGAGGGATTATTTGCATTTCGTTGATTTCGCTGATTATTTCGTGAGGTTTGCTAAGGTTAATTGGCAGGTTGTTATTATATTAATTCAAAGATTTAAACAGGTTAGGAATTATATGGTTAGTGACGGATTACTGATTATTACTTAATTATCAGAATTAAAAGAAGTTTCAATTGAATACTTTATTTAATTGTTAATTATTTAGTACCTACTTTTAGTTTTCTAGGTATAATTTATAGTTAGGCAGTACTTCGAATCGCGTTCGTGTTTATAAGTACTTTTCTAGTTTTCTAGTTTAGTTTATTTAGTTAGATATTACTTCGTTTCGTTTAAAAATATCATTAATTTAGCTGTATTTCAGTACTAGGTAGGTAGTACCTTTGGTAGAAAGTTCATTGATAATTAATTATATTGACACTTGTCTAATAATTAAGAGTTAACGTTTTGCTTATAGTTTGTATAGATTGAGTAGGCAGAGTAATATTTTCTTTAAGTTTTTTTTATTAAGACAAAAGAAGTCTTAAAGATATAAGTAGCTTTTAGTCTAAATATTATCGGTATTTCTGATTTGTTGTCCATATACTAAAGGTCGTTGAGTTTAATTGTGTTTGATTTCGCAAGATAATAATTATCGTAAAAAATGTCGATATTATTAAAAGACGACGATGAACTTAGTGGCTACCAAGTAGTTGGTATGCCCAAAGACGGGTCTTGTCTCTTCCATTCAATATCTTTCTTGGTGTATGGTAGAACTGACTCAACTTGCAGTATCAAGTATATTTGTAGAAACGTGGGCATATATGTAATATGCCCACATTTCTACAAAAAGAAGTGAAATCCCACCAAAAACATTCTGTAAAAAACTAGCCAAATCTCGATGGAGCTGCTTGATTATCTCTAAAAAGTAATGAAATCTATACAAAGTCGTGCCAAGTGTAAGGTTCCTTACTGCGATTTCTTTATTATTATAGTTAATGTTGTGTGACTTGGCCGTTGAAGGGCACACAGGGGTACAAAACCAGGTGCTCCATGACACCATTGCACCAATCTGTCGCCAGAACCGCTACGCATTGACGATGGAAAATTGCCACTTGGAAAACGTTGATTCAATAACCAGTCAATTGTAGGCTTGATAAAGCCACTAACGTATAAAGAATGTTATGTAAACGCTACACAGATTATTCGCTAATAGTTTGCCGTTGAACATTCTTAATAACATAATTAATGACATTAATAGCGGTTCTGGCGACAGATTGGTGCAATGGTGTCATGGAGCACCTGGTTTTGTACCCCTGTGTACCCTTCAACGGCCAAGTCACACAACATTAACTATAATAATAAAGAAATCGCAGTAAGGAACCTTACACTTGGCACGACTTTGTATAGATTTCATTACTTTTTAGAGATAATCAAGCAGCTCCATCGAGATTTGGCTAGTTTTTTACAGAATGTTTTTGGTGGGATTTCACTTACCTATTATGCCCTATTTTTTTCCTTACGGTAAAAAAACTCATCCGGTACATCATTTACACAATTTACTAATGTAAATCCCTAGTAAAAAGTGCGCAAACAATGTGACAATAAACGATTTATTTCCTTTTCTTCCATAATACACAAAATTCCCATTCAAGAACTGTCATTTACATTTCGAGCGAATCAAGAATTGTTGTCCCGGGCGAAGCTAATTTGCAAAGAAATAGGCCCCATTGAAGATGGATTGGAAAGTAAATAATGCGAAAGGAATCCCTGAATGGTCTTTGAAATTGATGTGTATTTTAAGTAACTGAACTGTTTTTATTTTCATTTATTACTCGAAGAAAGCATTTTGAGTCTATCAAAGTGGCGGCTGTTATAGATTAGAAATCAGATAAATATAAATATTGGGTCTTTACCTATGAAATTGGAGTTTATTTTCTTCGTTAATCATATGCACCAATTCCTGCGATTTTCAAAGCTATATCCAAATTTGTTTTTTATTTGGAAAATGGAATATTATTTCAAGGTTTCACATGGAATATTTTTTCATTTCTGGGCTAAATCACATAATAAAAAAGAAATTGGACAGAGCTCTTTTCATGTGCTTCCCATAATCATTTCTTAGATTCGCTGAAACTTTTATAAAGCGGTTACTTGTAAAAATTAAAGCTGCCTATACTTAACTTAATGTTATCCGATAATACACACAAGGTTTAGCTAAATTTGGATTTGCCGTTCCCAAAAAAAATCAAAAATATCGAGAAAACAGTCTTAATGAAATTCTGCATACAAAACGCCAATTTCATAGGTAAGGACCTAATACTTATACATACAAATTTTCAAAAGCCAATACTTACGGACAATAAGACCTTAAAATATCCTAAGCATTAAAAGTTTATGGCTTGAACGAACGAAGAACCTTTCGAATTATACAGAAATGCACGAGTAAAAGAAATGCAAACCTGCAAGCCTATATATGTTTTTTGGTGTGAAATCCCTTAGTCGCTTTATAGGACACCCACGGGAAGAGAAGGGTTGGTTGTGGATTTTGATACAGATTTCATGGCTGAACAACGATATTTCTAGTCTTAGCTGAATTTCAAGTCGAGTTAACTACGCTTATGTTAATTGCTTTTAATTTTAATTAATATAAATTACATAGTAAAGATAGAAACCTATTTATGTGTCGTTACGGAGTTTCTTGTCGTTTTAACGATGTACTTTTTAAAAATAACATGGTGTCTTTCAATATGCCATATTTTTGTATGCTACATTGAACACGACCGATTGGTGTAGTGGATAGTGACCCTGTCAGCGAAACCAACGGTTGCGGGTTCAAATCTCGCGACGGGTAAATGTTTGTGTGATGAATATGAACATTTATTCCTGAGTCATGGATGTTTATATAAATATTTATGTATGTTTATCCGTTATCTAATATATCCATAGTAAGCTTTGCTTAGTTTTGGACTAGATGATTGGTGTAAATGTCCGAAATATTTATATTTATTATTTAATAAAATATTTTTAATTTTTGACTTGTATTTATTAATGAATAGCACCCGTGTGAAGCGCGGGAAGTGGCTGAGGACATTTTCAATATTAGTAAATTGCACCCATGCGAAGTCCGGGCGGGTCAGCTCTAGTTATACATAAGTCGTAGGACACAGATAATAAACTTTCAATAGCCCATAGGGAGTAATAAGGAGTTGATACTTCGTTCGTGAACTACTCAATTATTTCTTTGTTATTGTCTCTTTGTTAAGGATCATCCTGACTTCTTGAAAAAGGGTAGCGACATGTTAGAATATAACATAGGAACATATTATATTAGCTTCGATTTAACAGTTATGTTTATAGGAAAATTGTGACAGTGCGCTTTTTGCTTGTCAAATTCGAACCAATTCCCGTTTATCTAATGATCTGAAATTTTGCAGACTCCTTCAGTTCATGACAATACATTTATGATAGACTAGCTTCCGCTCGCCGCTTCACCTGCGTTGAATAACGTTATCGCGGAAATTTGTTTATCTCGTGGGAACTGATCATTTTATCGGAATAAAAAGTATCCTATGTTTTAATCCAGGGTATATTCAACCTCTACACCAAGTTTCATCCAAATACGTTCATCCGTTTTTTTTATGCACAACGATTTGGTACATGACCTCAATCACACTTGATGTTAAGTGAAGATGAGGTTGACGGTGGAATCTTATCTCTGATAACCGGAACACATCAATGCTATTAACATTGCTGCTTGGCGGCAGATTTAGATAAGATGGCGGTAGCTAGCCTGACGGACATTTAAAATGCCCTACCACCAACCAAACCGAGTACTTAAACATGTACCCCGCTGGGGATCGAACCCGCGACCTCCGAATCGTAAGCCCAATGTTGTTTACATTGAGCAACAAACAAACAAACATCCAAACTTTCGCATTTATATTTATAATATTAGTTAGATATGAACTGATGCTGCAGTCAGGTATCACCTCACGAAGAGAACTACTTTAGTATAAATAATAAATAAATATCTTTGCAGATACACACAGCGCCATCTAGGTCAACACTAAGCAACTAGGCTTGTATTATGGATACCAGATGGTTGATAAACTACACAAATCCTTTTTTTTTTGTAAATAAACACATAAATAAATGAATAACATCCATAACTCAGGAAGACATGTCTGTATTCATCATACAAACATTATGCCCCTAACGGGATTCGAACCCGCGACCTTTTGGTATAGCAGTCAGAATTTTTAACCACTACACCAAACAGGTCGTCAATATCAATGTCAATATCAAACGTCGTATAAACGTATAAACGGTTAGTTTTGATAGTTAAACATGATTTTCACGATTACTTATGCTGCAGTCAGGATTGTCTCCCCAAGAGGGATCTCTAAAATTTTACATAATTAAACATGATAATCATACTGGAGTATTAAAAGCTTATTTTAAAAAATATTTTTAATGTTACTAAAGTATTTTCGTCGTGTGTGACAGCCTTAAGATTCGGCGAACTGTTTGTCAGTCACGTCACGTAGCGAAGTCGGAGTTCGACAAACGAGTTGAATGTTCAACCGCTATACTTGATGCATTTATTTTAAGATGACATGGGAAACCAACTTGATAAGACGTAGAACTTTATCCGCCTGCTACGCATACTAATATAGACTCCTCACTATGAATACAATGTTTTTTTTTTTTTTTTATATGAGAGGGCGGCAAACGAGCATTGCACCTGATGGAAAGCAATCACCGCCAACACCAAAAGGGTCACAGATGCGTTGCCGGCCTTTGAGGAAGGTGTCCACCCCAGAATAAGTAGGGCAGCCTGAGCGATGAGGGATTCTCCAGCACTAATAGTGCTGGTACCCTCCTGGGGTACTAACTCTTTAAATACCGCTACCATTCTGGAGAGAGACTGGAAGGTGGGCCTCCGGCCCCCTCGCTCACCGGACGAAGCGCAGTGGTAAAATGCCACTACTCAGACGTCGGTCTTCTGCGAGAGGGTGGTACTTCCCCGGTCGAGCCGGCCCATTCATGCTGCAAGCTAATAGCTTACAGCGTGGCTCTACCACTACATTGTCTCAAATATTGGGTCTTTACCTATGAAATTGGAGTTTTTTTTCTTCGTTAATCATATGTACCAATTCCTGCGATTTTCAAAGCTATATCCAAATTTGTTTTTTATTTGGAAAATGGAATATTATTTCAAGGTTTCACATGAAATATTTTTTAATTTCTGGGCTAAATCACATAATAAAAAAATTTGAACAGAGTTCTTTTCATGTGCTTCTCATAATCATTTCTTAGATTCGCTGAAACTTTTATAAAGCGGTTACTTTTAAAAATTAACGCTGCCTATACTTAATTTAATGTTATCCGATAATACACACAGAGTTTAGCTAAATTTGGATTTGCTGTTCCCAAAAAAAAAAATCAAAAATGTTTGTATGGAGAAAACAGTCTTAATTAAATTCTTCCTACAAAACGCCAATTCCATAGGTAAGAACCTAATATACATATTCAATTTTAAAAAGTAAAGGCAGCGTTCGGTAAACTGCGCTATGTCTCCTCGTCAAAAATATCTCAGCGCTTGAAGATGAAAGTCTTTAATCATGTGTATCAGTGATGACTTAAGTTAAATTATAAGATAACAACGGGTGTTATATAGTTGATGACGGTGTGTGTGTCTGTGTGTGGATCCAGTCTTTATCAGTAATCCGTGGCGCGATTTGTATTCCGAATTGAGTAGTCCGAAGATCATCACTTTCCTGCCCTTATCCCACTCTAGGTGGGGTCGGCACAACATGTCATCCTCTTCCACTCTCCTCTATCAGCCGTCATCTCCGTACTCACCCCTTTCACATACATATCATTCCTCACGCAGTCTACCCACACCTTCTTTGGTCTTCCTCTACCTCTGTATCCCTCTACAGAGGTAGTAGTCAGAAGATGCAAAGGAATATTTTATTTTTTTATTTTCAATGACAATTGTATACAGAATAACTATTTAAGTATTTATATACAAACTTAAAAAACCCGACAGCATATTATTTATTATTACCATAAAGTCAAAGTCAAAAATGCTTTATTTTGTAGGTACACAGAGTACCTACACTTGAAACAGTCAATTTTACATTTTTGAAGCTACTGCTCGTTCAAAATGCAATTTTCCCCTGAGAGGAACAAGCAAGAAACTCAAAGGGTTGCTCTTTTAAAATGAGGCTTTGATTTTACATAAAGGTTTTTATATTTCATTATTAATTGTGAAATAGCCTGGCATGCGAACGATCTGATTATGTCCAGGGTTGATTATCATCTAAATGGTCTGATATTTTATAATATGCTTTAAATTTTAATAAAATGTTACGTATGCCACTATGAGGATCAAGACGGCACTTCAAATTCAGTCAGCCGTATATATTAATATTCAACTATACTTTGCAGTATTTTTCAGGTGTATGTATGTAGGTTTCTATACATACACCCGAAAAATACTGCAAAGTATTAGTTCAATATTTATAGAAGCGGCATATGTATCAGTGTTGCCTGTAAAGCAACCGGACTTCATAATTCAAACGTTCATTAACGTTGAAATCGCAATTTTTCGCGCCCCAACTGGCAAGTTTTACGAGTTTTGAGGGAGAGAAGTAAACATTTTATGGTTGGATATCATTGCAGGTTATGATAGAGATTGAACTGTTATCGATATTGATAAGTTATAGGAAATTTATGGGAGTAATTGAGAATAGAAGAGGATAAATGCGGGACACCTTATCCGACACGATGATTTCATCAAAACCATAATATAAGGACGAATAGAGGGTTGCTGTTGATCCTGGCAGAGAGAGTGCAAGGTGACTCTCACGAGGTTATGATGATAATCTCATGATCTCTGATGATATCATTGCAGGTTATGATAGAAATTGAACTGTTATCATATTATAGATAAGATTCACTTTTACAATATCTTATCATACACAATCTGATGACTGATTGGAGTAGTGAATACGAACATTTATTCGTGGATGTTTATATAAATATTTACGTATGTTTATCCGTTATCTAGTATCCATAGTACATAACATGGGGTTTCCGGATCAGTACGATTGACCTTCGGCTTCATCTTTCACTTAACATCAGGTTTTTTTTTTTGTATGTACAACGGGTTGATACTTGACCTCAATCAGGTGTATTGTATTTGTTTATTCCGTCCAGTTGGCTCTTATTGGATAAATTGCAATGTCATTTTAAAAAGGTACCGAATAAATCCAATTTAACCGCTCAGTGTAAACAACATAGGATTTACAAATCGGATGTCACAGGTTCGATCCCCAGCGAGGTACATGTTTAGTACTCGGTTTGGTTGGTGGTAAGCCATTTTAAATGTCCGCCTGGCTAGCTACCACCATCTTATCTAAATCTGCCGCCAATCTGGAATGTTAATAGCATTGTTGTGTTCCGGTTGTCAGAGATAAGATAGCCTGTCCCCCAAATAGGATGGGATTTCCGGGTCAGTACGCTTTCACTAACATCAGGTGTGATTGAGGTCAAGTTCTAACCCGATGTGCATAAAAAAAAAACAAAAAAATCTCCAAATTTCACACCACTAGTACTAAGTGGAGGATTTCTACGAAATAACATCTGATTCGATTATTTAAGATTTATATGTGAGCCAATCAAGTATCCTATGTGGGATAGCATTGGTATTCTGTTCCGCATTTGGATTGGATCTAATTGAATTCGAACATCCCACGAATATCAGGATTATGTTTTATATAACAGGACGACATGTTTGGTGTAGTGGTTAGAAACTCTGCTAGTATACCAAATGGTTGTGGATTCGAATCCCGCTAGGGGCATATGTTTGTATGATGAATACAGACATGTGTTCCCGAGTTATGGATGTTATTCATTTATACATGTGTTTATTTACAAAAAAAACTGTACTTGTGTAGTTTATCAACCCTCTGGTATCCATAACACAAGCCTAGATGCTTACAGTGGACCTAGATGGCGCTGTGTGTTTGTGCAAAGAAATTTATTATTATTAATATTGTATAGCTTATAAAATGGTGTAAATATTAGTAGTAGTGTATGTGTAGTGGTTTCGGTACTTAAACAGAATAGACCCAACCCGTCTCTTCCCGTGGGTGTCGTCAAACGCGACTAAGGGACATTCCACCAAAAACATCCATCGTCAAGTGTGCATTTCTATATATATTTCGAAAAGTGAAACGTGGATGTTGTTTCAAGCCGTTATGTATTTTGTCGTGGTCACGATTTGGTCGTGACGTTATGGATATATAAATATTAACTGTTTATTGTTAGAGTCGATTTATAATGTAGGTTAGGTACATGTTATTTTTCTTTTGCAAATTACAATTCTAGAAATTATATTTTTTAATATCAGTTACAGGAATTTCTATCACCAGCCATACGTAATGAAGTCCTATAAAAAAATATACACTTTGCAGATTTCGAAATGTAAAAAAAATATATATTTTATAGTGCCTGCTGCAACAGAGTGAGCTAACAAAATAATTTACAACGGGCGAAATTGCTCTTTTATTGAATAACTAGCTGTGCCCGTGACTTCTTTCGCGTATACTACAGGATGGTTTACGTCCCATATTAAGCAACTTTTAGGGCAGTACTTTGAGATTGAGATCGTGTCTTAGGCCCGTATCAATAAATCGTTCTTGAGATTGAGATCGCGTCTGTTTTAATATGCAGCTGATTCTCAAGCGTCAACTTGAGGCCATGTCAGTCTTGAGAACGGTTTATTAATACGGGCCTTAATCTCAATACAATTTTTTTGATACTGTTTTAATATGCCACAGATTCTCAAGCGTCAACTTAAAGTCGTCTCAATATTGATAACGGTTTATTAATACGGACCTTAAAAAGGAGCTTCAGATAAATCAGAAAACAATTTATTGAATAATAGCTATGTTACTCGACTTTGTTAGGTACGTTTTACTATAGATATTTTTTATTAATCAAAAATTATTATTTAAATCTTTAAATATTTTTAAATTTCAAATCAAAAACCACTACTTATGTATCTGACTTTTCCTTTTCGTTAACTCCCGCCTCGTGAACATTAGTTGATTATCTTTTCGTTAACTCCCGCCTCGTGAACATTAGTTGATTATCTTTTCGTTAACTCCCGCCTCGTGAACATTAGTTGATTATCTTTTCGTTAACTCCCGCCTCGTGAACATTAGTTGATTATCTTTGATTTGATTACCTACTAATGTTCACGAGGCGAATATACATAACATACTGGATGAGTTTTTTACCATAAGGAAAAAATAGGGCATATTAGGTGAGTGAAATAGAAGTTATTGGACATAGATAGCTTTTTTTTCAAAAAGCACGGTCAAGATAGTATCAGGAATAGTGTAATTTGACGACCGGTTGGTGTAGTGGATAGTGACCCTGTCAGCGAAACCAACGGTTGCGGGTTCGAATCCCGCGACGGGTAAATGTTTGTGTGATGAATATGAACATTTATTCCTGAGTCATGGATGTTTATATAAATATTTGTGTATGTTTATCCGTTATCTGTATCCATAGTACAAGCTTTGCTTAGTTTGGGACTAGATGATTGGGTGTAAGTGTTCGATATATTTATTTATTTATTTATAAAGGTATTTAGCTACTTCTTCCTAACCACAACACCTTGTGAAGCGATGTACTTTAAAAAAAAATAAGATGTAAGATAAGATGTAAGAATTAAGGAGATGAGCAGTGTGAAAGAAGACGTAGTGACAAAGATTGAAAAAGGTATGCTGAGATGGTTTGGACATGTGGAGAGGATGAATGAGAGAAGACTAACCAAAGAGATATATGAAACGAATGTGCATGGTAATGTTGGTAGGGGAATACCACGGCGAACGTACCATGATTAAATCGGGGACGTCAAGTCAAGAGTACCCTAAACCGACGAGCATGTATGTGCAACTTTATGAGAGTGAATGAAGCAAAGTGCTTCAGGATCGTTGCAAGTGGAAGTCTGTGGTCGCTGCCCACACCTACGGGAAACAGGCGTGACATAAACATGACTATTTTCAAAATAGTACCACGCTATATATTTAAATAATTCGAGGTTATTGTACTGGTGAGGACAAATTCATAAAAACAAAACACACAGATAAAAAATGGTATTAATAATTACAAGTTGCATGACATTATATCATTCTTTATCGTAGAGCAAGCGAAAGCGATGCAAAGCAAAATAGACTTTACGATGTATACACTGAGGAGTCATCAAGTAATCAATGTGTGTTTTATGTATATTATAAAGTCAGATTGCTACACAGTATATTGATTCACCTTCGAATAATCTATGGTCGTGAACTCTGTAAAGATGAGCACCGTGAAGTTACTTACACCTTCATGCACTTAATTACTTAATTACAGGAAAATTAAAACTGTTTCAAAATTCAGTTCCTAATTATTATCAATGAATCGCATAGTGTGAAGGTTAGCAATATAATAAAGGAAAATCCAAAAAAGTGGGAAGACAGACAGACAGATAGTTATATATAAATATAAAATTAATGGCCAGCCATAACCATCTCGTATCCAATATGCCACCCCGCGGTGTTCCAACACAGTACTTAGGAGAAATGTGATGAATTTTTTGAAGCTTTATTCATGAAGTGCATTGTAGATTTTTTTGTACAATAAAGTGTACTTGATTGATTGATTGATGACCTAGCAATGTCAACTTACGCAGAGGCCTTACTAATATGCCCCCTAAAGTACGGATCTTGCAAGGCGGCATATGTCGTCTTTGCCGGGACGCAATTTAACTACACGAGCGCGTGGCCAAGTAGCACGTGGTAGAGTACCGTCGACTACCACAACAACGTCTCCACACTGTAGGGGCCAATGTAGGTAGAACTTCCTTTACCCAACGCTGCCAGAAATGACCTGCGAGCCTCTGTGCTCTTTTGACCTCCTCCCTACCAACCAGATCACGGTCGCTTAGGCACGGAGGTGCCGAGTCGCCAGATGAACTTCCAATTATAAAATGGAAGGGAGTTAAAGCTTTTTCCCCACCCGAATCCACGTTAAATCCATGTTAAAGCTTTGTTTATGAGATATATTTATTAATTGAGAGCGAGCATCGTTGATTTTCATTTCATAAAGTGGTGGTATGTCATCATGTGATTTTTTCCACAATGGAATATCTTCATTTTACAGATTGCAGCTTTTATGATTTTATAGTATCATCCCGCGAGTACATATAGGTCGTACTATTGGCTACTATTCATATTTTCATTGATATTCTGTAATAGCGCCTTATGGAAAATTATGGCAGCTTCTTACGACACAAGGCTCAGTCAATCAAGTATATTTACATTTTTCATCACTTGTAGGTACATAAACGGTGACTTGTACTGCTCAATAACTCAAAATTTAATTGCAGGAATTATAAAGAAATATTCAACATTACTCGCCAAACGATCAAAAAGCGAACAAGAACTATCTAGTGAATCACCCATATTTATATATTTCTTTTACTCTTACATAAACGGTGACTTATAACTCGAAATCGTATATAGGAAAACTTTCTTTGAAATAATTATCTAATGTCAAGTGCTGCTGGTTTTCTTAAAATAAAAATGTATAAACATGTCTTTACTGAGTCACGCATTAATTTCACAAACGTGTGTGACTAATTGTTACATGTTGAAATGATGTCACTACTGTACCCAACGTTATACTTTAACAACTGTGTCTGCGTCAGTAAACAAAGCGGTGACTCAGTAATTCACATTCGATTCTTGCAGACGGTCGTAGTAGAGTCTAGTTATTATTTAATAATAAAAAAATGTCTGTTAAAGTAGCTGTAGTCACCGGTTCAAATAAAGGCCTAGGTTTTGCTGTAGTGAAAGGACTGTGCCAAGGATTTGACGGAACTGTTTATTTAACCTCAAGAGACAAAACCAGAGGAGACGAAGCCGTGAAACGGTTAAATGAAATCGGATTAAAACCAAAATTTCATATTCTTGATGTAACTGATGAAAGCAGTGTTAAAAATTTCGCAGATTTCATTAAAAATACACATGGAGGACTAGACGTATTAGTAAATAATGCTGGCGTTTTAGAATGGGACCAAATATACCCCACATACGAAGCAGCTAAAAGAAACATCGACACGAATTATAAGAGTTTACTGACTGTAGAGGAATACATGTTTCCTTTGCTTAGAGATGGAGCCAGAGTCGTGAATATTGCTAGTGGGTGCGGACACTTGTCAAATCTCAGAAACAAACAATGGATTGCGACATTAAAACGTCCAGATTTGACAGTTGCTGAATTGAACGACTTCGTAGATGGTTATCTGGATAGCGTGAAGAACGGAACGTTTAGAAAAGAAGATTTCGCCGATGATGGGAAACATGCAGAGCATAGGATATCAAAGATAGCTCTAGTCGCCCTCACTATGATACAGCAGAGGGAATACGAAGACAGAAACATATGTATAAATGCTCTGCATCCGGGGCATGTGAAAAGTGATATGGCAAATGGGGGAGGTGTGACTGAACCTGATGAAGCTGCTAAGTTGGTCCTTTATCTAATTTTAGATGCGTCGCCGAACTTGAGAGGCACTTTCATGTGGCATGATAGGAAGTTAATTGACTGGTATGACGAGGAAGGAGATTATTATTTGAGTGGTCTATGGTGAAAAGTTTAAATGTCTTTAATTTTGACGTGGTGATGATGGGTTACCAGACGACCGATTGTGAGCTTTATTAACAATGCATAGCGTGGCGAGTAATTTGCATTGTACCCTTTGGCACATAGTTTCCGTTTAAATGGTGGTTTTAAATTTATTTAAAGGTCAATTTTGAATGTCTACCGGAACCATATCTATTACATAAAGGGATAATTGTCCCTTGAATGACTTAGTGACTTTATGTAAGCAACTGAAATGAACAGCATGTTTATTTTTATATCTTATATTAGCTATTGTATTATGTAATCTACCAATATATTTATTTAAAAACAGTAACAAATAAAGAGATGGAATTTAAATATAAACTAGAACAAATGTAAAAAATTGGGGCCGCGAGGCAAGGTACCCAAAACGCTGGCGGCGTTTCTTCGTTGTATGCAGATACTTAAGCGTTGGGCGAGGAAACAACCAGTTTCGGGTCACCAGTGACATCACCTAAGCGCTTTGAAATATCAAAGAAAAATTTAAGAGCGCCCGGCCCCCAAGGACCTAAAGTTTCGACTCCGAAAGCAAGGAAAATGTATTCGGAACCGATGTCTCTATATTTGTATCATATATTTACATTATGTATTTCACTATTTCTCATAAACAAGAAATTCTTTGTAACGTACATTTAGTTTTCGTAAATATATTGCGATGCCAATGTTATCTAATATATCGACTTTCCTTACGTTTATCGCTCAGAGATACACGGAGCCGTCGTTTAATCTTCAATATGAAAAAATCGCACTCAAATCCAAATTGAGATAAAACCGGATAAGACTGGATAGACAGATGGATAGACAGACAGACAGATAGATAGATAAATCGTTTATTTGTGGCTCTAGGTTACACACACCACATACCATAAGTTCCAAAACAATTGAATAAAAATATTAACAAAATATTTATTTCGTCAGCCTAAGCCAGAAACATAAAATTTCACCTGAATAGAATTTACTTGTGATAGGATTCCACTCTCTTCCTGTATTGAACACATAGAGGCTAGTAAAGACTTTGAAGTTATTAATTAGAGATATTTTCAATATACTTGCTCGCAGAACAGTAGGTACGTGTTCTTTTTAGATTTAGAATGTCAAGACTGTTTTAAATAAGTTGTAATGTCGAAAAGTAGTACATATTTTTACTCACAAATGTTCTTGACATCAATCACACCTGATGTTAAGTGAAGATGAGGTCGAAGGTGGAAGCGTACAGACCCGGAAACCCCAACACATTTGGGCTACTGGCTATCTTATCTTTGACAACCGGAACACAACAATGCTATTAACATTGCTGCTTGGCGGCAGATTTAGATAAGATGGTGGTAGCTAGCCAAGCGGACATTTAAAATGCCCTACCACCAACCAAACCGAGTACTTAAATATGTACCCCGCTGGGGATCGAACCCGGGACCTCCGAATCGTAAACCCAAAGTTGTTTACATTGAGCCACGGAGGCAGTTAAAATCAATGTATTGAAAACGTGCCAAGTTAATCATTTCAATCTCACCTTTATCCGTTGTATTGCTGACAGCTCGGGCCTACAATTACGCAGTCTCTATAGGAATAATTAACTCACCGCATAGGTGTCCCACATATTGTAACTTAAAATAGGATATTACCAAATAATATAAATAATAAAAGATTAATTAAACAAAGTATTGTTGTGTGTATTTATGTGTGTGTGTATATGTACGTGTGTGGTGTGTGTGTGTGTGTGTGTGTGTGCTCGTGTGTGTGTGTGTGTATATATAACATTCTATAAAAATGACATCAGGGTACACTAGAGTATGTGTGTGCTACAGTCGTACAAATTGGGTGTATATAATTGATCAGGGAGCAATACATTGATTTGAAAACACGAGGAGACACTGATACTAAAGAAAATAGCGAATCAAGCATATTTTACACACTGTTTGGGTGTAAACAAATATGATAAATAATATGGCATCAGATCAGTATTTTACTTATTTTACTCCTGCGACATGCAAAATGAGACATGGAAGAGGCTTTATATCCAGTAGTGGGATGTACATACTCTTGACAATATTCACAACCCTTCAAAGCGGAATACACGTATTCTTTAGTGGCATGCACCGGAAAATGGGTGGTCGTACTGAAATAGTGATGTAACGGGAGTTGATGGTTACGGATGTGGAAGCGGAAACGGAAGCGAAAGTAATTGGAAAATACCTGTAATATACCTATGTAACTATAATTATTGTAAAATTTGACATTTACACGCCAATAATAAAGCGGCGAAACATAATGCACTTTTTAAAATTAAACATCTTTTATAATAATGACGACCTGTTTGGTGTAGCGGTTAGAAACTCTGCTGTTATAGCAAAAGGTCGCGGATTCGAATCCCGCTAGGGGCATATATTTGTATGATGAATACAGACATGTGTTCCCGACTTACGGATGTTTTTCATTTATATAATGTATTTATTTACAAAAAAAATGTATTTGTGTAGTTTATCAACCATCTGGTATCTATAATATAAGCTTGGTGCTTAGTGTGGCACTAGATGGCGCTGTGTGTATGTGGAGACCTTTATTATTATTATTACAGGTAAATTCGAAAAACTTTCCGTTGAAAATTATTTATCAAACAACAAAAAGTCTCCTTTTAAGTTCGCATATTGTGAGAACAAGTGCGGAACCCTATATACTGCTCGTGGCCCGACACGCAATTGGTAGGTTTTCGAGTTATAGAAATTCTTTTATTCCAGTGTTGGTAGGGGAAGACCACGGCGAACGTACCATGATCAAATCGGGAACGTCGTAAAGTAGGGCCAAGTCAAGAGTACCCTAAACCGATGAGCATGTATGAACAATCATAATAAGAGTGAATAAAGCAAAAGAGATGTGTCAGGGTCGTAGCAAGTGGAAGTCAGTGGTTTCTACCTACCGCTATGGGAAACAGGCGTGACTTTATGTATGTATGTTTATTCCATAGAAACACTTAGTCACTGTTTTGATGTAAATAAATTCCTATTCTATTTGAAACTCATTTCTGTCTGTGAGTCTGTGTGTTTATATGTGGCTTTGTAGTGCAACGGCTGAACCATTTTAAAACGGCTGTTTTATTTTCGAAAGTTGGGATTTGCGAAATGGTTTTTAGTTACGTTTGATGGAAATCCGTTATGCCGTTTTGAAGATATTTAGCATTTAAGACAGTTTATTTAGCACAAAGTAATTTTCGCTTCGAGAGACGCGGGGGTTTTCTAAATTTTCAATTTATAGTTATATTATTAAAATACTTAATATAATATAATACAATACAATACAAATACTGTTTATTGCGCAAAATAATTTACAATATTTTTTTATGTTAACAATAGACATAGAATAATATTATAATGTAATGCGAAATTGTGTTTGCTTGTCTTTCTTTCACGTCTGAATGGAGGAACGGATAGACGCGATTTTTTGTAAAGAGATATAACCGGGTGATAAAGGCTACTCTTTAAAGGCAACGAAAAAAAAAATATTGATGGCAAATTGAACTATTCTGTGTTATTTCTTGTATTATTGATTACTTCAATTGTACAATAGATTACATTTTGTTTGTTCGATAAATAAGTAGGACTGTATAATAAATGGTGACTGGTTAGAGGCCCCCCCAAATAGTATAGTACCAAAGCATCTCTACATCAACACGATATCCAATTCTAGTAGCCCTTACCTGATGGCAATCATTGCTGTGATCATGGTTTGCCGGCCGGCATGAGAGAAATCAGCAAGTCCTCCTGTGTTGCTCTTGACACTAACTATAATATATTCAACGCTGCACTGCACGCACTTATTGTGTTATCGGTTACCTAATAGTAGTCCACCGAAGATTAGATAATAGGTTTTAACAATCCAAAAACACATGAAAAAAGCTCCGCCGAAGTCCGAATATGCTAACCCTAAACTGCCAGTGAAAAACTGCAGATGGCGCTCGAGCATGGCGCGCGCATTTCACCAATCAGCGCGTTGGGCCAATTTGGGCGTTGGAATTGCATGTCCAAGC
Organism: Oegoconia quadripuncta; assembly: GCA_949316235.1. Taxonomy (NCBI): domain Eukaryota; kingdom Metazoa; phylum Arthropoda; class Insecta; order Lepidoptera; family Autostichidae; genus Oegoconia; species Oegoconia quadripuncta. Next base: position 2,962,547 of record OX438741.1, on the reverse strand, counting down.
GAGCCATGGTGTCGCGGGGCCTTTCGAATATAAATATAATGCAAATCCAGAGATGCTTGGACATTGTTTGTTGGTAACTCCTACAAAAATGTCTATGACGCAACATTTCTGTGGCTTATAGGAAAGCAAAACAAAAAAGGAAATCCACCGCAGAACTGCCGCGCTTGCGGAAGCGGAACCGGAGCCTTGTCGCATCACTATCTAGGCGCGTCCCTTAGTCTTTACACAATACAGCTATCAACGTATATGTACGAGTTCTTCCCCTGCGGTGGGGGAATATTGAATGAAAACATTTTTTTGTATTCATTACTGGCCCTGTTTTAATTTGTTCGTCCGATGTTGCCGACTTTCCCGGGATTACTGAAAGGCGGATGACAAAATAATAATATCTTGAATATGGTTCCGTATACCGAATGAGTTTTTTTTAAATACAGCAGGTAAGTGACATAGAAGGTATTTTTTTTCCAAATCATGCCAATGCCAATGGTGTCGATTCGGATGTACACCAACTAAACTAAACTATAACCAGTTTTGGAGTGGTGCCACCGCATCGTACTGTTCCAGGGAGAAAGAAAAAGTACTAATTTAAAACTGGTTTTAGTTTAGTTTGGTTTGGTTTGGTTTGATTTAGTTGGTGTACATCCGAATCGACATCATTACATTCTATTTCTCTTATCTAATATGCCCTATTGTTATGTTATTTTTTGCATGTGTCTCGACTGTGTAATATTTGTACATGATTGTTTGTCATGAGATGGGTTTAAATAAATTTTTCTTTCTTTCTATTTTTTTCCTTGCCATTAGGATACTGTCCGAGGATGCTTGTGGCTTTGGTGTGTGCTGATATGATGTTATTTGTACGAATTAATATAGAAAATAAAAACCAATTTTAGTTCATATATTTAAAAAACCAAAAATTAGAACTGACTAAGTTTTTCGGCATCTGCCCTATTATAGAAGTTGTATCTAGCCATCTAGCTCCTCTATCTATCCTCTTTTCGTTTCATACTTGCATTAATTACTATGTGCTTAGTTACGTACTATTCTATTTAATTAGTATAAATTCAAATCCCACCAAAAACATTCTGTAAAAAACTAGCCAAATCTCGATGGAGCTGCTTGATTATCTCTAAAAAGTAATGAAATCTATACAAAGTCGTGCCAAGTGTAAGGTTCCTTACTGCGATTTCTTTATTATTATAGTTAATGTTGTGTGACTTGGCCGTTGAAGGGTACACAGGGGTACAAAACCAGGTGCTCCATGACACCATTGCACCAATCTGTCGCCAGAACCGCTATTAATGTCATTAATTATGTTATTAAGAATGTTCAACGGCAAACTATTAGCGAATAATCTGTGTAGCGTTTACATAACATTCTTTATACGTTAGTGGCTTTATCAAGCCTACAATTGACTGGTTATTGAATCAACGTTTTCCAAGTGGCAATTTTCCATCGTCAATGCGTAGCGGTTCTGGCGACAGATTGGTGCAATGGTGTCATGGAGCACCTGGTTTTGTACCCCTGTGTACCCTTCAACGGCCAAGTCACACAACATTAACTATAATAATAAAGAAATCGCAGTAAGGAACCTTACACTTGGCACGACTTTGTATAGATTTCATTACTTTTTAGAGATAATCAAGCAGCTCCATCGAGATTTGGCTAGTTTTTTACAGAATGTTTTTGGTGGGATTTCACTTCTTTTTGTAGAAATGTGGGCATATTACATATATGCCCACGTTTCTACAAATATACTTGATACTGCAAGTTGAGTCAGTTCTACCATACACCAAGAAAGATATTGAATGGAAGAGACAAGACCCGTCTTTGGGCATACCAACTACTTGGTAGCCACTAAGTTCATCGTCGTCTTTTAATAATATCGACATTTTTTACGATAATTATTATCTTGCGAAATCAAACACAATTAAACTCAACGACCTTTAGTATATGGACAACAAATCAGAAATACCGATAATATTTAGACTAAAAGCTACTTATATCTTTAAGACTTCTTTTGTCTTAATAAAAAAAACTTAAAGAAAATATTACTCTGCCTACTCAATCTATACAAACTATAAGCAAAACGTTAACTCTTAATTATTAGACAAGTGTCAATATAATTAATTATCAATGAACTTTCTACCAAAGGTACTACCTACCTAGTACTGAAATACAGCTAAATTAATGATATTTTTAAACGAAACGAAGTAATATCTAACTAAATAAACTAAACTAGAAAACTAGAAAAGTACTTATAAACACGAACGCGATTCGAAGTACTGCCTAACTATAAATTATACCTAGAAAACTAAAAGTAGGTACTAAATAATTAACAATTAAATAAAGTATTCAATTGAAACTTCTTTTAATTCTGATAATTAAGTAATAATCAGTAATCCGTCACTAACCATATAATTCCTAACCTGTTTAAATCTTTGAATTAATATAATAACAACCTGCCAATTAACCTTAGCAAACCTCACGAAATAATCAGCGAAATCAACGAAATGCAAATAATCCCTCCTAATCCCTAGCAAACATTTTCAAGCGCAATAGAAGAATGTCGTAAACGACTGTAATGCGGCCGGTTGCCACTTTGCCATATAAGATTATCGGAAAAACAAAACGTAAGCGCGTTTTAAAATACAGTCAACGCCATCTAGCGACGCGGGTATCACCGCCACTCTTAGCCAATGCATTATATTTTGACCAAATTTTCGTTTGTTTATTTAATTTGTGTAATGTTCGAGTAGAATAAAATTAATCGTTTGACTATTTCTTCTTGTAAACTTGTAATAAGTATAAGTAAGTATAAGTATAAAAGCCAGTCTAGTCTTATCCAGAGTTTTCCTTTAATTTTATTTATATTCGTATTAAAAGCAGAAGGGGAGGCATTCGCCCAGCAGTGGGACGCTATAGGCTAGATTAAATTAGAAGATGTGTCCCACTACGCTGGATTTTTGCAATGACAGTCGATTTTTCTATGTACCAATAGTAGAAGGGGGCATTACCATATCTGTAATACAGCTGAGACCAGCTGAGGGTTCTTCATCTGATACTTCAGACCTTCGATTTTTGACATCAAATGAAGCGGCCCACCAAGTTGAATATTTTTTGTAAAGGCGGTATATGTCGATCTCTAATAGTTTGGTTGGGCTCTTGTGTTTCCTAATCAGGGTCACCAGGTACTCCAGATCTTCGATTATCCTAGTTTTTATAGTTTTCCCTTTATGTGGCCATTGAACCATAACTCTGTACCAAATTTCAGCTCTCTGAGTTTATGGGAAGTACTAGTTCTATTTTGATGATCATGAGTGAGTGAGTGAGTGAGTGAGTGTCATAAATGCGAAACTTTGCTTTCGCTTAACTTCGGAACTAAATGACCTACAGACTTGAAATTTTGGATTTTAAGTATGTGATTATAGCTTACTGGATGACGAAAATTTCTGCGTTCTAGGCTTATCCAGAGGTCCTAAAATAGGGGCCTGAAAATGCGGCGAAATGGTTCCAGTAAAGGATGGTACGGCAGTGTTTGCTTCGCGCTCGACTTGGCGGGGGCACTGCCGTGCCCCCAGATATTGGTATATATTATATGTATTATTTTTTTATATATATTATGTATGTATTATTACGTATATATTATGTATGTGTGTTTGTATGTATTCGATTAACGTATGTATTTATATGGGTGATTTATTTATTTTATTAAAATTAGTTTACCGTGCACGCTACCTACATGTCATGTGCATAATGCTTCCTAACCCAAAGGTTGCCTGGAAGAGATCACTTTTAGTGATAAGGCCGCCAAATTGTACTATCCCCTTTTTCTTATTTCTTTTTATGCTTCTTGTATAATAAAGAATATTTTGTTTGTTTGTTTGTTTATAGGTAAAAAAACTCATTAGGTATAAATCCAAAAAAAAACAAAATATCAACTACTATGATTACAATAACTCAATTGAAAGATTTCAGCACGTTGGTTAGTTGGTGTTAGGGCATATTAAATGTCCGCCTGGCTAGCTACCACCATCGTGTCTGCCGCCTAACAGCAATGTTAATAGCATTTTTTTTATATTTCGGACATTTACGCCCATCATCTAGTCCCAAACTAAGCAAAGCTTGTACTATGAATACTAGATATCGGATAAACATACATAAATATTTATATAAACGTCCATGACTCGGGAATAAATGTTCGTATTCATCACGCAAACATTTACCCCTCACGGTATTCGAACCTGCAACCGTTGGTTTCGCTGATACTATCCATTACAGCAATCGATCGTCTTGCGGTCAGTGCGTCAGCATTGGTGCGTTCCTGTTGTCACAGATAATATAGTCAATTCCTCAAATAACATGGGGTTTCCGGATCAGTACGATTCACCTTCGACTTCATCTTTCACTTAACATCAGGTGTGAATGAGGTCAAGTGCTAAACCTTTGTTCACATAAAAAACGTGACGCCAGAAATCTCATTTAAAATATTGAATATTTCTTATTTTTTTTCTTTTAGGCAATACCTATTTTAGCCCCATTTTTTGACGTTATCAAAATAGCTGAACCCTTCGTCTATTCCAGCAACAAGTACCTCAATTATTTTAAGCCCGAGTCGAGCCTATGCAGTTTTTTGTAGTAAATTGTAGTAGAAGGATATAGCGACCTCCGACTTCGGTCTAAATCAATTGACTTATTATAAAGTGCCAGAAGTCGAAAACACGCGTATGCAAATGCCACTTGGTTACCCATTTAAGGACTGAATACTCCAGACCTTATGAACTTCGATTGTCGAAAACATGACTAAGAATCATAACTAAAAACCAGCTTGTAAATTTAAAAAAAAAATATCCAAATCGATTCACTCGTTTAAGAGATATGGTGCCACAGACAGACACTCACACAAATACACAGAGCGGCCAAATAAATTTTAACCTCTCACCACTCTTTTTGCGTCGGGGGTGAAAAATGAATAGCAAATTGAAAAGAACCGAATGCTTTATTTGACAAAAACTGGTTTTAGAGATATCAGGATGAAATTGTGGCTAGACGTGTTTCTAGTCTATCATAAAAAAAAATCGTAAGCCCTTCTCGACGCCAAGTGTGACTTCTCTGGCGTTTGCAGTGGAAATATGGACATGCGGAATCCTAAAAGGCAGTCGTATAAACGAATTGAAATTATGCAGGCATGTTTTACAAGTTCGTGTCGTTGTGTTTTCGAATATATTTTCCTTTTTTGCTAACATTTAAATATTTTGTTGGGTGATATTTATCGCACAACTTTTGTCTATAGATTGGCATTACCAGTAGATCGACTGAACAACCGTGGAAATTGTAAACATCATCAACAGCCTTAGTGTAGGGACATACCTGCGGAAAGTACTGCGCCGACACTTCGGCGACTGAATTATCGGTAGCAGACCTAGATGACACATCAAACGCTCCGAACGCGCAATTACGCGGCGCCCGGCGTCTAGTTCAGAGCGTTACGCGACGGACAATACGTGGCGTCGTCGTCTTTTGTGTCGGTGTGGTTACTAAAAGAGATGAAAGCCACTTGTACTGATCGAGAGAGGTTAGTCATTGCTGAACAGGAACGCTACGTTGCCGCTCTTCGCTTTGAAAGCGCGCGCTGAACGTTCAACTACGCTGGTCGAACGTGCGGTCGCGTAACACGTCGCATGATGTGTCGCTTGCTATGCAAAATGCATTGACTGACGTTTTCGCGGAAACAGTCGCTAGACGAAAGGTTCGGGGCTACTCTGAACGTCGTGGAATTTCGGCTGATGTGTGGGCTTCGGATGATGGGCTTATGCCCTGTCGCGCCTCATACCGCTCGCTGATCGGGGTGTGAGGCACGACAGCACTCCCTGGGAGGACGCGCCAGCCGCCCTCTGGGAACGGGCCTCCCCTAGTGAGGAGGGGCTTATGCGTACCCAGGTCCTCCTTACTGCCGAGGAAGGTCGCCGCGGGGTTTTCGTGGGTATCCCACATAACCGTCTCCCCGTCTCCCAGGCGAGCGGTATGCAAAAATCATTTCCCCGTGTAAAAACAAAAAAAAAAAGAAAGGTAACTCAATACTGCGAGCATATGAGATGAATTCTTGTTGCCGTATCTTCCGCAGGTGTGTCGCTACTCTTATACGTCCCCACTATTGGGGCACAGGCTCCTCTCACCAGGGGAGGGTATGGGCCATAATCCACCACGCGGGCCCAGCGCTGATTGGTGGATTTGTGTCAGACTAGTGGCCACTTGACAGACAGTGTTTCTAAGACGCCCCGGGTAGGCCATCGGCTTGGCTTAACGACCGCCTTCAATCTAAATGCGGATATCAGGCCGGTATATTACGGCGACCTGCTACTCATCAGCAGCCCGTAAAGTCCCACTGCAGGAATATGGGCCTTCCTTCGTATATGAGGGAGTAGGGTCCATAGTCCACCACGCTGGCCCAATACGGGTAGGTGACTTCTCATGCCTTTGAATTTTTATTTCTCAGGCATGCAGGTTTCTTTTTCTTTCTTCACCGTTTAGGAGCAGTCGGATAAATGCACATAACTAATTAAATTAAATTTAAAAACTCATCGGTACATGGCCTGCCTGGGAATCGAACATATACTGGCGCACGGCCAGTTTTCGCTCTCTTCAATCGGTGCAACATCCAACAGTCGACTACGGAACTTAAAATAGTGTAGACCAGAGGATCATTTTAGAGAAGTTCGATATATCTTGAATTTATTCATAATATTATTTATAATAATAATAAATAAATATTTCGGACACTTACACCAGTTATCTAGTCCAAATTAAGCAAAGCTTGTACTATGGGTACTAGATAACGGATAAATATACATAAATCTAAATATATAAAGGAAGAAACTGACTGACTGACTGACTGACATATCAACGCACAGGCCAAACCGCTGGGTCTAGAGTTTCCAAATTTGGCACGTAGGTTCCTTACGAGGTCTAGGGGAGCACTAAGAAAGGATTTTTCAAAATTCACCCTTTAAGGGGGTGAAACAGGGGTGGGAAGTTTGTATGAAGAAACAGTATAACTTGGACATTTCTACTATTTTCGACTCGAAACTTCGCAAGAGTACTCCTAGGAACCAATAAGCTAATACGTGTTTTGAGATTTTTCGAAAAACAACCCCATGGGTTGTGAAATGGGGGTTAAAACCATAAAATCGATATTGGTGTCGTTATTTAGGTTTTATGGGATGTTGATTATGAAAATGACATTTATTTTAAGTTAACCCTCTAGGGTTGAGATAGGGGTGGGGGTTGCTGGGGTGCGACGTCAGACAACCTCCTCGTGTGCCTGATGGCTACTTGTCCCCCTGGATACGTCTGGGGGGAACGGTAGTCGTTGGGCCGGTGCACCCTGGGCATCGGTCAACAACTTCCCTTTTAAGGGTTCTTGTTGGCCGATGGCGAATAGTCTGACACCGGGGGGCTCCTCCGCGTGTCCTCTGGTTTAGCAGAGGGCACTGCGGATGGAGCAGGAGACGCTCCCCTCCTAGCGGGGGAGTAAGGGTGGGCTCGGTGTGCACTCGCACTGCCGCCGAGCAGGCCTGGGGAGGAGGTTAGGGGGAACCTCCTACCCCTTGCCACCGCCGGGCTCGTAATCCGGGACCGCGGCTTTCAGCTGCAGTCCGGGACCGAGGGTCTTGGCCTAACCGCCCGGACCGCGAGGAAGGAAAACCTCTATAAAAAACCAGCCCAAGTCTCGGCTCCGAGGCCCGCCTCGGCGCCGAGATGCCCTCGTCGTTCCACTCCCGAAAATTCGTTTTCGGGAGTGGAGCGGCGAGGGATGGTGGAGGGCGAATTCCACCACAGCGGGCTGCGGCGAGGAAGCGGCGCTCCCTGAGGAATGCCCATATATCCATATGGGCAGGGGACGCCGTGAAATCGTCTGCAGCACTTGGGCGACCTCTCCTTGACGACTGCAGCTAAGGCTGCGGCCGTCGACGAGAGGTCGTGGGAAGCGGCCCTCTCCCTCTGCTCGCAGGGGGGGAGACGGCGGGCGGGCGGAGGGGCGGTGGCCATCGACGCCGCCCCTCCGGGCCTCCCGCTGGTGTAGGCCGCTATGGTGGGGGACGGCCTATCTGTTGGGAGGTCGTCCCCTCCCACACCGCATGGTGGTAACCAATTAACTACCATGTGGTGTGGTGGGGGACCGCCTCTCAGCTATGGGGAGGTCGTAGCCGTGCGGGACGGCCACCCTTTGACGCCCGCAGCCAGGTTTGAGCTGCGGACGCCAAGGGGAGGCCGTGGAAAGCGGTCCTCTCTCTCTGCGAGGGTCACGCACAGACCTCGCGGAGCGAGGGGAGATGCAGCCGCATGGGGGGCACGGAGGAGAGCTTATCTTCAATGATAGGCGATCCTCTGCCCCCCCCTACCCTGCGGGGCCGTGGGTGGCGATCCGGGGGGATCACCGCCCACACATAGGCCCCGCGAGAAGGCGCGCGCGGTGTTTTCCGCGCGCCTTCTAGAGGTGGCTGGACCAGGCGATTCCTCCCTGCTCCAGCCCAGAGGTGGGCCTGCCGCCGTTTGTCCTGGCGGCGGGCACCGCGCTGGCGTGGCTGCGGACGAATACCAGATGGTACCCGCGGCCACGCCGTCAACGGCGCGCGCGAGGGAACACCCAGGAGTTTTTAGTCGGTAGGCCGGCACCTTCAGTGCCGGAGTCCGACATAATCCGCCCCCCTCCCCCGAGGAGGGCGGATAAGCATGAGCGTTTCTCCTGGTAAAAAAAAAAAAAAAAAAAAAGGGGTGGGGGTTGCTACCAAAAAAGTCTATATTGGACAACCCCCTGGGGTGTGAAAGGTGGTTAAAACCATATAATCGATAATGGTGTCGTTATTTAGGTTTTATGGGATGTTGATTATGAATATGACATTTATTTTAAGCCAACCCTCTAGGGGTGACATAGGGGTGGGGGATGATACAAAAAAAGTCTATATTGTCGTTATTTAGGTTTTTTGGGACGTTGATTGCGAAAATGACATTTATTTTGAAGCTAACCCCTTACGGGTTGCGATAGTGGTAGAGGTTGAAATCACAAATTCAAATTGGTGTCGAAGTCGAAGAGTCAAAGTCGAAGAGTCAATGTCGAAGATTCAAATTCGAAATTCAAAGTCGAAGGCTCAAAGTCGAAGGCTCAAATTCGAAGGCTCAAAGTCGAAGGCTCAAAGACGAAGGCTCAAATTCGAAGGCTCAAAGTCGAAGGCTGAAAGTCGAAGGCTCAAAGTCGAAGGCTAAAAGTCGAAGACTCAAAGTCGAAGACTCAAAGTCGAAAGCTCAAAGTCGAAGGCTCAAAGTCGAAGGCTCAAAATCGAAGGCTCAAAGTCGAAGGCTCAAAGTCAAAGGCTCAAAGTCGAAGACTCAAAGTCGAAAAGTAAAATTCATAGTCAAAGTCATGTCAAAGTCATAGTCAAAATCATAGTCAAAGTCATAGTCAAAATCATAGGCAAAGTCATAGTCAAAGTCATCGTCAAAATCATAGTCAAAGTCATAGTTAAAGTCATAGTCATAGGCAAAGTCATAGTCAAAGTCATAGTCGAAGTCATAGTCATAGTCAAAGTCATAGTCAATGTCAAAGTCATAGTCAAAGTCAAAGTCAAAGTCGTAGTCAATGTCATAGTCGAAGTCATAGTCACAGTCATAGTCAAAGGGGTGAATAGAGTTTCCAAATTTGGCACGTAGGTTCCTTACGAGGTCTAGGGGAGCACTAAGAAAGGATTTTTCAAGAAAGGATTTTTCAAAATTCACCCTTTAAGGGGGTGAAACAGGGGTGGGAAGTTTGTATGAAGAAACAGTATAACTTGGACATTTCGACTATTTTCGACTCGAAACTTCGCAAGAGTACTCCTAAGAACAAGTAAGCTAATACGTGTTTTGAGATTTTTCGAAAAACAACCCATGGGTTGTGAAATGGGGGTTAAAACCATAAAATCGATATTGGTGTCGTTATTTAGGTTTTATGGGATGTTGATTATGAAAATGACATTTATTTTAAGTTAACCCGGTCGCGGCGCTCCCCTGCCCAAGCTGGGCATTCCTCTAGGGTATGCTGCGCCGTGTCCTCGTGAGCAACCCCCACCCCTATCTCAACTTAACTTAAAAAAAATTTTTTTTTATTTATTTTAAGTTAACCCTCTAGGGTTGAGATAGGGGTGGGGGTTGCTCACGAGGACACGGCGCAGCATACCCTAGAGGAATGCCCAGCTTGGGCAGGGGAGCGCCGCGACCTCGTCGCAGCGGTAGGGGACGATCTCTCCTTGCCGGCCGTAGTCAAGGCTATGGTTGGCGACGAGAGGTCACCCAGGAGTTTTTAGTCGGTGGGTCGGCACCGTCTGTGCCGAAGTGCCCCCCTCCCCCGAGGAGGGCGGATAAGCATGAGCGTTTCTCCTGGCTAAAAAAAAAAAAAAAAAAAAAAAAAAAAAAAAGGGGTGGGGGTTGCTACCAAAAAAGTCTATATTGGACAACCCCCTGTGGTGTGAAATGGGGGTTAAAACCATATAATCGATAATGGTGTCGTTATTTAGATTTTATGGGATGTTGATTATGAATATGACATTTATTTTAAGTTAACCCTCTAGGGTTGAGATAGGGGTGGAGGTTGATGGGGTGCGACGTCAGACAACCTCCTCGTGTGCCTGATGGCTACTTGTCCCCCTGGATACGTCTGGGGGGAACGGTAGTCGTTGGGCCGGTGCACCCTGGGCATCGGTCAACAACTTCCCTTTTAAGGGTTCTTGTTGACCGATGGCGAATAGTCTGACACCGGGGGGCTCCTCCGCGTGTCCCTCTGGTTTAGCAGAGGGCACTGCGGATGGAGCAGGAGACGCTCCCCTCCTAGTGGGGGAGTAAGGGTGGGCTCGGTGTGCACTCGCACTGCCGCCGAGCAGGCCTGGGGAGGAGGTTTGGGGTGAACCTCCTACCCCTTGCCACCGCCGGGCTCGTAATCCGGGACCGCGGCTTTCAGCTGCAGTCCGGGACCGAGGGTCTTGGCTTAACCGCCCGGACCGCGAGGAAGGAAAACCTCTATAAAAAACCAGCCCAAGTCTCGGCTCCGAGGCCCGCCTCGGCGCCGAGATGCCCTCGTCGTCCCACTCCCGAAAATTCGTTTTCGGGAGTGGAGCGACGAGGGATGGTGGAGGGCGAATTCCACCACAGCGGGCTGCGGCGAGGAAGCGGCGCTCCCTGAGGAATGCCCATATGTCCATATGGGCAGGGGACGCCGTGGAATCGTCTGCAGCACTTGGGCGACCTCTCCTTGACGACTGCAGCTAAGGCTGCGGCCGTCGACGAGAGGTCGTGGGAAGCGGCCCTCTCCCTCTGCTCGCAGGGGGAGACGGCGGGGGGGTTGGGGGGGCGGTTTTCCCCCGCCTCCTCTCCGGGCCTCCCGCTGTTGCAGGCCGCTATGGTAGGGGACGACCTCTCTGCTGAGAGGTCGTAGCCGTGCGGGACGGCCACTCTTTGCCGGCCGCAGCCAGGTTCGAGCTGCGGACGCCAAGGAGAGGCCGTGGAAAGCGGTCCTCTCTCTTTGCGAGGTCACTCGCAGAGCGAGGGGAGATGCAGCCGCATGGGGGGCCCGGAGGAGAGCTTATCTTTAATGATAGGCGATCCTCTGCCCCCCTACCCTGCGGGGCCGTGGGTGGCGATCCGGGGGGATCACCGCCCACACATAGGCCCCGCGAGAAGGCGCGCGCGGTGTTTTCCGCGCGCCTTCTAGAGGTGGCTGGACCAGGCGATTCCTCCCTGCTCCAGCCCAGAGGTGGGCCTGCTGCCGCTTTGTCCTGGCGGCGGGCACCGCGCTGGCGTGGCTGCGGACGAATACCAGATGGTACCCGCGGCCACGCCGTCAACGGCGCGCGCGAGGGAACACCCAGGAGTTTTTAGTCGGTAGGCCGGCACCTTCTGTGCCGGAGTCCGACATAATCCGCCCCCCTCCCCCGAGGAGGGCGGATAAGCATGAGCGTTTCTCCTGGTAAAAAAAAAAAAAAAAAAAAGGGGTGGAGGTTGATACCAAAAAAGTCAACATTGGTGTCATTATTTAGGTTTTTTGGGACGTTGATTACGAAAATGCCATTTGTTTTGAAGCTAACCCCTTGGGATTAGAGAATGAGATAAGGGTGAGTTGAGATTTTTTGAAAAACAGCCCCCTGGGGTGTGAAATGGGGGTTGAAACCATAAAAGCGATATTGGTGTCGTTATTTAGGTTTTTTGGGATGTTGATTATGAAAATGACATTTATTTTAAGCCAACCCTCTAGGGGTGAGATAGGGGTGGGGGATGATACCAAAAAAGTCTATATTGGTGTCGTTATTTAGGTTTTTTGGGACGTTGATTGCGAAAATACATTTATTTTGAAGCTAACCCCTTACGGGTTGCGATAGTGGTAGGGGTTGAAATCACAAATTCAAATTGGTGTCAAAGTCGAAGAGTCAATGTCGAAGATTCAAATTCGAAATTCAAAGTCGAAGGCTCAAAGTTGAAGGCTCAAAATCGAAGCCTCAAAGACGAAGGCTCAAAGTCGAAAGCTCAAAGTCGAAGGCTCAAAGTCGAAGACTCAAAGTAAAATTCATAGTCAAAGTCATGTCAAAGTCATAGTCAAAATCATAGTCAAAGTCATAGTCAAAGTCATAGTCGAAGTCATAGTCTTTTAATGGATCCCTGTCTTAATTCATTTACCTGGCAAAACACCAACATGGTTCCACATACCTGTTATCTGCCCAGGGTCTTTTCCTGTTTGAGATAAACTCTACATGGTAATTTTTCTGCTGAATGTATTCCCGTGGGAAAGTAATAAAGTGTTGATTCATGTAGTCTACGCGGACGAAGTCGCGGGCAGCTGCTAGTATTTATATAAACATCCATGACTTGGTAATAAATATTTGTATTCGTTACACAAACATTAATACGTCGCGGTAATCGAACCCGCAACCGTTGTTTCGCTGCCAGGGTCACTATCCACTACACCAACAGGTCGTCAAAATATTGAATAGACATAAAGCTACCAGTAATCATATAGATCAGTGTATGAATAGTTATCGACTCCGACTGTACACATTTCCTAGTTTCTGGTTAGAGTAAAAACGGAATAGCGATTTCTTTGACAACTCCAATTTGTCAAAGTTGTAATTACTGTACTATCTAATGAGCACGTGCGCCATTTTGATATAGTTTTTGGCGCCAAAACTAGCCGGGAGTGGAAGTAATTAGTTGGACTGATGAGAAAACTTTTGAATGCGGGTGATTTCACATAACATTTGGTATAACGCAAGGACGTCGGGAAAAAACCGGACAAGTTCGTATCAAACTTCGTTGGGGTTCCGTAGTAAGAATATTTGGACGATCTGTTTGGTGTAGTGGTTAGAAACTCTGCTGCTATACCAAAAGGTCGCGGGTTCGAATCCCGCTAGGGGCATATGTTTGTATGATGAATACAGACACGTGTTCCCGAGTTATGGATGTTTTTCATTTATATATGTATTTATTTACAAACAAAAATGTATTTGTGTAGTTTATCAACCATCTGGTATCTATAATACAAGCCTAGTTGCTTAGTGTGGAACTAGATGGCGCTGTGTATGTGCAAAGTTATTTATTTATTTATTTATTAAAAAAAATAAACATAAAAAAATACAAAGTGTTTTTTATATTTTTATTTATGTCATTATACAGGGTGAAATTTAATTAGTGTAATTCCTGTTTACTGGTGACCCCACTCCTGATTACGAACAACTTTCCTCAAGGAACCATAGCTGAATTAAATAAAAAAAAAAATTGTGGAAATCAAAAAAAAGTATGGAAGTTCAATAAAAATATGCGAAATTTCATCTCAATCAGATACCAGCAAATGGTTGAAATCTTGAAACCGGTTAACTTAATGAAATCTTCCACGCCGGACGAAGTCGCGGGCGGATAGGATAGGTAGAGTCTAAAATATATACTTACATACTTCCAAAAAATATTACTCCTCTTCTGCAGTCGGGTAATCATAGAACTGTAGCCAAAAAGCTACAGTAAAAATGAATTTTGATTATGAATTTCATTAAGTCACGTACTACGCGTTACGGCGTAGACGCTACAGACGTAGGAGCTACGGGCACGTAGCGTACGTGATGACGTTTACGTGACTGTGGAAATATGTACGTATTTGGAAATCGTAACAGTAATTAAGTCTTTGTATTAATTGAATTAAATATGTTATTGTGGGTAAAATTAATTGTAGGATTAGAACTATCGCAGACGGCCGTTTTTCTATGGCCGACTTTAGTCGGTTTCCGATTTCATGCGGTTTTGAATCCGCATAAAATCGGACAGGTACACTTTGCATACATACATAAAGTCACGACCTTTAAGACGACTCTGACCACTATACCAAAATTTGTGTGATGAATACGGACATGTGTACCTGAGTTATGGATGTTTTCATTTATAATAAGTATTTATTTACAAAAAAAAATGTATTTATGTAGTATATCAACCATCTGGTATCCACAACACAAGCCTATAGTTGCTTACTGTGGAACTACTAGATGGCGCTATGTGTATGTCTAAGGATATTATATTTATTGTATTATTATTTATATTTATCCCAAATGGGGTGGACAGAGATATTCCAATTGCAAATATTTAAAATGCATACGTAACAGCGGTGAAAACACGCAAATCTATAGATGTTTTTTGAAATCGTCCGCAATGCATCGCCGACTAATGTCTGTCTTCTGGGTTAGCGTGCTTTCACTCGTACTCGTATGTTTCTAACCTTTTCGTCCTACACACTGCCGACAAAAGACCATTCGGGTCCGTGAATCATTACCGATTAAAAACGGTCATTTGCGCTAGGCGTTAGATTGTTTTCACTACTAATATATTAGTGCTAATACCACATACAGACAAATACACAGCGATATTGTATCTGCTTTCAATTTATAACTGTGGTCTTTTTGAGTCGAGGTTTAAAAAGTATCGTAAGAGATATAGAACTTATCTCCAAAAATTTGCATTTCTCTCTATGTGAGGATTTGCCTTTATCGTCATGTTAGGCGTTTACTAATCTACCAATAAAATAAAGTCCAAAAAGTTTCATTATAAAACTTGTAAACAGTCGTCGACAGATATTCAAATGAGAAGAGTCTATGCTCGCCGAGTGCCGTACTAGGTTGTTCTAAATTTAAAATTTAGAAGTAGGCAAAAATGTCCGCGCAAACCTATGGCGTAGTTTTTTTGGCGGGAACTCGGCGTTATGTTGCATTTATGTTTTAATTTCTTATTCTGAGTTTTGAAGCTTTGAAGTTGTGCAGCAGAAGTCATTGAATTTGATTGATGATGATGGTGTCCAAGTCATTGATGGTGTACAAGTGAAGGGAAGTGTAAATTAAAGTGCGTAACGAAGCTTTCTGGTTCCCACAAGAAGCCGTCAAAATGTATAATAAAGCATTCTGCCACTTCACTGAAGAATGACTTGACCGTGACTAGACTCTGTATACGCCAAGTATACAACGAATGATTTGTTTTGTCTGAGACTGACTACACTAAATTGAAGAAATAAGAGAAATAAGACGTCGGTACGGGCTTAGTTCCCTTTGGCTTCTCCGAGAGGAGTGAATGAAATGAAAAAAAACCTATGGCGTAATTCAGTGAAAAGTTCCTATGACTGGAAATTTTCTACATTGTAGTTGGAAGAAAAAAATATCGATCGTTCGTAACGGACAGTGGACAAGGCAGTCCAGTCTATATACATTGTAGTCTTTGGTCCAGTCACAGAGTGGTGGCCAAAAGGCGCGACAAGGCTAGCGTCCGCCGCCCCGGCCCGTTGATCCAATGACATTACAGTCAAAGACTACAATGTATAAGTTGGCGGGATCTCATTGCATACGTTTTATTCTCTCCTCCAGGAGAAGGCAAAGGGATCTAGCCCATAATAGCCATGTCTTATTTCTCTTAACCTAACCTAACCCGAAAGCTCCGTTACGCATTTTAATTTACACTTCCCTTCACTTGTACACCATCACTAACATTTACTGCACAATATTCTGCCATTATTAAGCTTCAAATGTTAGAATGCACAAATTATAAGAAGTATAAAGAAAAATGCAACTTCACTCGCCGAGTTCCCACCAAAAAGCCGACTGACACTTGAGAGAGAGCGAAGTTTTCTTTTTCCTTGTAATAGGAAAGGCTAAGGAACAAAGCCATACTGCCTCGTCTTCAACCCGAGAGATTTGGCGTAATGGACAAGAGGCTGTAAGATAATTGATTTATATGCTACTAACTTTCTGCCCGCGGCTTGGCCTGCGTGGAATAACTTTATCGCAGAAATTTGTTTATCCCGCTTATTACTTACTCACTTTATGAGGATAAAAATATAATCTATATCTTAATTCAGGGTATATACTATCTATATACCAAAATTTCATCCAAATTTGATCATCCGTTTCGCCGTGATTGAGCAACAAACAAAGTTTCGCATATACATATAATATTAGATATAAATGGTCAAGCGCACGCTTTTCTTGGTATATAAAACAGCGCCATCTTTTATAATCCCCGAGAACTAATAGAACTGCTGAATTTAAATCGGCAATTTTTTTTGTCTGTGTTCAAAATTGTGTCAAAAAAGTGCAAGAATAAATTACAATATTTAATAAAAATATGAGTTTTAAGAGTAATATCTTTTTTGTTATACTTAAAAGATATTCACATGTTTTTGGTCACTTCTGTGGTAAGTTCGCGAACGAAGTCGGTGTGGCTTTTTGGCGGGAACTCGGCGAGTGAAGTAGCATTTTTCTTTATAATTCGTATAATTTGTGCATTCTAACTTTTGAAGCTTAATAATGGCAGAATATTGTGCAGCAAACGTTAGTGATGGTGTACAAGTGAAGGGAAGTGTAAATTAAAGTGCGTAACGGAGCTTTCGGGTTCCCACAAGAAGCCGCCAAAATCTTTTGTAAAGCATTCTGCCACTTTACTGAAGAATGACTTGACCGTGACTACACTCTGTATGCGCCAAGTATACGACGAATTACTTGTTTTGACTGAGACTGACTTACAAACTGAAGAAATAAGAGAAATAAGACATGGCTGTTATGGGCTAGATCCCTTTGCCTTCTCCTAGAGAAGAGAATGAAACGAAAAAAAAAACGAAGTCGGTGTGTGACTGAATTTCCATTGGAATCAAAATCCAGTTTTAGCATCAAGCAACTTTTTTTAATTGCCTCCGTGGCTCAATGTAAACAATATTGGGTTTACGATTCGGAGGTCGCGGGTTCGATCCCCAGCGGGGTATATGTTAAGTACTCGGTTTGGTTCGTGGTAGGCCATTTTAAATATCCGCCTGGTTAGCTACCACCGTCTTATCTAAATCTGCCGCCAAGCAGCAATGTTAATAGCATTGTTGTGTTCCGGTTGTCAGAGGTAAGATAGCCAGTCCCCCAAATGTGTTGGGATTTCCGGGTCAGTACGCTGCCACCTTCGACCTCATCTTCATTTAACATCAGATGTGATTGAGGTCAAGTACGAACCCGTCGTGCATAAAAAAAAAGTGGTGCAATTTTTCTTTTTACAACGACCCGGTCCATACGCAGTAACATATAACTCATGAGATTGATTTATTGATTCGTGACATGAAATTATAAATCATTATTGTACCGTACTTACAATTTCCAAACAAAAATTCCCTTACCCCAAGTTTTACATACAAAAAAGAAACCATTACTGTATCTCACAGTACGAAACTGTTTGGGTCAGTTATAAATTCAAAGTCTAATCTAAGTTGAAACTGAATTCCGGAGTCTGTCGCTACCAAGTACTTTCGTTTACAGCGCACCGCACACAACTGTTACGTAAATGAATACAAATGAAACTTTCTAATGGAAACTGTATCTAACATTTTTTGGGTTCCGCAGCCAATAACGGAACTGGGGGTCTACTCTCTAACGAAAAAAATCAAAAAATCAAAAACGTTTATTTCCTTTACTACAAGACTGGCAATACAAATTGTAGGATCCTCCTTTTAAGCTTAGAAAAGCCTGTAGTAGGAGGAACCACTCTTCCATATCATATGTTAGCAAAGGTTTTTTTTTACAAAATAAAATGTCTTATAAATTTTTTAGAGTAAGCTTACATATCGTGTATATTGTGTTTTTGTGTGTGTGATGATCATAGTGTGTATCAGTGATGTGTGTGTGTATATGTGTATATATTTATTCATTCATTGTGTATATACAACTACTAAACATGATGTCAATATAAGAAATAAAATAAACTTGCAGGTCACATAAGTCGCCTCCGCAAAGTCAGTAATTCATTCAAAGGGTAATGTATACGCTTTTTCAATAAGGTTCTTGTTGTACAAAATCTTTTTTTCAATAAATTTAAAGATAATATAAAACAGAAACTTATTAAGAAAGCATATTATAAAATATCAGATTATTTAGATGATAAACATTCATGGACATAAACAGCCAGTTCGCATAACCAGGCTATTTCACAATTAATAATGAAATATTATAATATAAAATAATAATTTTGTAATATAAAAACCTTTTTTTTAAAGAGCAACCTCAAGAGTTTCTTGCTTGATCTTCTCATGGGAATATTGCCTTTTGAACAAGCAGTAGCTTTAAAATGTAAAATCTGACTATTTAAGTGTACCCTGTGTACCTACAAAATAAAGCATTTTTTGATTTTGATTTTGATTATGCAAATTTCACTTACCTAATATGTGTGTGTGTGTGTGTGTGTGTGTGTGTGTGTGTGTGTGTGTGTGTGTGTGTGTGTGTGTGTGTGAGAGAGAGAGAGAGAGAGAGAGAGAGTGTGTGTGTGTGAGTGCGTGTGTGTGTATGTGGTGTTTGAGCATTTATTTATTTAAGAGAGAAACTAACTGCGAATCATTAAGAAGATAAATGTACATCTATTACAGGCAGAAGCCTATTAACAAAAAAGAAAGTTAAACTAAATAACATAAATATGGTTCCATATTGCATGTGTAAGCGGGTGAATGTGTGTAACCGAAGATGTGTGGGGGTGTATATATGGTTTGTGTGAGGGGGGTGTGTTTGTGTGTGTGCGTGTGTTTGGGGTAGAAGTATGTAGATGAAAGAAAATTGTTACAGCTAAATTATGGCTTTATTAGTTTACGAGACCAACATAAGACACGTAGTTGGGCCTCTAAGAAGCTTAAAGAAACTTGATTAAAAATAAAATTAGGCAATTGCAAAAATAACTTTGTACTTTAAAATGGCTATGGAACCTTACAGCGGAGCTCGACACGGACTTGGTCGATATTATCGTTTTATGTGACATTGAGGGTAAAGTGCCTAGAGAAACAGCTCTGTGCGGGACGGTATACAGGCAGGGATAATTTATAAATAAACCTAAATAAATTAAACAACTTGTTAAAGCTTTGTTGTCTGTGGTAGTTAAAAACTGTGTTACAGTCAACAATGTCTTCCCCATATAATTTGTACAATAAGTAAATTTGGTAGGTACTCGTAAGTAACAAATTATGTTGGTCATCTAAAGGTGTAGAGAGTTTGGAAAGTATATCAATATAAGTAAATAATATATATAAAATATATTTGAATAAATATAGGATATAATATAAATTCTACAAAATTCTTTGTGCACATAATGCTATCATTTATATAGTAACATATACATAGGTATAAGTTGATAGATACCTGTATACATAAATAAAGTAGCAGAATGCTTTACAAAAGATTTTGGCGGCTTTTTGTGGGAACCCGAAAGTTTCGTTACGCACTTTAATATACACTTCTCTTCACTTGTACACCATCACTAAGTTTGCTGCACAATATTCTGCCATTATTAAGCTTCAAAAGTCAGAATGCACAAATTATAAGAGTTATAAACAAAAATGCAACTTCACTCGCCGCCAAAAAGCCCGGCCGGATATCAAAATTAGACGGCGTAACAGTTGACTTGGCACATATAAAAAATATATTACATATTTTACTGGTCTGGCATTCCATCAGTTGCTGAATCTGTAATTTCTCTCATGAAAATATTTCATAAATTATTCCAATCTTGGTTGTCTTTTTTGTAGAATTTTATCTACATAATTATGTTAAAATCTTATTTTTAGACCTTATCATATTATTACAGACATTTCAATTTCTTTAGTCAGGAAATATAAGCTAAAAAGTAATACAGTTTTACGAACCAGAAGTGAAATTGAGTATTAAAAAAATAACACACAGGCAACGTAACCAAATATTACAACCACAATATTGGGTTATTTGGCGGTAACTCAGCGAGTGATGTTGCATTTTTGTTTTTATTTTTTGAATTTTGTGCTTTCTGAATTTCGAAGTATAATAACGGCGAAATATTATGCGGCAACAGTCAGTGACGTACATCATCACAAGTGAAGGGAAATGTAAATTATAGTGCGTGACGAAGCTTTCGGGTTCCCATAAGAAGCCGTCAAAATCTTCCGTAAAGCACTGCCCCTTACTGGAGAATGACTTGACCGTGACTAGACTACTTATGCCCAGCGTACAAACTGACTTGCTTTAACGAGACTGACTTGACTAAACTGAAGAAATAAGCTAGATGTGGCTGTATATCAGCTTCCTTTACCTTCTCAGAGAGGAGTGATTTAAATTATTTTGAAGCAAGACATTTTTGGCGCGAAGACGAACTACTGATGATAAATAGATGCGCTCAAAGCACGCCCCCTCCTATCGATTTGTAAGCATGCACATATAATCATGCTCGATACTAGCAATGGTACCAACACGTGCCAATCTGGGTAGCAATAAAATTGATCAATAATAGCATGGTTTCGTGCTAAATAGCACGCCCATTTTGTTCTTAAACTTTATGGCCTGGATCAGACACAGGAGAAGGAGGATTCGTTAACAATGGATATAGATAAAATGATAATTTAGAAAAAGCTTCGAAAAAAAAATTGTTTTCGAACAAAAAAGAACCTGAGCCCTTGTTTAGTCTAAAAAACCTCACTCAAATCGGACCACGCATTAAAAGGCAACTACTAGCTATCGAAAACGTGTCCTGGAATTGTCTAAAAGTTTTAATATGGCAACATTATTAAGCTGTCAAAGGCTATTCTCACTATAAAATCTTGATTGTAGTAGACTGAATCTATATAAATATAAATCAATAACAGATTGAGGGTCGTTTAAACAAAAAATACAAGTATCAAAACTTTTTCTCTTGCTGAATTTGCGGCGTTTTTTCAGGTCATGCTTTTGTTAGCCAGACTAGCGGACACCAAAAGTATTTCCACAGATACAGAATTCAGAAAACTAATAGAGTAGTAGGTACTAAACAGAAAGGATCTTCGAAGAAAAGATCATGCTATGAACCCTCAAAGATTGACCTTTGACATATTCCAGATATCTAATACCAGGGAGGGGTGAAACGGCAGCAGTCACTCGCGCCATAACTAATGTATAAGCATTCAGCCGCATAGCCGTCCGGAGGACGGTACATTCGACATGTAAATGAACTGCCCAAATAAACACGGCTCCTCAGAATTCGGTAAACTTGCACGTAGCGTTTTTTAAACGCTTCACGTGTGCTTTTGCATCAATGTCATTGCAGTCGTTTCCTAAACATTATTTAGCCAATTACCACTTAATTAAAAAAAATTAAATACACAACTGTGTAAAAACTGTGTGTATTGTATGATTTAGAATTTGTAATAATATACATTTTCATAATCCTCACGATGAGCCCTTTCCTATGATACCCATATTATTGTCTTAAAATATCATTTTTTTTGACTAACTATACTTGTCTATAATGTAATCTATTTTATGACATCTAGACTGACGCGACGAATCTAACGTTACCTTAATAATCAAAATCCGTCTAGCTGTTTGGGTGCTACAAGGGATAAAGAATCCCACATACCTACATATTTGCACGAAGAACAGTACCCTCTCTTAAGTCGGGAAAACTGATTAGTTCATTTTATAATCTTCCAATGAACTCCGTTTAGTGTCAGAAATTACTCTTCATTCTCTTCCAGTTACCGTTCATATACTCGTACATATTAGCGTAAATTGCAAATCATTAGCTTGCTGTTGTATAATCTTAGCTCATGTAAGCTAGATGAAGAACAAGGGGTAGAAATTAGTCTTCTTCCTCGTATTTCACTTGGATAACTAGTGAAAGTTCTATAGAACTGGAAGAAAAGGACTCAACGATTTTAACTTTTATCGTCCCGCGGACCTTCACAGTTTTCGAGAGTATCACACTTCTAAAATTTTTATAAAACATGAGAAAAGGCTCCATATAGAATCACCACGACCAGTTCACCAGAAGTATTTAGCCTTCTATCTATATATTCCAATTATATTGGTTTATATCTTTCTTCTGAGGTCTTAGGTATTTCAAAGTCTCCTGGGTGACAGACATCGCAACTGTAACTTCTGTAGTATGTCGGGGGTTACAGGTGCCACGATGACTCCAATCACTGATCCTGTATTTATTGCTATTTATGTCAATTTGAAATCTAAATATAAAAATGAAAACTATGTAATAAATACAGAACTCGTACAGTTTTTTTACATATGGCTTTTTAAACTCGTACAGTTGAATATATCAATAAATCAATCAATCAAGTACACTTTATTGCACAAAAATTTAACAACACACTTTATAACAATAGCTTAAAATAAAATTGTACAACCAGGCGGTCTTATCATCATCATATCAGCCGCAGGACGTCCCCATATATTTCTAGAGCAATCCGATGGAAGCGGCCTACATCTAGTGACTTCCAGCGTCGACCTTGCTGTTCACATCCTACGCTGTGTTTCTCACTACGTAGTCTCTACTTTAGATTTTTAATACCCCAACGACTGATGTGTCATGCGTTGTCTACTCTGCCCACTGCCACTTGGACTTACTAATTCGGTTAAGCCAGTGACTTTGATCTTGAAATATCGTTCTTTCCATAGCTCGTTGTACGACCTTGAGATTTTACTGCCCATCCGACTTGGATTCGACGAGTGGTCTCGTTCTTGAAGTTGGACTTATCTAATTTGATTACTTGTCAGTAGATGTATTCGTCAACTACTTCGTGATCTGAATTGACATAATTTTCGTTTTGCTTATGTTCATCTTAAGGCCCATCTGTTGGGATACAGTATAATATAGCATATAAGAAATAAAAACTCTTTATGCTGAATATTTCTTGTTATAGGTCAGTTCTTAGCAGGTAATTGTCTTAGCTGTTGTTGAATAATCTCATTAAGTACATGCAATCTTGTAAACCACTTCTTATCAAATCAGTGCATCCACAGTGAAATCATTGAAAAGCAGGCTGGACAAATATTAAAAAAAATATTAGAATAAACACAAGTATACAGTGAAATACACACATGAGCTCAAAGCTGCTAGTGTAATTGCACTTTGGAAAACATGAAAAACGCCGCGCGTTTTTTAAACGCTCCGTGAGAATAGGTTTAGATGTCTGTTCGTTGTGTTATGGGCGGCTTTATGGATATGAGGAAACAAATGTGGCAGGCCCAGGTAATACAACCTACAGGGCGTTACAAGCCTCTCATTTGTATACAGGTATATAAATAGCGGACAAATGCATGGCATATGTTAACATTCAAATACTATGCCATATGGCATCAATTTTAACTCCTTCAAACTTTCGCGCTCTGTAAATTCATTCATCAGTTCTCATGGATGTTGATGATTCTAAACAACGTGGAAGGGGTGTGACTGTCACTTAGGCCCATCCTGATTTGTCGGAAAACTAATCGCTGCATGTATGTGCGGTGCAAAGTCATAGTGTTTCGAGAAATTTGTTAAAAATGGAAGCAGCGTTATCGTAAGTAAATTACAATTTTTTTTTTTTTTTTAAATCTTATTTAAAGAGCTTAGTCATTTCAATGACTATGTCGCTCTGTACTGACTCAGTGAATATTTACACCCTGTTATTTATACCGACTCTGACTAATTTATATATTGCCCTGGCCATTTCGGATGTAGGGAATGTCAATACAATATTACAGCCCCCAACAGCTTCAAGTGGATGGCCATATGTAATATTAATTTGTCTTTTACATGCTTCATTCCGCACACACTCCATCAAGATATGGAAAACGTCTTCTATAACGTCAAATTCTGTACAATTTGGCGAAGGTACTTTCCACATCATGAATGCTAACTTGTTAAGTGGGATGTGTCCGGAGCGAAGTCTGAAAGCCATGATAAGGTCTTGTCTGTTCAGTTGGCAGTTATCGATCCAGGGAGTATTCCACGGATGAGGACGGATGACAATTTATTTATTTGGTATTGTTTGATACATTGCTATTGTTATAGGTAACTGGGACGTATTTCAGTGCTAATAATGATTTACCAATGGAAAGGAGTTTCTTAATACCGTTATACTTAATATAAACGGATGAGGTTTTTGCCGTAAGGAAAAAATGGGGCATATTAGGTAAGTGAAATAAACTGGCATAGGTAGTTTAATTATATTTTTCAAAACCATCATCGAACGAAGCGTTGTGTCATTTGACGGTCGCGTTTGTAGTTGTTATTCTACATAATTACCGTGTAACGGTTAAGTGTAGTCATATTTTAAGGGCTTGTTCTACCCATCAATACGAACAACTTTTACTATGGGGGCAACTTCGAAATCGCGAAAAAAAAATCAGCTGTTCCATAGAAAATTTCAATAACCTCCCGATGCAATGTATGAAACAGCTGATTTTTTTTTCGCGATTTCGAAGTTGCCCCCATAGTAAAAGTTGTTCGTATTGATGGGTAGAACAAGCCCTTAAAATATGACTACACTTAACCGTTACACCCTGTATAATTAAATTAAATAAATTAAAAAAAACTTGGAGAAAATATGAGTTGCAAATAAATTTCGCATGACAGGAAAAACAATTTAAAAACCATGTCAAAACAACGTTGACAAGAAAAGGTTATTACAAAATTAGTGACTACCTGAATGACAAAAACGCTTGGTATACTTCGCCCAGCTCCCAAAAATTATAAAATTGTATTAGTTGTATACTTTTATGTATAAAAAAAAAGAAAAGAAAAGAAAATGATCCTGTGGGTTTCTTGCGCCGCTTCTTTTCCCACAGATGATTTCCCTTTCCGAAGCGGTGGTAGCTTGGACATACCGACTGACCGAAAAATGCTTAGCCCTATTTTTATTTCCAATAGATTTAAATTGACATTCAACAAATGATATCATGTATCTTACGTTCAAATAAAATGCTTTGAGTTTGAGTTTGAATCCCGCCAGTCGCATATCAATCTCCGGCCGGCGATTGCGTAGGTGATAGTTTTGAAAAAAAAAAACAAAAAGTAAACTATCTATGCTAAGGGCTTTTTGGCGGGAACTCGGCGAGTGAAGTAGCATTTTTCTTTATAAGTCTTATAATTTGTGCATTCTAGCTTTTGAAGCTTAATAATGGCAGAATATTGTGCAGCAAACGTTAGTGATAGTGTACAAGTGAAGGGAAGTGTAAATTAAAGTGCGTAACGGAGCTTTCGGGTTCCCACAAGAAGCCGCCAAAATCTTTTGTAAAGCATTCTGCCACTTTACTGAAGAATGACCTGACCGTGACTAGACTCTGTATACGCCAAGTATACGACGAATTACTTGTTTTGACTGAGACTGACTTACAAACTGAAGAAATAAGTGAAATAAGACATGGCTGTTATGGGCTAGATCCCTTTGCCTTCTCCTAAAGGAGAGTATGAAACAAAAAAAAAATATCTATGCTAATAACTTCAATTTCACTTACCTAGTGTGCCATATTTTTTTCCTCACAGTACAAAAAACTTATCCGGTATACAAACGACGTTTCCTATCCCAAATGAGGTATTTGGGTCCGAGACCCAAATATTAGCATTTGGATGCTCCAAACATTAAAAGTTTCATGTTTGTAACAACATTCACGTTTCATCTTTCGAAATATACAGAAATACATACGTGACGAGGTGCGCTCATCGCCGTTAAAACGTGCAAATGAATGAGATGAATGAAACGAATGAAATGAATGAAACGAATGAATGAATGAGACGAATGCGACGAATGAGACGGATAAAAGGAACGAAACTAACGAAACGAATGAAACGAATGAAATGAAAGAAACGAATGAAACGACTGAAACGGATGAAACGAATGAAATGTAACTCTCTGCTTTCTTTCTTTCTTTCTTTCTATAGCGTTAAGGAGGTCGTCAAAAGTGAAGCTGTCAGGAAACCCGGAGCAAGATGAGGAGTTCATTGTCTGCAGGGAGACTCCGCACTCGCAACGATCACCCCCACCATTAGAAAAATCCCACCCGCACAGAGCCGGTTGAGCATCCAAAGCCACACTTTATATTTTTCGTATTGTAATACCTTATTCAACATAGGGTCTCCTGCGGGAGTAGGCTCGTCCTATTAACAGTCTAGATCGCTATAACTTTAAAACGAACGTTGCTCTACATAATCAAAATACCAAGGTAATTATAAAACTTTGCCTAGCCTAAACTATGTCCCTGAATGTCTCGGGATGGTCCCGAGGCAATGATTGTCAAAAAGTTGCCATGCAAACGAGTTTGGACCACTTTGATGGGCGAAGTTTGAGGCGATTTATATTTAGGGTAGCTAAGCTTTAATAATTATTATGTTGTTTTGAGATAGGAAGAAACTTTCTGAACGGCATAAAGTGTTTGATTATCAATTGGATTGGGAAGTTTTTAAGGGCAGTTCTTGGACAATGATCCAGATTGATGTGGGGTTTGTTGTATTTTTGGGATAGATCTCACAAGCAGTTGTATACTGATCAGGTTGTTATCACGCAAATTCTTGCTTCGGCATCGATCGTCGGTGGCTGGAGACCGTCAGGAGCTCAGCGTTAAGATGCGGTCTCCCAATTTGGGAGGTCTGGGTTCGATTCCCAGACAGGCCTTGTACCAATGTGTTTTTAAATTTAATTACTTAATGCATTTATCCTACTGTTCTTAAACGGTGAAGGAAAACATCGTGAGGAAACCTGCATGCCTGAGAAATAAATCTCCATAAAATATCCAACCAGCATTGGACCAGCGTGGTGGATTATTGGCCTATACTTCCTCCATTATACGAGGCAATGCCTAAATCCCTGCTGTGGGATGTTTACGAGCTGAGATGATGATAAACCGGTATGGAAAATCCAACCAACCCGTCTTTTCTCGTGGGTGTTGTAAAAGGCGAATAAGGGACATTCCATCAAAAGAAATCTATAGTTTTGCACGTTTTACGGCGATGGACTCACCCCCTGTCACGCATGCCTTTCTGTATTTTTAATAAGGTGAACCGATGGATGTTGTTTCAATCATTAAACGCTTAATGTTTAGAACACCCATTGTTTGGGATATCTCTGACCACCCCATTTGGGATAACGGTCGTGACGTTATGTACAGTCGAATCTCCCTAAAAGTATTATATGAACCGAAGCACTCTAGCACCATCTATTATATTAGAAAAAATTCATAAAATATCAACACTCAAACCAAATCAATAAAAATATGTCGCATATAAACGAGTAAGAAAATTTCGTCAGCTCTGCTAATTGATATCGTGGTCTAGTGGCAAGCGACACGAGTGCTTAGGTAAAGTCTTTCGAAAAGACACCGTTTTCGAATCCTGCCAAGACGATTTTTTATCGCTTTCATTTCTATTTGGAGTTTTTTTTTCTTTTTATAAGGAAAATAAAACGTAAACACTTCATTAAAACAATAAAGAGGTAAGGAAAATAAGAAAAGTAAGTATTTTTGGAGGTAACATTTTCTTATACTATTGTATTAAAAATTATATACTTTTACTAAACACACTTTGGTCTGTGAGTAGCTAGTATAGTTGGTTTCGTTGTTGTTGTAATGTGAATAGTTTCTAATAGATGTGGCCGCGGCACTTTAGCCCCTGTGATACTTTTAGAAAGAAAGAAAGAAAAACATTTATTCAGCTTACAATTTTTAAATTTTTGAGTAATTAAAACTAAAACATAATAATGCAAGTTGACATAGGCTCCAGCTCAGCATAATGCTGTGGCAAGAACCATATAGTACCGAGTATATTAATTCTGTGCCACAGCGCTGATTTTCAGCTGGCACCTTTGTAGGAGGTTAGACGCTCATAGAATAATTTAAAAAAAAAAACAAAGAAATAAAATAATCGACTCCACATATTGTGTACTTATTTTACACATACATAATTAACTTATTCCATATATTAGGATGATTGGATTGTACATACATAACGTATATCTTTAATATCATACAACATCATATAGTTCTCGAGGCGTAAGCTCAGCTTTGCATTTGTGTGAGTGACGTCAAGCTGCTAGCGGTACAAGAGGTGAAGTGCGGCATGTGCGCGGCAGGGAAGCGACGCGCAGCGGACACGCCGCGCCTCAGGCCGCGTTTAAACAATGCGCGGGACGCGCTGCGCCACAAGCCGTATCTCTATCTGTGTGCACTCACACAAATGCAAAGCTGATCTTACGCCTCGAGAACTATAATAATTAGTATCATCATACATATGTATATATGTATGTTATTAACGCTTAATAGAAGCTATAGAATCAGTTTGAATAAAAATTGACTTCAAATTCTATTATTGCCAAAAAGGCTTTCGTATTGTGCGAGATTTTCAATAAAAGTATAACAATAGTCGCAACTGAGATGATGCAACAATAAATATACAATACCTATTCAAATTGAACGAACACAAAAAGTATGATAAATTGAATTTTCCATTTAGATTAACGCTGTGAAAAATTAAACTTTTGATTTTCCATTAATATCTTCTCTAATCTGTACATATTATAAAACATGGTCGCTATCTGTCTGTGCGCTAACCATGCAACGGAATTTAATAAGTTTTTCACTGTCTTTTAGAAAATTTCTTGCAGAAATTTATAGTACAAGTGATAGTGCGACGCCTTAGGGGCTGCTTTAAGGCGTTTAGCCGCCAGCAGATAGGTAGAACAAGAAAAGAGTACCAATTTGATTTGGATATAGTGGGTTTATTGTACATTCAGCTCACTATCCTGCACCCCTCAGCAAATTTCCTCGTACGGTCACTGGTCTGAAGGTCTTGGAGTTGCAGTGGACGTAGCCCCCGAGTCCTCTCGTAGACTACGTACGTACAAGACGTAGCTACCACCATCTTATCTAAATCTGCCGCCAAGCAGCAATGTTAATAGCATTGTTCTGTTCCGGGTTTCCGGGTCAGTACGCTTCCACCTTCGACCTCATCTTCACTTAACGTCAGGTGTGATTGAGGTCAAGTACCAACCCGTTGCGCATAAAAACATAAGCAGGATAAATAAATATAAAAACACCGGCTTGGTGTGTGTCAGGCCACGCGTAGTGTAGGGTTCCATATGCATAATATGCGGTCTTACTACTGTACTGTACTGTACCGTACCATACCATACCGTACCGTACCGTACCATACTATACTATACTATAACATATTAATTGAGTTCATGGTAAAACAAGTAATAATAACGTCCAAGCCCAATACCCAAATTCAAATTCAAATTCAAATCATTTATTGTGAAGTTACATGTGATAAAAGGGATATAGATGTCAGATCAATGAAATGTCCAATGTAACTTGCCCATTAGGCGTACAATAAGTATTATATTTAAACAAAATGGTTCTCTAAACTAATCAAGGCTATCCAGATTTAAATAAATGTCATTCATTTTCATCTATAATTTGTAGTGTCTAGTATATTAGATATTCAATGTTAAATAATGATGATTAATTAATACTACAATTTATCATTAAGAAATTCGTCAACTGAATAATAACATTTATTTACTAGGATGTCAAATAATCTTAACTTATAACAAGAAAAATTGAGCTGTTTTATGTAATCAGGCAAGTGGTTAAATAATTTTGGTCCAATTATATAAATAGTTTTGGAAAAGAAACCTGTATTTGGAATTCGGTTCGGTAGTACATTATATTTATTTTTCGTTTTACGGGGACACCTAGGTTCGTGAATTCTAAAATGGTGTAAATGTTGCTTCATAAATAGACAGACTTCGAATATATACAATGAGGGCAGACTCAATAATTTTAATTGAATGAACAGTGGCTTACAGCTGTCAATTTGTTTTGCTCCAAACATTGCCCGGACACACTTTTTCTGGGTGCGAAAGAGCGGCAGTATGCCAAGTTACAGCTTCTTATTATTAGCGAGTCGATGGCATAAACATGATACTAGCATCATCATCTATATTTTGATTGACGACCAGTTGGTGTAGTGAATAGTGACCCGGTCAGCGAAACCAACGGTTGCGGGTTCGAATCCCGTGAGGGGTAAATGTTTGTGTGATGAATACGAACATTTATTCCCAAGTCATGGATGTTTATATAAATATTTATGTATGTTTATCCGTTATCGAGTATCCATGGCACAAACTTTGCTTAGTTTGGGACTAGATGATTGGTGTAAGTGTGCGAAAATAAATAATAAATGAATAAAGAAAAGGTATTTATTCATCACAAAAAAGAAAACACAATCGTACATAGAATCTAGAACCACAGTATTGTGATGAATGGGTAGGGACTCAGCAGTGTTGCTGATTTTCAGTTCCCCAGCAGAGTAGCTGCTGTCACCAAAGAAAGTATGGGCGACTTTCCAATGGCTATCAATTTTTTTTATGCTTAGGCGTGGCTCTGGGGAATTTAGAAATTCAATTAAAATGTAAGAAATAAGAGGCCCCATCTGTCAGCGCCATCTTTCGAGCCACTTTGAACTACTTTACTACGCGATCAGAAAATCGCCCATTTGAACAAAAAAAAAATAGATATTATTAGCATAATGAAATACAAACAGTTTCAATTATCACATACACGTACACACACCACATACACACTACACACACACTTACACATACCAAGTCATGTGTAGCTAAATACTATTAGTTGTTAGGTATACAGGGTCTAACAAAATTAACCCGACAAACTTTGGCAATTGCACGTAGTACGTGACAATAAAATAATATATTCATTAAAAAAATTAGCCTTAAAAATTTTGTTTCCGAGTAAAAAAATTAA
Source organism: Oegoconia quadripuncta (assembly GCA_949316235.1). Classification (NCBI taxonomy): domain Eukaryota; kingdom Metazoa; phylum Arthropoda; class Insecta; order Lepidoptera; family Autostichidae; genus Oegoconia; species Oegoconia quadripuncta. Next base: position 2,931,453 of record OX438741.1, on the reverse strand, counting down.
ATGTAAATGCAAATGAAAATACACATTAACAGACTTACTTTATTTCGATTGTACCTTGTTTTATCAATGAGAAAAAACAGGCAACGTTCAATTGATATGGAAGACGCCAAAGGGCCACGCCCTTGGGTGGCGGGGCACATGTGACATAGGGCGCAACCAATCACACGTGTTTGTGTGTTGTGGCAAAGTATTTAGAGCGCGCGGCCATTAATGTCCAACTCACAAAATTTTATTTTTTTAATAAAATCTGTTAATTTTAATGTTTTATTTTTTTCGTAAAAGGTACCTACATCCTATAATTCGGGTTAATTTTGCTAGACCATATACAGGGCGTCCCAAAGTTATGGGACATGAAGGGGAAGTACCTTAAATATCGTAGATAGTGAATTTTGCTCAAAGAAGACTTTATGTTATTTTTAAAAGTTAGTAATTCTGCATTCATAGATTTTCTAAAAATTACTTGCTTCGGCTGGGAATCGAACCGACTCAAATGTGAAAAAAAAAACACCCTACTTTTATGATGCCAATCGAAAGAATAGCTAAAAAATAATAACTCTGCCTAAGTAACATAGTATTTTAAAAGAAAGGAACAACGTGAAATTAATCATTTTAATCAAATAAAAAACATACATGAAACTGCCGTAGTCAATTAAGTAGGTATTTTTTTGTAAATTAATTAATTAAATGCTCAAAATGTGATCCCTCTTGTCTTACGCAAATCGCCAATCTTTTAATGAGCCCGCTGCCTGTTGATTTTCTAATCATTTTATGGTGAACACTCGATGTGATATGGCACAATTCTGTTTGCAACTCGCCTACGTTCTCGTATCGCTTTTTGTATAGCATATCTTTCACGTATCCCCAAAAGAAGAAATCTAATGGTGTGAGGTCCGGGGATCTGGCCGGCCATCTAATCGGTCCATTTGTACCAATCCATGTAGGAAAACATTCATTTAGAAAATCTGCTGCTCTCCGACTATTATGAGCCGGAGCTCCATCTTGTTGGAAAATTAAGTTTTCTTGCTCCGCCGCGGAATGGTTTCTTATCTTATCCCTTAAAATTTGAAGTATTCCTAAATACTTTTCTGTGTTCAAGGTTCCTTGGTAAAAATGGATTAAGAAAACCCGGTTTTTTAAAAGTCCGCACCAACAGTTGAGTGAAAAACGCACTTGGTTATTAGTTTCAGTCACTCGTAGGGGATTTTCTTTAGACCAAATACGATTATTGTTGCGGTTATACATACCGTTATTGCTAAAGTTAGATTCGTCTGTCCAAATAATATTATCCAAAAAATTTGGATCTTCGAGCAATCGTGCCTGGATATCAAGACAGAAATTTTTTCTCCTTTCTGTATCGCCCGGAAGTAATTTTTGAACCAATCGTCCTTCAACATAACTCTTAAAACCGTGTTTTTTTAATACACGGTGTATTTTACTTTTTGAAACTCCAATTTCATGTTCTCCTTCTCTCACCGATGCTTTCGGAAAAGCCGAAAAGTAAATTAAAATACCAAGTTCTTCGTCGTTGATCGTATGGTTTTCTTGCTGTGGTTCTCTTGGGCGTTTATCGAAACGTCCCAGAGTTTTCAAATTGTTCACAAGCCTTTTCAAAACTTTACGAGACGGTATTTGTCTATCAGGATATTTTACGCCATACCACCGCAAACTTCTAGAGATATCTTTATCGTTCAAAAAATATGCTTCCATTAGATCAAAACTTACTTGATATGCCATGTTCGCAATAAATTAACACAATAACACTTGTGTAAGTGAATTGAGACTAAACAGATCAATATCCGAAAAACAAACGCTCGCACATACTGTTCCATTTTCAAATTTAAGAACAACATTTAAAAATATCACTTCTTTTTAAAATATCTTAAAAAGTATGCATTCAAACAAACGCTGTCATAAACTGTTCCATTTTCAAATTATAAATTATTTATTTTTGTTTTTAATTTGCCTTCTGTCTAGCTTACAGAGGACGTATTGAAATACAAGTTTTATCATTTCATCTACACGTGCACTTATAATAAGGAAAACTATGTTAGTACCTATTTTATGAAGTGGGTACTTATTTACGAATAATCAATGCTATCTTTGGAATGATAATATCGCTACTTTTCGAACGTCGTCGGCAATAAATAACTTTCTTGAAATTTGACTCAATCATTTTATGTTGTTCCTTTCTTTTAAAATACTATGTTACTTAGGCAGAGTTATTATTTTTTAGCTATTCTTTCGATTGGCATCATAAAAGTAGGGTGTTTTTTTTTTCACATTTAAGTCGGTTCGATTCCCAGCCGAAGCAAGTAATTTTTAGAAAATCTATGAATGCAGAATTACTAACTTTTAAAAATAACATAAAGTCTTCTTTGAGCAAAATTCACTATCTACAATATTTAAGGTACTTCCCCTTCATGTCCCATAACTTTGGGACGCCCATATTAATTTCCTTAAACTTATCTTTAAGAGACACTCTAGGTCCTAATTTATAAATGGCACGAATAGCACGGTATATAGGTACTTAGAAAGTGATTGTTTAATATTTCTCTTTAAAGATGTCTTCATTATATCTTTTGTTTCGTCTATTTTGATCATCTTTAACAGTAGGGCAGGGAGACAACAGGGTCTATAATTTAGGTCAAATCATTTTACCTAGTTTGGACACTTGAAGTGTTACCACGTTTTTTCTTGATACCTTTTATTATAATACACGTAATAATTGCAAATGTATGTAATGTAAAACTATTGGTGCAAAATAAACTATTTGTATTTGTTTTTTTTTTATGCACAACGGGTTCGTACTTGACCTCAACCTGGTTAAGTGTAGATGAAGTCGAAGGTGGAAGCGTACTGACCCGGAAACCCCAACACATTTGGGGACTGGCTTTCTTATCTCTGACAACCGGAACACAACAATGCTATTAACATTGCTGCTTGGCGGCAGATTTAGATAAGATGGTGGTAGCTAGCCAGGCGGACAATTAAAATGCCCTACCACCAACCAAACTGAGTACTTAAACATGTACCCCGCTTGGGATCGAACCCGCGACCTCCGAATCGTAAACCCAATGTTGTTTACATTGTGCCACGGAGGCGGTTGAATTGTATTTGTATAAAAATCTTGAGGATTAAAATGCGGTCACGCATATGGCATTGTCTGTGGCATTACAGCTTTCTAGTCCTTACTATAGCAAAACAATAAGTGTTCGTTGTTCACTGAGGAACCCTACTACGTTAGTACTTGATTTTGGAACTAAATATTATTTACTAGCTTCTCGCCCGCGGCTTCGCCTGCGTAGAACAACTTTATCGTGGAAAGTTTATCCCGCGGGAACTACTCACTTTATCGGGATAAGAAATATCCTATGTCTCAATCCAGGGTATATTCTACCTATGTTTCAAATTTCATCCAAATCCGTCTATCCGTTTTGCCGTGATTGAGGAACCAACAAACATCCAAACTTTCCCATTTATAATATTAGTTAGATTCACAAGAATAATTATATAAATTTAGTTGTAACTTCTCTAGTTTTACTTTAATTTTATTTCAACGTGAAACATGATATATGTACAAACAAACAAACAAACAAAATATTCTTTATTGTACAACAATAGGAAGCATACAAAAAATAAGAAAAAGGGGATAGTACAATTTGGCGGTCTTATCACTAAAAGCGATCTCTTCCAGGCAACCTTTGGGTTAAGAAGCATTATGCACATGACATGTAGGTAGCGTGCACGGTAAACTAATTTTAATAAAATAAATAAATCACCTAAATAAATACATACAAACATACATACCTACATAATATATATACGGGCGTCCCAAAGTTATGGGACATGAAGGGGAAGTACCTTAAATATTGTAGATAGTGAATTTTGCTCAAAGAAGACTTTATGTTATTTTTAAAAGTTAGTAATTCTGCATTCATAGATTTTCTAAAAATTACTTGCTTCGGCTGGGAATCGAACCGACTTAAATGTGAAAAAAAAAACACCCTACTTTTATGATGCCAATCGAAAGAATAGCTAAAAAATAATAACTCTGCCTAAGTAACATAGTATTTTAAAAGAAAGGAACAACATAAAATGATTGAGTCAAATTTCAAGAAAGTTATTTATTGCCGACGACGTTCGAAAAGTAGCGATATTATCATTCCAAAGATAGCATTGATTATTCGTAAATAAGTACCCACTTCATAAAATAGGTACTAACATAGTTTTCCTTATTATAAGTGCACGTGTAGATGAAATGATAAAACTTGTATTTCAATACGTCCTCTGTAAGCTAGACAGAAGGCAAATTAAAAACAAAAATAAATAATTTATAATTTGAAAATGGAACAGTTTATGACAGCGTTTGTTTGAATGCATACTTTTTAAGATATTTTAAAAAGAAGTGATATTTTTAAATGTTGTTCTTAAATTTGAAAATGGAACAGTATGTGCGAGCGTTTGTTTTTCGGATATTGATCTGTTTAGTCTCAATTCACTTACACAAGTGTTATTGTGTTAATTTATTGCGAACATGGCATATCAAGTAAGTTTTGATCTAATGGAAGCATATTTTTTGAACGATAAAGATATCTCTAGAAGTTTGCGGTGGTATGGCGTAAAATATCCTGATAGACAAATACCGTCTCGTAAAGTTTTGAAAAGGCTTGTGAACAATTTGAAAACTCTGGGACGTTTCGATAAACGCCCAAGAGAACCACAGCAAGAAAACCATACGATCAACGACGAAGAACTTGGTATTTTAATTTACTTTTCGGCTTTTCCGAAAGCATCGGTGAGAGAAGGAGAACATGAAATTGGAGTTTCAAAAAGTAAAATACACCGTGTATTAAAAAAACACGGTTTTAAGAGTTATGTTGAAGGACGATTGGTTCAAAAATTACTTCCGGGCGATACAGAAAGGAGAAAAAATTTCTGTCTTGATATCCAGGCACGATTGCTCGAAGATCCAAATTTTTTGGATAATATTATTTGGACAGACGAATCTAACTTTAGCAATAACGGTATGTATAACCGCAACAATAATCGTATTTGGTCTAAAGAAAATCCCCTACGAGTGACTGAAACTAATAACCAAGTGCGTTTTTCACTCAACTGTTGGTGCGGACTTTTAAAAAACCGGGTTTTCTTAATCCATTTTTACCAAGGAACCTTGAACACAGAAAAGTATTTAGGAATACTTCAAATTTTAAGGGATAAGATAAGAAACCATTCCGCGGCGGAGCAAGAAAACTTAATTTTCCAACAAGATGGAGCTCCATCTCATAATAGTCGGAGAGCAGCAGATTTTCTAAATGAATGTTTTCCTACATGGATTGGTACAAATGGACCGATTAGATGGCCGGCCAGATCCCCGGACCTCACACCATTAGATTTCTTCTTTTGGGGATACGTGAAAGATATGCTATACAAAAAGCGATACGAGAACGTAGGCGAGTTGCAAACAGAATTGTGCCATATCACATCGAGTGTTCACCATAAAATGATTAGAAAATCAACAGGCAGCGGGCTCATTAAAAGATTGGCGATTTGCGTAAGACAAGAGGGATCACATTTTGAGCATTTAATTAATTAATTTACAAAAAAAATACCTACTTAATTGACTACGGCAGTTTCATGTATGTTTTTTATTTGATTAAAATGATTAATTTCACGTTGTTCCTTTCTTTTAAAATACTATGTTACTTAGGCAGAGTTATTATTTTTTAGCTATTCTTTCGATTGGCATCATAAAAGTAGGGTGTTTTTTTTTTCACATTTGAGTCGGTTCGATTCCCAGCCGAAGCAAGTAATTTTTAGAAAATCTATGAATGCAGAATTACTAACTTTTAAAAATAACATAAAGTCTTCTTTGAGCAAAATTCACTATCTACGATATTTAAGGTACTTCCCCTTCATGTCCCATAACTTTGGGACGCCCTGTATATATCGTAGAAGGCGGGGTTCGGGGGTGGGCGTTACTAGCGACCGGGACGCGTGCCAGTCGCGTGGTAAAGGGTGCTCGGGCAAAGGCGATATTATTGCAAGCTACTGTAGGAAATCGCCAAGATATTCATATTCGATTATGATCATGAAACCTGAGATGCTTTCTGTTCAATAGAAAACATGTGCACGCCCCTCGTGCCATACAACTTGGCCCCCGCGTGCACTCTGTGAAACTCAGCCGTACCACAGATTACTAATAAGTTACTAAAGTAAGCCGTACCTTGTCTATAGTTCCTCCTTGCTCAAATCCCATGATCAACTTCTTATTAGCTAACGACTCACCGGATTCTTCCAAGCGTCGGTGATAATAATCAAATCACTCACAGTCGTGATGTGTTCAGTGGAGCTCCGACTCCTTCGACGGCTGGTAGCAAAAGTGTCCGTCATTTTCGATGTGCAGACCTTATATTACCGTTAACGTCGTCACGGCTCCGTTTCCGGCGATACGAGCGCCACCAAGTTTAGTTCCCACAGCAAACCGCGTATTATGATAGTCAGTTGACCATTCGAATAATTAATTCTATCGCTAATTTATCGCTATCTCCGACATATATATAATAATACATATAATATATACCCATATTTGAATTTATACAAATTAAATATAATAGTACGTAACTAAGCACACAGTAATTAATGCGAGTATGAAACGAAAAGAGGATGGATAGAGGAGCTAGAGGGCTAGATACAACTCCTTCACTTGTGCCTTGAATACATTCAGTGACTGAGCACGTCTAACAGAATCAGGTAGCGAGTTCCATAGCCGAATAGCTTGCAATCTAAATCTTGCAATAATATAATTATATAATAAATATATAATATAATCCTTATTTATTTAGAACATGTCAAACATTTAAAAACACAAACATTTACAGGTAAAAAATTGCGCCTAGCGCATCTCCTCGAGACGGCATTGTGCCCAACAAGCAAGCAAGGCAATTATATATTTTGAACATACAATTTAATAAATCATGGACTTTTCATGCCACTGTCCTTCAGTGGCATGAAAACACTTTCATTCAACTAAAACATTGAAGTATTAAAGTAACTACTAAAGTTAGTAATTTCATTTTACGACCCAAGTACATCCACGGGAGGTAACTAGCGTCAACACAATATGGCCGACCTTTTTCTACTACATTAAGCTGATAATAACAATGAATGATGTTCATTACTCGATATTTTGCTTACAATACGTAGGGTGACGGCTTTTTGGCGAGAATTCGGACGAGCGTTGAAATGTCGCGTGTTGTGTGTTTTGTCATGTGTCTCGGTAATGCATGGTCCGATTTCAGTGTGGTTTTTTTATGTTAAAAACGAAACAAGGTGACAGGTTATTAGTCATGTTTGATGAAAATCGGTTAAGCCGTTTCGAAAATATTTACCTTTTAACACAGTTGTTTGGTGTATTTGGATGATACGTGACGCCATAATGCTTACTTAAAATATTGAATAAATAAATAATAAATATTTCGGACACTTACACCAATCATCTAGTCACAAACTAAGCAAAGCTTGTACTATGGATACTAGATAACGGATAAACATACATAAATATTTATATAAACATCCATGACTCAGGAATAAACGTTCATATTCATCACACAAACGTATACCCGTCGCGGGATTCGAACCCGCAACCGTTGGTTTCGTTGACAGGGTCACTATCCACTACACCATTCGGTCGTAATAGCTCTTTTAACTATACAGTCACAGAATTAATATAGTACTAGCGTTACAGTGGAACTATTTATTTCCTTTTTGCACTATTTAAGCACAATTTCGGCTTTTTTATTTATTTATTTAACCAATTTAACCGCCTCCGTGGCTCAATGTAAACAACATTGGCTTTACGATTCGGAGGTCGCGGGTATGATCCCCAGCGGGGTACCTGTTTAAGTACTCGGTTTGGTTGGTGGTAGGGCATTTTAAATGTCCGTCTGGCTAGCTACCACCATCTTATCTAAATCTGCCGCCAAGCAGCAATGTTAATAGCATTGTTGTGTTCCGGCTGTCAGAGGTAAGATAGCCAGTCCTATAAGATAGAAAGTCGGTTCTACATGTATCTATGGCCCGTATTAATAAAAAGTTCTCATGTTGACGCTTGAGAATCTGTTGCATATTAAAACAGCATCAGAAAAAATGGTCTTGAGACCGAGACGCGATCTCAATCTCAAGAACGATTTATTAATACGGGCCTTAGAATACCCTTAGTCGGGTTCAAACTCAAAAGCACCTTACATTTGACCTAAAACTTTAGAATAAAAGTTACAATTTCCTTATAATTATACGCCAATAACTTCAACATCGTCAATTCTTCGCGAAACTTTAGAAATAATAGTAACTTTTGTCTCCAATTGTCCCACGAAATGCCCAAAGTTTGGTCGTGTCGGCTTGGATAAATCACCATTACAGGCCGTTACTAATTTCCCTGGCCATTAACGTTGTTTTATTGTGGTGTTTATAGAAAATTTTTGCACATTCACTGGTGTGTAGGAGGTGGTGACAATTTTGTCACTACATTTTATCGCGCAATATATTGACGTGAATAAATGTTCATATTCATTACACAAATATTTACCCGTCGCGGGATTCGAACCCGCAACCGTTGGTTTCGCTGACAGGGTCACTATCTACTACACGAATCGGTCTTTGAATTTTATACTTTATATACTTATCTAGTTTGTTCTCATGGCCGAATGTTAGATATTGTAAAATTAAAAGATCTGTTCACCTAGAACAACAAAACCGATTAGACGGGTCCAACTTGGAGAACGAGGCCAATCGACGAATCCAACTCGGATATGCAACTGACAAAACTCCATAGGTTAGTTTAGCTCGAGAAGCCTAAAAGTTAATTATGAGTAATAGATAAATAGCTTTAGTTACGGTTATTTTCGAGAATTTCAAAATATTGTTAAAAACGGCCACTTTTATATAATCCTGAATTTTGATTGATTCTGTATTTTTAAAAGAAATATTAATTTATCCAATGAGGGCGAACTTGTATGACATATATGTTGATAGCTAGCGACTGGACAAAGATTCTCGTGTCTGTTATTTTATCACTTTTGTAGGACAATTTGACAAATAGAAAAATTGGCGTCACGTTACTGATCTGATCACATTGCCATCTCGCGACTAAATATATGCGTTCTTTCATTCCATAAGTAGGCTGTTTCACTAAAGAACTCGATTCACGCTTAGTTGTGCTAATCATGCAGGATTTGACATATTTTTTTACCAACAAACAAACGAAGGAAAATACTGAAACAAAGCCACCGTCAATGTCGCTAGCTCTTGAACTATATTCATAATTACGGTGGACAAATTTTATAAGAAATCGCAAGACATTAATATCCGTTTCTGTTGATTGTATGATGAATGGTTCCCTTTGTGATGAATCTGGGGAAAAAGTTCAAGTTAATTATCTTCTTTAAGGAGAAAATTATTCTTAATGGAATCAACTTCCACGGCTTTTTGTCACGGAGAAAGATTTAGGATTTTTTTATGATGCGGAACAATGAATTTGACGGGAGTTTTTTACTGTTTCGGCAATACACATACACACGCGTTAGTATTGGAGATATAAATCAACAATAGAAGCCTAAAATAACATTTACAATTGACGTAGAAATTTTCCACCGCGAGAAAGACAGATGACAACCGCAATCAACACAAAAAGCCTTGCGAACTGGCCAGGATTAAAAGCGGGGGTTTTACAAACTCAACACGGCCCCTTAAGCCTGGCTTGTTACAGCAGAACCTTGACAAAACGTTCATGCTTAGGTCTAGCTAAAGGCTTCGTCAGGACGTCGGCCAACATATGTTCCGTCGCCAAGTAACTGAGTTCCACCATCTTATTTTCTACAATGTAACGCCCGTACACCTGACGTCAATAAGTTTGGTACGTCAGGTTCGTCGCGAACCTAGCTGCTGATTGGTTGTCAATATTCATGACAACGATGTGACCGCATCCCAGTAGCTCAGTAAACATACGACAGCACACTACCTCTTTACTAGCTAATATAGGCACATATTGAAGGTATCATCATCATCAGCCCGTAAACATCCCACTGCAGGGATATAGGCCTTCCCTCGTATATAGTATGGGCCATAGTCCACTACGCTGGTCCAATGCGGGTTGGGGACTTCATATCCCTTTGAATTTTTATTTCTCAGGCATGCAGGTTTCCTCACGATCTTTTCTTCACCGTTTCGGAGTAGTCGGATAAATATACATAAGTAATTAAATTAAATTTAAAAACTCATTGGTACATGGCCTGCCTGGGAATCGAACCCGGACCTTCCAAAGGCTCCACATTGAAGGTATAAATTTACTTAACTCTATCATATTTTAGATCTTAGCGTATTTAGAAAGGCAGTACGAAATTATATTCTTTTTTACTTGAGCTTTCCCTTACAAACGGTAAATTGAAACTTTATCGCACCGTGATAAGAATTACTTAGAAAATTGAGTTGTGCAGTCGACTGTACAACAGGGACTGTCTCAATTTCTATAAAAGCGTATGAACGAGACCCTTCATTACTTTGCATTGCCATTTTATTTGGACCCCTTTATCTCCAGCCATACGCAATAACTTTTCTTAGGGTTCTGTAGAAATATATGAAACTGAAACTCATCGACTTTTTTAACAAATAGCTTGGAATGTTGATGGAAAAAAATACACATTTCACACGGGAAGTGACGATGTGGCCGAAGATGAAGCACGCGATCTCAGTAGATGCCTATTCACCCTGCTCTTGAAGATCCCAAGGTTGTAGGATTCAGGAAAGACTGACGCCGGAAGGGAATTCCATGCCTTGGCTGTTCGCATTATGTATGAAGAGGCAAACCGCTTAGTGCGAATGTTCGGTATGCTAACTACATACGGGTGGAATCCCTCCCCACGCCTAGTAGTCCGAAGATGAAATGGCGATGGTGGAATAAGATTGTGTAATTGCAACGCACACACACCAATATTAAATTATTACTACCACTGTGAACTTCATTGCGTTGTAGAAGATACTTAAAAAAAAAATTAAAGATCATGTCAAAATAACATTAGCAAATAAAGGTTATTATAAAATTAATGACTACCTGAATGACAAACACGCTTGGTGTACTTCCACCAGCCCCCCAAAATTGTATTAGTTATATACTTTATTTAAAAAAAAAGGACAAGAATGATCCTGTGGGTGTCTTGCGCCGCTTCTTTTCCCACAGATGATTTTCCTTTCCGAAGCGGTAGTAGCTTGGACATACCGACTGACAGATAAATGCAATAAACCTTTTCTATTTCCAGTAGATTTAAATTGACATTCAACAAATGATATCATGTATCTTACGTTGAAATAAACGCTTGAAGTTTGAAGCTTAGATTTCCTTAAACTACTTTCTAAAACTTAATCATCTTAATAACTTAATAGACATCTTTACATTTGCTAAAAATAGTTTATTGCGACGCTATATTTGCCCTCGGTAAAATTTATCATAAATATAAAGACGACGACGCAATGAAATTCACTATTCAAATTCAAATTTTGATCTTATAATCTATGATTTGTACGTGGTTTGGACCTATGTACGTGGTGGTACAGTCAATCAGAAGGTGTGCAGTGTATCGATAAGGAAAACGAGAGATTCACATTCACAGTTGTTTATTTATCTGACTCTAAATTATACGAAACAGTATTACATAGAACACGGTACACGAGGGCGGGTTAGCGAGGAGCGCGACGGGGAATGACTGGCGAGCCCACGCAGTGCAATCGTTCGCTAACCCACTGATGACATTTGAGAACGTATTACGTCACATACATTGTGTCCCTACAGATTTATTAATAAACTCCTATAAATATCTAATCTAAAGCAAGCCACCGTTTTGTTAGAAAACATTTTTATTCTATCTCTGACAGGTAACCATGTGTAAATAATCACGACCTTTAAGATTATAGGAAGTTAAAAGTGTATCCTTACTGAAATACTGTTAACGTTGTCGTGTTGTCGACTGTACACTTCATCATCATCATGATTTAAGAGCCATGCTCTTGTCGGTGGAGATTTTTCCATATCTCTCTGCTCTCCGCCTTCCTCTTGACCTCCTGATACGACACGACGTTCAACTTCTCTTTTATCTGCTGCATGTAGCTTATTCACTCTATTCCTCTTTTTCTTTTCCCCTCTATTCTTCCTTCTATCTATTATAGTTTTGATGAAATCATCGTGTCGTATAAGGTGTCCCAGCATTTTCCCTCTTCTATTCTCAATTACTCCCAACAATTCCTTTTTTCCCTTACTATATTTAAAATCTCTTCGTTCGTTTTCTTCTCTGTCCAGCTGATACTTTCCATTCTCCTCCAGCACCACATCTCAAAAGCTTCCAATCTTTCTTTGTCTTTAAGAGTTAGAGACCACGTTGCACACCCATACAAAGCAATGCTCCAAATGTACACTTTTATAAGTTTTTTACGAACTCCGCCTGATATTCTGGCTTTGAGCAGGTTCTTTTTTGCATTGAATGCTTGTCTTACCATTGCTATTCTTGCTTTTATGTCTGGCGTACATCGGGAGTCATTAGTAACGGCCTAGGTATTTAAATGATTCAACCTGTTGAATTTGTGTATTATTTAAAGTAATAGGGTACACTTAGTAGTTTAAAAAACTAATATGGTTTTTCTTGCTATTTGCGTACGGAACTCCGACTTATCCAAGTCACAGCTGGCTTCCCTGTAAAGGGGAAGATGCCTGCAGAGAGCACACCACGTCATTTCTTGTGCTTCATTGAAGCTGGCATCTCGAATAACTTTTGGCGCCCCCTCTGGTATATTTGAAATAAAACCCGGAAACTTTTAAGTTGTCCAGAACCATCAGTCAGCATTATATATTCTGACTGTAATCTAGTTGTATTTCTAGTGTAAAGTTTGGATGATGATGACGACCAGTTTGGTGTAGTGGTTAGCAACTCTGATCACTATACCAAATGGTTGCGGGTTCCAATCCCGCTTGGGGCATATGTTTGTGTGATGAATACGGACATGTGTACCCGAGTTATGGATGTTTTCGAAACGGTTGAACGGATATGGATGTAAGTTTGGTATATAAAATACCCTGGATTAAGACATAGGATATTTTTTATCCCGATAAAGTGCGATAAACAAATTAAACATATCCGCGATGAAGCTATTCCAGACGAAGCTACGGGCCAAAAGCTAGTAAAGAATAAAGAAAGAAGAATCAGTCTACTAGCCAGTTATTTACGCAAGGTTGCCAGTGAAAAAATTTCAGTTAGTCTCGTTGCAACGAAAACAGAGGCTTACGCTTTTGTGTGTCTCCTTTTTTTATTTTAATTAAGCCCTTTGTTTACCTAGTACATGTAAATACTAAGACTTTTTGTTCGTATTTTTGCTAGGAAATATTTATTGTGTGCTGCAGTTTTCCTTAGAGTGTCTATTCGGTGTAGTAGTAGCTTATAGATGCAGATCGAAGTTAAGCAGGGTATGGCTCTGTGGATTGTGGGATGGGTAACTTATTAATAATAATAATGCAGTAAGCAATACGCATAATCTGCAACATACGCACACCGAAAAGATGGCTAAGTATATGGATCTCCAAATTGAAGTGAAAACTCAGTGGAAGGTCGATACAGTCAAAATCATCCCAATCATCATTTCTACAACCGGCGTAATACCCAAGACACTTCACACCAGCCTCAACACACTAGACATCCATCCATCCATAGCCACACTACTACAAAAAGCAACAATCTTAAACACATGCAGACTATTAAGGAAATTCCTCTCGTTAAATTGATATAACGTAGATTTATACACTTGGCTTAGACCCGTGCAAAATTAAACCTCCTCGGAGAGTTTAAACTAATATAAACTATACAATACAATACAATACAATACAAATACTCTTTATTGCGCAAAATAATTTACAATAATTTTATACAACAACGCAAAATAATTTACAATAATTTTTGATGATAACAATAGAACACAATTAGGCGGTCTTATCACTAAAAGCGATCTATAATATAATATAATAATAATGCTATTGACATAGTAAGATATTTGAATAGTCAAGGCAAAAGGGAGTGACATCAGCTTTGCTGTACCGGGACAGATGTCACGGTCAACGCTGTGTTTCAGTCACCCCCCCTTCTCCCCGAGGTGAAGGGCGGGAGGATAGGTTTATTAGTAATGGGAGGGCTTATTAAGAAGGTTTATTCTGTCCAGTGGTGCCCTCAATTAAGATTTCTTTTGTAAATCCAGAATAAATCAAAAAAATCGCTCTGATCTGCACTCGAGACACCTAAAGGCTAATCATAAACATTGGTGTCGATTCGGATGTACACCAACTAAACTAAACGGAAGTGAACTGCACTGAACTGAACTGAACTAAAGTAAAGTAAAGTAAAGTAAAGTAAAGTAAAGTAAAGTAAAGTAAAGTAAAGTAAAGTAAAGTAAAGTAAAGTAAAGTAAAGTAAAGTAAAGTAAAGTAAAGTAAAGTAAAGTAAAGTAAAGTAAAGTAAAGTAAAGTAAAGTAAAGTAAAGTAAAGTAAAGTAAAGTAAAGTAAAGTAAAGTAAAGTAAAGTAAAGTAAAGTAAAGTAAAGTAAAGTAAAGTAAAGTAAAGTAAAGTAAAGTAAAGTAAAGTAAAGTAAAGTAAAGTAAAGTAAAGTAAAGTAAAGTAAAGTAAAGTAAAGTAAAGTAAAGTAAAGTAAAGTAAAGTAAAGTAAAGTAAAGTAAAGTAAAGTAAAGTAAAGTAAAGTAAAGTAAAGTAAAGTAAAGTAAAGTAAAGTAAAGTAAAGTAAAGTAAAGTAAAGTAAAGTAAAGTAAAGTAAAGTAAAGTAAAGTAAAGTAAAGTAAAGTAAAGTAAAGTAAAGTAAAGTAAAGTAAAGTAAAGTAAAGTAAAGTAAAGTAAAGTAAAGTAAAGTAAAGTAAAGTAAACTAAACTAAACTAAACTAAACTAAACTAAACTAAACTAAACTAAACTAAACTAAACTAAACTAAACTAAACTAAACTAAACTAAACTAAACTAAACTAAACTAAACTAAACTAAACTAAAGTAAAGTAAAGTAAAGTAAAGTAAAGTAAAGTAAAGTAAAGTAAAGTAAAGTAAAGTAAAGTAAAGTAAAGTAAAGTAAAGTAAAGTAAAGTAAAGTAAAGTAAAGTAAAGTAAAGTAAAGTAAAGTAAAGTAAAGTAAAGTAAAGTAAAGTAAAGTAAAGTAAAGTAAAGTAAAGTAAAGTAAAGTAAAGTAAAGTAAAGTAAAGTAAAGTAAAGTAAAGTAAAGTAAAGTAAAGTAAAGTAAAGTAAAGTAAAGTAAAGTAAAGTAAAGTAAAGTAAAGTAAAGTAAAGTAAAGTAAAGTAAAGTAAAGTAAAGTAAAGTAAAGTAAAGTAAAGTAAAGTAAAGTAAAGTAAAGTAAAGTAAAGTAAAGTAAAGTAAAGTAAAGTAAAGTAAAGTAAAGTAAAGTAAAGTAAAGTAAAGTAAAGTAAAGTAAAGTAAAGTAAAGTAAAGTAAAGTAAAGTAAAGTAAAGTAAAGTAAAGTAAAGTAAAGTAAAGTAAAGTAAAGTAAAGTAAAGTAAAGTAAAGTAAAGTAAAGTAAAGTAAAGTAAAGTAAAGTAAAGTAAAGTAAAGTAAAGTAAAGTAAAGTAAAGTAAAGTAAAGTAAAGTAAAGTAAAGTAAAGTAAAGTAAAGTAAAGTAAAGTAAAGTAAAGTAAAGTAAAGTAAAGTAAAGTAAAGTAAAGTAAAGTAAAGTAAAGTAAAGTAAAGTAAAGTAAAGTAAAGTAAAGTAAAGTAAAGTAAAGTAAAGTAAAGTAAAGTAAAGTAAAGTAAAGTAAAGTAAAGTAAAGTAAAGTAAAGTAAAGTAAAGTAAAGTAAAGTAAAGTAAAGTAAAGTAAAGTAAAGTAAAGTAAAGTAAAGTAAAGTAAAGTAAAGTAAAGTAAAGTAAAGTAAAGTAAAGTAAAGTAAAGTAAAGTAAAGTAAAGTAAAGTAAAGTAAAGTAAAGTAAAGTAAAGTAAAGTAAAGTAAAGTAAAGTAAAGTAAAGTAAAGTAAAGTAAAGTAAAGTAAAGTAAAGTAAACTAAAGTAAAGTAAAGTAAAGTAAAGTAAAGTAAAGTAAAGTAAAGTAAAGTAAAGTAAAGTAAAGTAAAGTAAACTAAAGTAAAGTAAAGTAAACTAAACTAAAACCAGTTTTAGAGTAATACTGTCTCTTTCTCCCTGGTACAGTACGATGCGACGGCTTCACTCTAAAAACTGGTTTTATTCAATCTATCCCAAATAGGTTATTTACTAGAATTCACGATTATATAAAATATAAATTTTGCTGCTTCACCCTGACAGGGTATGCGCATGAGTACTATACTATAGTTACTGTTATTAGCATAAGTATTGTGTACATGTTGCAGATACAATAAATAAATAAATTAATTAAAATTCTTTTTAAATATAGATTATATCAAGAAAATCGCTCTGACCTGCACTCGAGAAACCTAAAAGCTAATCATAAACAATACCCATATAGCTTTGATGGGGTTTATTTTCCAGAATTCAAAAAAAAGTGGCGGTCTTATCAATAATTTGAAATTGTCGAAAATAATCGTAATTAAAACTACTCATGTATTATTGTGAGTCTCGAGGTCTCTACAGGTCTCGAGTGCTGGTCACAGTGATTTTTTTGATTAATGCTCTATATAAACAGAAATCTTAATTTATCCAATGAGGGCGCCACTGGACGGGCTTAACCCTCTTAAATTGTGTAGAGATTTGGTTACTTATCATGCACACTAGGCCGTGTGGGTGAATTATCGTCATTGCAGTAATGGAAAACTATAGATTTTCGAATGTCGAATCTAAATCCTTCGTAGTTGCCCGCATTCGCGACAGGTATAGAATGAATGAGCCTATTTCGGAGTAGGGTGGCCAAGAATTTTAGTAAAATTCATGAGAAATATTAGTTTGTTCGTATTTTACGTCCAGAATACAGACTGTGACCGGAGCGGGAGAGCAATTTTTTTTATGCACAACGGGTTAGCACTTGACCTCAATCACACCTGATGTTAAGTGAAGATGAGGCCGAAGGTGGCAGCGTACTGACCCGGAATCCCCATCTTATTTGGAGGACTGACTATCTTATCTCTGACAACCGGAACACAACAATGCTATTAACATTGCTGTTTGGCGGCAGATTAAGATAAGATGGTGGTAGCTACCCAGGTGGACTTTTAATATACCCTACTACCAACCAAAGCGAGTACTAAATATGTACCCCGCTGGGGATGGAACCCGCGACCTCCGAATCGTATACCCAATGTTATTTACATTGAGCCACGGAGGCGGCTTAATTAAAAGATATACAGGTTGACGTTTTTTTTTATTTTTCGACTAAGGACTACTGTGACGAAAGCAAATAAAAGGTGTTTTGCAACCGGACGAAGGGCGCACCCAGCAAACAGCTTAGGGTGTTGCATGGGAAATAATGACAATCGTTTCATATTGTGTATACTGGATAATTTTTTTTACCGTAAGGAATAAATAGAAGGTATTGGTATAGGTATTATTTTTTTTAACCATAATCGAATAAAGCGTTGACAGTCGTTTTTGTCGCCTATTCCACATAATTAAATGAATTAAAAAAACTTGGAGAAAATATTCATATTCATATTCATTTATTCATGCTTTCATGTGTACATTAGATCTTATAAGAGACCCTGTAAGGGCACGGCAGATTCCAAACTTAATCTAAAATAATTAATTGTATTTACTATTCTAATTATCACAACACATTACTATGTTTATCTATTTATTGTTGATTGTTAATATAGATATTTTAATATTATCTAATATGACTTCTAAATAACAATCTCCGGCCGGCGATTAGGTTGATGATGGTTTTGAAAAAAAAAGTAAACTACTATGCCAATAACTTCTATTTCACTTACCTAGTGTGCCATATTTTTTTCCTCACAGTAAAAAAAAAACTTATCCGGTATACGACGTTTCATATCCCAAATGAGCTGGTTCGAGACCCAAATATTAGCGTTTGGATATTCCTAACATTAAATAAATAAATATCCTTAGACATACACACAGCGCCATCTAGTTCCACAGTAAGCAACTATAGGCTTGTGTTGTGGATACCAGATGGTTGATAAACTACATAAATATTTTATTTTTTTTTGTAAATAAATATTATAAATGAAAACATCCATAACTCGGGTACACACCTCCGTATTCATTACACAAATATATGCCCCTAGCGGGATTCGAACCCGCAACCTTTTGAGTGATCAGAGTTGATAACCACTACACCAAACAGGTCGTTAGACCAAACATTAAAAGTTTCATGCTAGTAACAACATCCAAGTTTCATCTTTCGAAATATACAGTAATGCACACGTGACTCTCTCCGGCCGGCGCGTGCTTCGATGATGGCTTTGAAGAAAAATAATTAAGATACTAATACCAATAACTTCTATTTCGCACTTACCTAATATGCCCTATTTTTTCCTTATACGGTAAAAAAAAACCTCATCCGGTTTAGAGAGAACAAACGATGTAAGAATCTTTGTAACACACAATTTGTAAATTTGGAAAATGGTGTCGATTCGGATACACACCAACTAACTAAACTAAACTAAAACGAGTTTTGGAGTGGTGCCGTCGCATCGTACTGTTCCAGAGAGAAAGCGACAGTGCTACTTTAAAACTGGTTTTCGGTTAGTTGGTGTACATCCGAATCGACACCAATAGCTAATGTGGTGTGATAGGTCGGAGGTTACTGATAGTGGTAGGCCCAGAACAGCCATGGTCGTGGCTAATTCGCGAGTCACGTTAGGTCGCTGGCGAGTGCAGAATGTCGGAAATTCTATTGTTACAATACAATATGGAAATTAATGAATTTGATGTGTTTTGCCATCGACTCGCTAAGAAGAAGAATATAATACAACGCAATACAATGAAATGCAATGCATTGCAACGCAACACAATGTAATACAGAATAATATAACATGGTACAACACAACACAATACAAATATTATTTATTGTTATCAACTTGTAGAAGGCGACAGAGCGTCTAGTGACGTAAAAGTGACATTCACGTGAAATTTGAATTGAAAGAAATCAATCTCGAATGATTGAAGTAGTGAAGCGATTAGAAATTCTTTGATCAGTGTGTGTTGACAAATATGGAACTGAAACGTGGTCACTCACTGTTGGCCTCATAGGAAGGCTCAAGGCCACCCAAAGGGTAATGGAGGGAGCTATGCTCGGAGTTTCCCTGCGGGATCGAATCAGAAATGAGGAGATTCGCAGGCGAACCAACGTGACTGATATAGTCCGAATTGCCATACTTAAATGGCAGTGGGCGGGCCACATTGCTTGTAGGACCGACGGCCGTTGGGGCGCAAAGGTTCTCGAGTGGCGATCACGCACCGGAAGACGCAGCAGGGCCAGGCCCCCCACGAGGTGGACCGACCTTTGTCCAGCAGTGGACGTCTTTCGCCTGATATGATTATTCTCAATCATAATGCGTACATTCCGAAGGGGTAGCTTAAGTGACTTACCCATGAGAGTAAAGAAATATAAGAATCTTAGTAAAGTCTATATTTGCCAAACAGTCGTGTGGTCGCTCTAGTGCCACAAATCTGAGAAAATCTCTGCGATCCCGTACCACGGAGCCGCGTATTCCCGATTCAAAGTGCCACCATCCATTCACTTCGTGCTCTTTGTTGCATTGCAGAAGAAAGAGGCTCATTGAAAAATACACACAGGTGAAATTATAAACATACCTTAGTTTAGAGGTGCGGGAATACCAAATGAAAATCAAAGTATATTTTTTAGGTACATAGGTGCACTTAAAATAGTCATTTTTTAAATTTTTTTTTCACTGACATGGGTTCTAAACCTGCCCGTGTGGAATTGACACGGGAACTATGCACTTTATCGGGATAAAAAATATTCTATGTCTAATCCAGGGAATGTTCTACCTATATACCAAATTTCATCCAAATCCGTTCATCGGTTTCGCCTTCAGCAATAGAATAGAATAGAATAGAATACATTTATTCGTCGACCATGACACAAACCACTTAACCTACATCATACACATATGTACTATCTATCTGCCCGCGGATTCGCTTGCGTGAAATAACTTTAACGCGGAAATGTGTTTATCTCGCCGGAACTACCCACTTTATCGGGATAAAAAGTGCCCTATGTATCCAGGGTGTATTCTACCAATATACGAAATTTCATCCAAATCCGTTCATTCGTTTCGCCGTGATTGAGCAATAAACAAACATCCAAACTTTCGCATGTAAAATATTAGTTAGATTACATTGAAAACTAGCTTTCCCCCCGCGGCTTCGCCCGAGTTGAATAACTTTATCGCGGAAATTTGTTTATCCCGCAGGGAACTACTCACTTTATCGGGAAAAGAAATATCAAGATCAAAATCAAAAAAAATATTTATTTATAACATCCATGACTCGGGAATAATTTTTTTTTTTTTTTTTTTATAAAGGTTCACAAAACTGGACACAATTCACAATATTTTTAGTCTTACCCAACATTACGACATAATTAATTGAATGTGTCCTACTTGATGTGAACACAGCATGCACACAGGTAAACATTCTCAATACTTAAGAATAAAATAGGCTATTAACTAAATCAATAAAACTATACAAAAAGACCTATTTATAATTTTATTTATTTATTTATTTATTTCCAAACTTACAACTATCTTTACAGGTTTACCCTAATGCGATAGTGCAGTGAAGACTACTTACTTATTTTATTTATTTATTGTTATTATTTGTTACAAATTGCAATTTAAAATTACAATTTGTAACAAATAATAACAATGTTCGTATTCATCACACTAACATTTATTCCTAGCGGGATTCGAACCCGCAACCGTTAGTTTCGAGGGTGTACTCACTAGACCAATCGACCATCAGGTCGGAAATAGATACAAGGTAGATTATAGTAATGTATGAAAATGCTATTGACTTAGTATTGTACCGTCATTTTGGTTGCCAATGTTTGGTTTAGGAAAGGTGTGCGTCAGCGCCGTACACCCTTGTTATGTATTGTTAGAAATCGTTTACTTTTGAAATTTTCATTTTAATAAAACTTAAATGGTAACTAGTATTAGGAGTAAGTTTCAATTTGAGTATTGGCAATACTGATTCTGGTTGACTGAATTGTCTTGCCGTTCGAAGACGAAGTAGTAGTAAATAATAATAATCAATAAATATTTCAGACACGTAATCCCAAACTAAGCAAAACTCGGCTAAAGTTATTGTATCGAGGTACCTAAGCACCTGTTTCAAGGAATGCCGACTTGTCCCTTACGGGCAGTATAAACATCTATGAATCGGGAATAAATGTTCGTATATTAACATTTACAACGTTTAATAAATAACATTTACTCCTCGCGGGAATCGAACACGCAACTGTTGGTTGGTTGGTTGGAACCATTTATGCAATACGCCAATCAGTCGTCAAAGTGTAAGGATTGTCTCTGTGGAAAATATATGAATAAACTGTATTAGTAATCAACTTCTTCTTCAATTTAAGATGCTGTTGTCGGTGGAGATCTCTAATTTACAACGCTTTCATATTAGCTTCACTTAACTAACAAATCTTGGAAGTAAATTTTAACCAATCGTTCGTATCGTTGAATCGAAATGAAACTTGCTATGTATGTGTAGTTCCGATGACAATACTATAATTTAGTATCTTGGAGCTGATCTGGTGATGGAGCCAGGAGGTGGATAGTGGAAATCTTCAGTGGCTACTAGTAAACTTCTCGAGTTCGGGCTCATGTGATCCGTTTTGAGGAGTCCAATATATTGCACTTGGTGTTTGATGATGGTCGAACTCTATCGTGTTTTTTAGTTTTTTTAAACTACATATTATGTCAGCATCGGTGGTTCAGCGGTTAAGACGCGGTCTCCCAGTTTAGGAGGTCCGGGTTCGATTCCCAGGCAGGCCACGTACCAATGAGTTTTACAATTTAATTTAATTACTTATGTGCATTTATCCGAGTGCTCTCTTAAACGGTGAAAAAAAAACATCGTGAGGAATCCTGCAAGCCGGAGAACTAAAAATTCAAAGGCATGTGAAGTCCACAATCCGCTTGGGCCAGCGTGGTGTACTATGGCCCATACTCCTTCATATACGAGGGAAGGCCTATATCCCTGCAGTGGGATGCTTACGGGCCGATGATGATGATGCTATTATTTCACGTTGTGTTTCAATTAAATTGAAAATGCCTACGGCCTGCCGACGTAACGCTCACTGAAAGCCAGTATCTATCCCGCGACAGTGTTTACATGTCGCGCAACGTTGAGCGACGCATGACGTGAGCGACATGCTTGTAAATATTGACCACTACCCAAGGGCTGGCTGTTTGTTTGTTGATAGCTAATAGGAACGCTTTGGTTTCCATTTCACAGAAGCCTGAAATAAAACAATTGCTCCTTTGATTTCTGTCGGTATCACAGATGTACTCGATAAAACTTTCTTTGCCTTGTGTTCTTAAAATGTTATGAAAGAATTATATCAATACTTTCATCGACGACCGATTTTTTGTGGGCAAAAGATTAAACCCATTTGCAATATTACGCACACGTCCTATAAAAAGTTGGTCACAAAAGTATCGGCGTAAAAAATAGGGCCGATTACCATACCTACAAAAGTCTGACGTGGGCGGTTAGTAGCCCAGGGAAAATACGGTAAAAAAATAGCTTAGCTAGACATAATTCAGAACCGACTTATATAGTGGCTATCTTATAGAGGTATATTAGAGATGTAATTTTGAATAATTAAGCTTAAAACAACGAGCGCTTAGTCTAGATTATCTTAGAAACCCTATTTTTAATTTGTATCTTAATAATACGCACACGTCAATATGACAGTATAATGTATGTACGCAAAAATATATGCCTATTTCGCAAACATTCTGATAATCATAATTTGAATACTAGAAACAAAAATAAAATTGAAATTCCACAATTTAGACTTAGCAAGGTTAGCACATCCTTTGTGGGACACAGCATACGATTTTACAATAAAATACCAGAACATGTATTGAGTTTAACAGAGCAGAAATTTAAACGCCACATTAAAGAAACTCTGTGTAAGAAGGGTTATTACAGGATAGATGATTATTTAGGCGATAAGGAGGTCTGGTGTTAGCTGGTTGTTATGTTAATTGCTATTGTTTTGTAATATGTAATATAAGATGTAGTATTGTTGTAAGGATGGAGACTAGTTGAAAAGATGTGTTGTTGCGGAGTTTCTTGTCGCTTCTTCTCCCTAACCATAACACCTTGTGAAGCGATGTAGTTAAAAAAAGAAAAATAGCATGTTGACTTTCAATAAGTGATATTTTTGTATCCTACATTGAATAAAATATTTTTGATTTTGATTTTGATTTTAATAATAAATCTGATATTTAATTAGGTAGACTTTTGTTAAACACAGTTAACTTATTGAATGATAAAAAACTAAGCATGTTATAGTTACGCATAGGTACGTGTGTTTTAGCTGAAAATGTCGTCGAGCTGCTTTGCTTAAGAAATAAAAATGAGAACTAATATTTTGTAACGATAATTTCGCTAAATGTTTTGAATTTAAAGAAACACCCATCAATTGAGCATTTTTTTTAAAACAAACACATTTTTCAACTTTAGCTAATTTAGTTAAGTAACTAAACTTGCTAAACGTGCTAAGTAGCACTTGCGTTTCTTACAACACTTTTTTAAATGTTTCAAGAAAATCGCGGTTATTCGTTTTTCCGAGGTCAAACCGAATTTTCCCTTGACTGTCTTATAGTTAATCAAAGTTAAACGACCGATTGGTGTAGTGGATAGTGAGATGACCGATTGGTGTAGTGGATATTGACCCTGTCAGCGAAACCAACGGTTGCGGGTTCGAATCTCGCGACGGGTAAATGTTTGTGTGATGAATATGAACATTTATTCCTGAGTCATGGATGTTTATATAAATATTTATGTATGTTTATCCGTTATCTAGTATCCATAGCACAAGCTTTGCTTAGTTTGGGACTAGATGATTGGTGTAAGTGTCCGAAATATTTAATATTTATTAAATATTTATTATTATTATTTATTAAAGTTGGTCGCATTACACTTAACTCAAAAAAATTGGCACAGCTTAATATTTTGCAAACGGATCGAAAAACTGTTCAAGATAGCCTTATTTTTGAACGAACTATCCATCGATAATAGGGGAAAAACAAAAAAAAAATCATCCCCACTTTAGGTGTAAGGGAGATTTATTACGTCATTTCGAAATACGTAATTTTTTTTTTATGATTAAATGTTTACGCCTCTGACCACAACACCTGATGGATAGTGTCGATGTGGCCGAAGATGAAGCACGCGATCTCATTAGATGCCTATTCAACCTGCTCTTGATTATCCCAAGGTTAGGTTAGGTTGGTGGTAGGGCATTTTAAATGTCCGGCTGGCTAGCTACCTGTGTTCCGGTTGTCAGAGATAAGATAGCCAGTCCCCCAAATGTGTTGGGGTTTCCGGGTCAGTAT
This sequence comes from Oegoconia quadripuncta, assembly GCA_949316235.1. Taxonomy (NCBI): domain Eukaryota; kingdom Metazoa; phylum Arthropoda; class Insecta; order Lepidoptera; family Autostichidae; genus Oegoconia; species Oegoconia quadripuncta. The sequence continues at coordinate 2,906,859 of OX438741.1, read as the reverse complement.
GCTTCCACCTTCGACCTCATCTTCACTTAACATCAGGTGTGATTGAGGCCAAGTACGAACCCGTCATGCATAAAAAAAAAAAGGAATAAGGAAAGACTGAAGCCGGAAGGTTCCATGGAACGTGATCCGTGATCCACGGAAGGTGAAGTTCCATGTCTTGGCTGTTCATATTATGAATGAAAAGTCGAACCGCTTAGTGCGAATGTTCGGTATGTTAACTACATTTTTGGGTGGAATCCCTCCCCAGGCCCAGTGGTCCGGTTGAAGTATAAGTAACTCACAAATAATCGAATACAGCGTTTCCATATTCGAATTTTTTTAGTTATCGAAGTTATCCAGTTGAAGACGAAATTCCTTGGGGATAAAAAAAAAAGAAGCGGCACACCGATATCGGATGACGATCACGTCTGTGAACTGAAGAATCTAATAAAATATTTGTATGGCACAGCCCTCCAGGCGTATGAGAGGAATTTATAATGGAAGGTAAAGATAATACTATATACAATAATTCTCATGTTCAGTCGAAGTATATATGACGACCGATTGGTGTAGTGGATAGTGACCCTGTCAGCGAAACCCACGGTTGCGGGTCCGAATCCCGCGAGGGGTAAATGTTTGTGTGATGAATACAAACATTTATTCCTGAGTCATGGATATTTATATAAATATTTATGTATGTTTATCCGTTATCTAGTTTCCGTAGCACAAGCTTTGCTTAGTTTGGTGACTAGATGATTTGTGTAAGTGCCCGAAATATTTATTAATTATTATTTATTTATTTATTAACTCTTTCATAACATTTTATTTGGTGTAGTGATTAGAAACTCTGACTGTTATACCAAAAGGATTCGAACCCGCAACCTTTTGGTATAGTGGCCAGAGTTGTTAGCCACTACACCAAACAGGTCGTCAAAATATTACTCAACAAACTAATATAAAATGATGCCACATGTGTTGACACCTTGGCCCCGTCTTACGTGCAGAGCTCTGCCCGCAAGCCTGGTGCTGCTGCCGATCTCGCCCAGATAGTAAAGTGCCGCAAATACGCATTTCTATCTGCTAATTATGAGTTTGCGGCACTTGCCTTCGAGACTCTGGGCCCCTGGTCTTCAGACACCAAAAACTTCGTAAAGGCGGTGTCTGATAAGCTAATTGTGGCATCAGGTGATATAAGGGCGGGCTCTTTTTTCGCTCAAAGATTAAGCCTAGGTATTCAGCGGGGCAATGCAGCCAGTGTGTTGGGGACAATGCCCAAGGTGGGAGAGCTGGACGCGATACATTTTTTGTAATTATGTAAATATTATGTTATTTCTATTGTAAACTATTTGAAATTACAAAAAAAAAAAATATAAAGGCATAATACTGCAATTTACACCTCAATAAATGAAAAAGTCATTATGTCTCTTTGGTACCTTTTCACGAATTACGATTTATTTTATAAATAAATCTTTGAACCTGACATAGTCCGGGACATAGCCTAATTTACATCCTGCAAAAAATCCGGGAAAAGTAATACCATGCGGGCTAAGTCATGGGCGGATCGCTAGTCATATTACAATCGATAAAGATTTGCAAAGGAATATAAACTACACCTATGTAAATTCAAGGTTCAGTAGAATTTATTCAGTCAGAGGATGATGAATTGCGGTTCATGATATGGAATATTTATACAAGACGGTTTTCTACTATTAAACTATTGACACTAATAGTACCCCACGGCTTCCCTCGCGATCGAATGGTTCTGGAGCTGTTCGACGACCTGTTTGGTGTAGTGGTTAACAACTCCCGAACCCGTTCGAATCCCGCTAGAGACATATGTTTGTGTGATGAATACGGACATGTGTACCCGAGTTATGGATGTTTTCATTTATAATAAGTATTTATTATATTTAAATATTTACAAAAAAAAATGTATTTATGTAGTATATCAACCATCTGGTATCCACAACACAAGGCTATAGTTGGTTACTGTGGAACTAGATGGCGCTGTGTGTATGTCTAAGGATATATAAAGATATAAAAAAATTCAAGGTTCAGTAGAATTTATTCAGTCAGAGGATGATGGATTGCGGTTCAGGATATGGAATATTTATACAAGACGGTTTTCTACTATTAAACTATTGACACTAATAGTACCCCGCGGCTTCCCTCGCGATCGAATGGTTCTGGAGCGTTAGCACTGCCGATATAGCGCCTGAAGATAAATATCACGTAAATATTGGGTCTTTACCTGTGAAATTGTTTTTTCTTTGTTAATCATATGCAGCAATTCCTGCGATTTTCAAAGCTATATCCAAATTTGTTTTTTATTTGGAAAATGGAATATTATTTCAAGGTTTCACATGAAATATTTTTTAATTTCTGGGCTAAATCACATAATAAAAAAAAATTTGAACAGAGCTATTTTCATGTGCTCACCATAATCATTTCTTAGATTCGCTGAAACTTTTATAAAGCGGTTACTTTTAAAAATTAACGTTGCCTATACTTAACTTAATGTTATCCGATAATACACACAAAGTTTAGCTAAATATGGATTTGCCGTTCCCAAAAAAAAATCAGAAATGTTTGTATGGAGAAAACAGTCTTAATGAAATTCTTCATACAAAACGCCAATTTCAGAGATAAGGACCTAATATTATAATATAAAATAATGATTAATAATTTTGTAATATAAAAACCTTTTTTTTAAAGAGCAACGTCTCGAGTTTCTTGCTTGTTCTTCTCAGGGAAAATTGCCTTTTGAACAAGCAGTAGCTTTAAAAATGTAAAATCTGACTATTTTAAGTGTGCCCTATGTACCTACAAAATAATAATTTTTTGATTTTGATTTGACAAACGTAGTTGCATTAAGGCAATCAGCAAATTTAAATAAAACAAAATTAAAAAGGTGTTACTCCAAGTAATCAGCCACGTGAATAGCATTGACATTGAATAGGTCTTCAAGTGTGTAGGGGACTGGGCACGCTGGGATGTAAGGAGAAGGGCCATCGTTTGTGCGGAAGAACCGCTTGCTTGCTCCGTCTAGATAGCCCCACCTGCTCAGGTTGTTCTTGCATCGGGTCTGAAGTCTATTCAGGGATTTCCAAGTCAACCATGTCAAATGCTAACCAGGGGCAAGTTCCTCTTTAGGTGGAATAAACGATGAGAGTGAGTGCTCCTCTCGACAATGGTTACGTCGTTCCTCAGATGCATCACCCACCAGAACACCAGGGGAGTGTTCATTTTAATTATAATTGTATACAATATATGTATAATTAAGTAATGTATATATACTTACCAGCATTCCGCCCGCGGCTTCGTCTGCATGGAATACCTTTATCGCGGAAACTTGGTTATCCCGCAGGAATTTTATCGCTTTTTCGGGATATAAAATATCCTATGTCTTAATCCAGGATATGTTCTACTTATTTACCAAATTTCATCCAAATCCGTTCATCCGTTTTATTTCATTTTCCGTTCCATCCATTTTATGTTTGATCTAATTTGGTATATAGGTAGAATCTGGATATAAGCCATGGGATATTTTTTATCCCAATAAAGTGACTAGTTCCCGCGGGATAAACAAATTTCCGCGATGAAGTTGTTCTACGCAGGCGAAGCCGCGGGCGGAAAGCTAATATCTTAAAAACGTCTTTCATCTAATATCGAACCAAGTATTCACAGTATAAATGCTCTAATCTACGACATTATATCATAGTTAATTTAGATTACGGACAAACCCATTCTTAATCTGTTTAATTCGTTATAGTAAGTTCTAACCATGTTTCAAGAGGCGTCCGTATTCTAGACAGTCGGTGACAAACGTATCCGACTTCACAGAGTTAGTAAATTATTCAAACGACAATGTGTACACGCTTTTTAACTCGTTGTTTTACGGTGTTATGTGTTTATGTGTGCGTATTATTATTTTTATTTATTTATCACTAGCTTTCTGCCCGCGACTTCGTCCGCGTGGAAGATTTTATTATAATCGGTTCAGCAAAAAAATAAAGCCGATATGTTAATCCAGGTCCTAATCTTTTAACCGCCTCCGTGGCTCAAAGTAAACAATATTGGGTTTACGATTCGGGGTCGCGGGTTCGATCCCCAGCGGGGTACATGATTAAGTACTCGGTTTGGTTGGTGGTAGGGCATTTTAAATGCCCGCCTGACTAGCTACCACCATCTTATCTAAATCGCCGTAAAACAGCAATGTTAATAGGATTGTTGAGTTCCGGTTGTCAGAGATAAGATAGCCAGTTCCCCAAATATTTGGGTTTACGGGTCAGTACGCTTGCACCTTCGGCCCCATCTTCACTTAACATCAGGTATGATTGAGGTCAAGTACCAACCCGTTGTGCAAAAAAAAAATACTTTGTCCCTGGAAAGTTAGTGACTTTGTGTAAGCGACTGACATAAACAACAAGTTGACTTCTATAGCTTGTATTATTTGTTCGTTTTATTAGAAGGGTCCTGTACAAAATTTGCTTTTAAATTCTAAAATACCACAACTTAGATTTGATGTAAACTACGTGATATCATTTAATAATTAAATTTTCATTAAAGAATCTATAGATAAAAATCGAAACGACGCCAAAATAATTTAGACAATAAATAATAGGCATTACAAATAAAGAATTTGGTTAAATCTATCAATGTCAAATGAAAGAATAGTCAATGAAATACTTTTTTTTATATATTAGAGGGCGGCAAACGAGCATGCGGGTCACCTGATGGAAAGCAATCACCGCCGCCCAAAAGGGTCACAAATGCGTTGCCGACCTTTGAGGAAGGTGTAGGCTCGTTTCTTGAAGGTTCCAATGTCGTACTCGTTCGGGAATACCGCTGCCGGAAGTCCGTTCCACAGGGTGGTCGTACGTGGTAGGAAGTACATACAACAAAATAGAACAGAACGAACGTATGTATATGATGCGGGTCTATATTAAAACGCATACATTAAATACTCCTATTTTTAACTCGCATAACATAATCCGCATAATTTTAAAACCGCATAATCTTAATTTCTCTAAAATGCGAACGCATAATCTTAATGTGCATAATATTAATATTCATAACAATAACAAAGCATAAATTTAATAAGTATAATGTTAGTTTTCATACTAATGAAAAATTGGAAATAAATTTTGAATTTGTTTGAAAATAAAGCTTCTACTTTTATATTATACGTTCAAACTAACATGGAACCTAACCAACAGTGTCAGGGTGCTCCGACCCATCTTGCTCGCTCGCTTCGCTCCCTCGCTCGCCACAATAAGATGAATGGGTTTATATCATTATCATCATTTAATCGCCACAATATAATGGGTACTCAGTAATATGTTATGTAAATTGATTTTATAAATATTAAAGTTATACTAGATAATGATATGCACATTTATATTATGCAGTTTTTGTTTTATGTGATTTTATTATTAGGCGGATTTAATATTATGCGCATTTGCGTTATACCAAGTCTGTTATGCGGATTTATATTAGGACAATTAGATTATGCCCATTAAAGGTCACCCATATGATGCTGATGATTTTTCCCGTTGGTATTCAAAATTTTCAATTTATAGTTACAGAATAAGTCTCTCAATACACGAACTAGGAACATTAATGGTTTACAAAACAATAGCTAGGAATTCGAGTTGAAATATTCCATTGTGTGTTCGAAGCTTATTTGGGAGTTTGCCGGCGTAATGGAGAAATCTAATACGTATTGTGGAAACGGGATAAACATTAATTAACTTTCGAATACGTGTATATTATGTACACATACCCTCATACAATACAGCTTGCTGATTAAGAGATCACTCTTGATATATCGGGTATCGTAGATCAATGCTACATGACGGGAGAGTATTATAATATAAAATTTTACAATAGACTGTTATCCATATATTTAAATTATCTCTAGATTTATCGATAATACATGAAATATCGATAAGTGGATGTCATTACCTAATTATCGATAAAATATGTGTGATACGGATAGCGAGCAAGAGAGAGAGAGCGATGGCCGGACGTCCGTCGCATCCGATACACGCAACCCTAGCTAGTTGCGTGACTGCGTCTCAGAAACGAGCAAGAAAGAGCGAGAGGGCGATATGATAGAAGAGGACGCCCGCCTCGCCTACTACTCAGGGACGCCCACTATTTGAGAAGCTCATTTAGGATGTAAGTATAGCAATATTGTAAATTTGTGTATTCTTGTAACTATTACAATTACTACGGTAAAAAGGAAAAATAAAGTCTGATAAGAGAAGTAACCAGTGTATTCAATTAGAAGCAGGAATCATCACCCAAAATACAGTCCCCTGCCGGCGGGGCGGGCGTTGCTAGCGACCGGGACGTCGCCAGCGTCTTGTGGTAAAGGGTGGCCGGGCAATTGCGACATTATATCAAGCTACTAAAGGTGAATACGATAGAAAGACACTAGGAATTTAATAGAACGAGATAATGGTTTGACACTGATGGAACACGTTCCGGATCACCTCAAATCTTTTAGGAGGCAATTGCTAACCGGGTAATAGTCGAAAGCTCATAAAAACCTACTTTCCGTTGAAAATGATTTGTCAAAACAATAAGAAGCCTCCTTCTAAGTGCGCATATTGTGGGGGCTAGTACAGAACCCTACACTATGCGTGGCCCGACACGCACTTGGCCGGTTTTATTTTTGAAAGCTGATGGTTCCCATGTGGTTCTAAGCCATGTTTGATGGCAATCGTTTAAGCCGTTTCGAAAATATATAGCTTTTAACATTTATCCGGATAATATCTGTATATTGTAATATATTAGGTGTCCGACCGCGGCTTCCACTGCGTGGAATAACTTCATCGCAGATATGTTTAACCTCTTTATCTCTGTGTCGGGACATACAGGTTATATTCTACCTAACATATCAAATTTCATCCAAATCCGTTCATCCGTGTCGCCGTGATTGAGCAACAAAAGAAATATCCAAACTTTCGCATTTATATTATTAGTTACATTATAACCATATGTTTTCTTGGAGGTCTTCTAAATTTTCAATTTAAGGTTGTTATTCTACAAAACCATGGAACTGGTGGGCAAAAATCCAAACCACAGAAAGCACCCGCACGTCGTCGTCCCAGCAATATGAGTGCATAACTCATGAAATTTGCATTCCAGAACGATTCGCCCCTTGCACTGCTTCTAATGCAGTTTTAATGGCCAATATCATTTACACTGGTGCATTTCACAGGCATTTTATCAAATGAACGGCTATAATGTTTGCGTATAAGCGGATCTTCACACAAGTAGTCAAAGTATAGTCAGCGAGAAATATTTTAAGAGGCCAATTTTGCGGTTTCAAGCCAAATAAAAAAAGTTCTATTTCGCACGTTATAAATATAACATCTGAACACGTCGTGACATACAAATATTACTCATCAAGGTTGACTCTTCAGAGTTGAACGAGCAAGAAACTCGGGAGCTACTTTTTTAAAGAAGTAATTTTATAATTTATGATTCAACAAAGCAAAGAAAGCAATAATAAAATAACTATTTTAATATTTACATGTATTTAGTTGTAACAGTTGTACTTGATTAGTCTTTTTATTTTTATTACTGTAAAATAAGGCTACATTTCGAAAGAATAACACCAAGCAGAATGATTGTTGCGGTCGAATATTTTTGTATGTGTTTCTGTAATATGCCAATAAACGTGTAAAATATCTATCTATTTAAAAACCAAAAACCCCGGAACACAATAATGCTATTTACATTGTTGTTTGGCGGCAGATTTAGATAAGATATTGGTAGCTAGCCAGGCGGACATATAAAATGCCCTACCACCAACCAAACCGAGTACAGTTAAAGTTGGTCAACTAGGTCAATGGCTTGCATGTACTGCACGATGTCCCAAGCTAACGGAGTACTAAATTATATACCCCGCGGGGAATTGAACTTGCTACCTCCATTTCATAAGCCCTATATTGTTATCATTGAGCCACGGAGGAAGTTAAGTGAAATTTCCTTTTACTATTTCCAATGTTTAATCTTCCTTGATAGGAGTCACCCGGCAGTGTATTGCTACGTCAGGTCCGTAGCAAATACGTAGCATACTTGCCGTAGACACATACTACGCGTAGCCTTCTACGATAAACAGACAGGGTTATTAATACGGGGCCTTAGACATGTTACAAATGCTCTACCACAGATTACTAATAAGTTACTAAAGTAAGCTCTACACCTAATACTAAATATAAACAGGGAATCGAACACACGACCATCGTTTTGTAAACTTAATGTTGTTTACATTACCGCTTAATTATTTATCTAATTAAGGAATGATAAAGCGGAAACATAACAGTAACTGAATTCGCAACAATCAGTTATTTTAATTTTTTTTCTAGCCACATTTATTACATAATATTATTACATGATCTAATTGGGGTGTGTCGGATTTTTGGTATACAGAATATAACTTTAAATAACGGAACTAGATTGTCGCAAAATATAAATAAAAAAAAAACAAAACAGAATAACTTTAGAAAAAAAAACCCGACAGAATATTCATTCAACCGCCTCCGTGGCTCAATGTAGACAACATTGGGTTTACGATTCGGAGGTCGCGGCTTCGATCCCCAGCGGGGTACATGTTGAAGTACTCGGTTTGGTTGGTGGTAGGGCATTTTAAATGTCCGCCTGGCTAGCTACCACCATATTATCTAAATCTGCCGCCAAGCAGCAATATTAATAGCATTCTTGTGTTCCGGTTGCCAGAGATAAGATAGCCAGTCCCCCAAATGTGTTGGGGTTTCCGGGTCAGTACGTTTCCACCTTCGACCTCATCTTCATTTAACATCAGGTGTGATTGAGGTCAAGAACGAATCCGTCGTGCATAAAAAAAAATATTTCGTATTTTTCGGGCACTGTGTTGCATTTTTTTTACAATAAAATATGTACCTTAAAATACTCTGTATCTCAAGACGGATGTAACAACACCTTGCACTTCAAAATCGGGCAAGACGTTTAGGCTTCCATGAGGTAAGACAGAGATCGATATTCATACACTCGAAAAACATTCCTCGGGCACTCGGGTAAAGGGAACCTTTATAGAATCATTTCGTTGTCCAGTTTGTATGATTATTGCGATAGACTAGAAATTTTTATTACACACTTCGCACACTGGGAATCATAGGATGCATTTTATGCTAACAAATCCAACATGGCGTCCGCAAATAATAATGTCGGGATCTTTAATATATAAATATATCCTTAAGACATACACACAGCGCCATCTAGTTCCACAGTAAGTAACTGTAGGCTTGTGTTGTGGATACCAGATGGTTGATATACTACATAAATACATTTTTTTTTATAATAAATGCTTATTAAGAATGTTATTCCACAGAACCCACGAGTCCTACTCTCATTTGAGCGTCTTTATTATAAGCTATTATAAGTTATTATAAGTTATTATAAGTTCCTGTCTCCGATCACCTGGAGCTACTTGGCATGAAGTTGTCATCCACTAAACTTCGGCACATCCATTGAATCTACAGCCCAAACTGCGGCCAAAAAGCTAGGCATTCTCAACAAGGTCAAGCGATACTTCACACCTGGACAGCTTCTTACCTTATACAAAGCGCAAGTCCGATCCGGTATGGTGTATTGCTGCCACCTGTGGGATGGATCTGCTAAGTATCAGCTTGCCGCTTTAGATTCAGTGGAACGCAGAGCCAAGCGATTGATAGGCAACAAAGAGTTGGTAGAATCCCATCTACACAGCCTTGAACACCGACGGAAAGTCGCATGCCTTTCAATCTTCTATCGGATATATTTCGGAGAGTGTGCAGAAGTACTGCATGAGTTGATCCCGCCATCCCCGTTCTTACATCGAAATTCAAGACGAACCGCAAGATATCACCCGCACTTAGTTGACGTGCCATTTATAAGGACCAAGCGTTTTAGGTCTTCGTTTCTCATGCGCACGGCTAAGGAGTGGAACGCATTGCCTACGTCTGTGTTTCCAATCGCATATAACCCGCAGCTCTTTAAAGTCAGGTTAAATAGGCATCTTCTGGGAAAGCTCATTCCATCGTAGACCTTATCTCGACATTAGTCCAGATTAAGGTCAAGAGCGATCCCATTCTAATAAAAAAAAAAAAAAGCTATTTGGGTAATTTTGTTCATAAATGATTAAGTTGCTATATCAATAAAAAGTTTTTTTCAATATCGCTCATGATACGGAAATAATCGCCTCTATACCTTACTCGGTAAATGAGTAAGTAGATATAGATAGGTTTTAGATAATCCTTCACTTGTTTATCTTTTTTCTGTGTACACTTTACGTTCCCCTTTTTAGAGTTCCGTGCCCACAGGCGAAAAACATGCATTCACTCGCATTCATAATACGAATAGCCAAGGTATGGAACTCCCTTCCGGCGTCATTCTTTCCTGAATCCTATAACCTTGGTCTTCAAGAGCAGGGTAAATAATCATCTACTGAGATCGCGTGCTTCCCTTCGCTAACATCGTCACTTCCCATCAGGTGTGACTGTGGTCTAACGCGTATCCAGTTAATCATTAAAAAAACGCAATTTTATAGTCTCTCCATGTCCAGGTCTGCCTGTCCATCCATCTGTATGTCACGCATTTCGCTCGGCGACTATTAATGCTACGAATCTGAAATTTGATGGAGCAGGTATGTAGGTATGACGCCTACAAAGTCATTAAATATACATAGAAATAAAAAATTGACAGGATAACGTAAGATGTACAGTAGGGAATATTATTATGTGTAGGGAGGGTACGCTTCTTTCAACGCGGGCTTTTCCACCGTCAATGTGCCGCCTATTCTAGACACGAATGCCGCTCTCCCATGTAGCCTCCATCTCTAGAAGTCCTGCTGTTGCAAACAGAACAGAGGGTCGATCGAGCTAAGTTTGAACGATAATACCAAAGCTAAACCATAACCAAAAACGTTACGTAAAGCTCATTTCACGGAAATTGACCTAGTTGTTTTTAATGCTCGTGTTTAGCTCTAAATATTTTGGGTTTGGTTTTACTTTGGTAACGTCAACGCTATAATCGGTCACAAAAAAAAGGGCGATACCATTTTTTACATTAGCTTAACTGAAGCTAAAAAATCAAAAACGTTCCGTTCCAACGGTAAAACCGCTGTAAAATTGTGCGATTGGTCCCCAGGTTTACGAATTTCAGCCGTTTGGGATAGATGCCATGGGGCCGTGGGGACCGAAGGGGCGTCAGCTGCACAAAAAACTAGCAACGCGTTTGGTCTAAGTATCAGTGATCATATGCCGTAGCATGATATCGTTTACCGCGCGCAACGTAGGTGTGTGAGTGGGATAGTTGTAAATTTCATCCCAGCGAATGAGCGGGACAAATATTATGTTGTGCGACATAAAAATATAGCCTTTTGTAAATATGATTGTTCGGAAACCTTATTATAAAAGCGTATAGCGGGCGTTGCTAGCGACAGGGACGGTGCCAGCCTGTTGTGGTATAGGGTAGCTCGGGAAATTGCAATATAATATCAAGCCAAAACAGGCGAATAGGATATCAGAATGACACTAGGTCCGATAACCTTAAATCTTTAAATAAGGTGGTAATTACTGACCAAAATCTTAATTATTAAGTAATGATCATGGATCCCGAGATGCTTACTGGTGAAAGGTAAACATATGCACGGCCCTCATACCATACAACTTGGCCCTCGCGTGCAGTCTGCGGAATTCAGACGGAGTAGTCTACAATTCCTCCTTGCTCAAATTCCATGGTCAACCTCTTATTAAATAACGACTCACCGGATTCGTCCAAGCGTCGGTGATAGAAAGTAATCAGAGTCACTCACGGTCGTTGATGTGTTAAATATCAAAAATCAAAAAAAAAAAATATTTCCTTTACTACAAGACTGGCAATACAAGTTGCAGGATCCTCCTTTTAAGCTTAGAAAAGCCATGTAGTAGGAGGAACATTATCATATGTTAGCAAAGGTTTTTTTTTCTACAAAACAAAATGTCTTATAAAATTTTTAAAGTAAGCTTACATTTTACATAATCATGTATGTGTGTTTGTGTGTGTGTAATGATGTGTGTGAAATATATTGTTAAATAAATAAAGTGAACACTCCTTTCTGTGATGTGGACGGTCTATTTGTATTCCTGCTCAAAATGGGACGTCGCCAAGCTAAATAACATGGCTTGAACAAACCGAGACTGACGCCCGGAACATTTTAATAAAAAATTATTTCGCGAAAAAATTAATTACTCTAGGATTAAAGCAACTTAAGTACCCAGCAGATTTATGGTTCCTGCAATAAGGACTAAGAAGAAAAAAAAAATTTACTTTTTTAATTGAGAAATTGCGCTCTATTGTCTGTGGTCGCTCGTTGTCTTTAATTTAAGGTGCCATTAGTAGCGATGAAATTTTGGTGAGTTCTTTCTTGTCTTTTTGGATGGTTTTTTTTGGAAGTCGTAGGTTCGAGGTTCGGCGGTATGAATGTTTGATTTTGCTTCTACTATTGTCTATTATCGGTTTGCTCTGGAAATATATGGAGGAGGCCTATGTTCAGCAGTGGACGTCCAGGGGCTGATTATCTTCAGCTTACACTTTAGCATGTAACATAGTCCATAGGGATATAGGCCTTCCCTCGTATCATGAGGGAGTGTGGGCCATAGTCCACCACGCTGGCCCAGTGTGGGTTGGGAACTTAACATGCTTTTGAATTTTTATTTCTCAGGCATGCAGGTTTCTATGCTATCTATGCAGGTAATGACCACGTCTCTCTGCTTTCCGCCCTCGATTTAACCTCTTGGTACGACACTACATTCAGCTTTTCTTTCACTTGGTCAAAGTAATTGCGCCTAGGTCTTCCCCTTTTTTTGCTTTATTTTGTAGGTACACAGAGTACATTTAAAATAGTAAATTTTACATTTTTTAAGCTAATGCTTGTTCAAAATGCAATTTTCCCCTGAGAAGAACAAGCAAGAAACTCGAACGGTTGCTCTTTTAAAATCAGGCTTTAATTTCACATAAAGGTTAAAATAAAAACCTCCTTAGAATTCACATCCAAAACGAAAAATTCTTCATGCCTTAAAGGCAAGAAACCATATGTAAGAAAGTACATTTACCTAATGCTAGAGATTTCTGAAAATGGTAGGTGTGCGAAAGCCTATTCCATATTCGAGGGCATCATACTTCCAAGCCATAAGCACACTAACACCTTAGCAATCTGTGGTGTAATTTGCAAGGAGCAAGCGATCTCGGGAGCGAAGCCTATGTTCAGTAGTGGATGTCCAGTGACTGATATGTTGCTGACGCGAAGTTGTTTCTTTGAAATATCCTACAATTTTTGATAATGCTTTATTGCATAAAAATATACATGTATACATTAAACAACCATAGTACAAAAATTGGTATACACGAAAGCGAACTTATCTATAAAGATTTCTTCTAACAAAACCTCGGGAGGAGAAACATTCAGATATTTTACCATTAGACAGAGAGTATTTATACTTACAAATAAAGAACAAGACACGTGGGTAGTGGTAGGGCATTTTAAATGTCCACCTGGCTAGCTACCACCATCTTATCTAAACCCCTTCATGATTGAGCAACAAACAAACAAACAAATAAACAAACAAACAAACAAACATTCAAACTTTCGCATTTATAATATTAGTTATGATCAATGTTCTATAATTAAATATTAAAATATCACTGACATTATGTCAATATTCATTCAATGACAAAGGCACCTCCCGCTCATGACTTGAACCGACATAATTCCTAGAAAATTACCAAAGTTGCAATATCCAATTTTAAACTTGTAAAGTCATACCGAATGATAAATACACCATTTCAACTTTCCACCTTCTCGTTTTACGTTTAGAGCTCAAAGTAGCTCAGTTAGAGTTCTTACTTTTTGAGGTTATTCCGAAAATAGTCTTTGTATAAATGTGGTAGTATTACGCGAAAATTTAATGATACGCAATGTTAATATTTCTAGACATACTTTTATGAGAAAACGTGTCAAAGAGTTGTCGGATCTATTATGTGGATGTACCCTTGAAAATCAGCATTTATGCTGATGCTGCTGATCCGTAAGATGGTAAGCGGCACTTGTTCGAGATTATAAAACACATTTTGCCACTTTTCAGAAACGACCCATTGAGGAAGTAGTCTCCCTGCATGGGGAAAATTCTTGTGTGATCAATTCGAACATAATATAATCCTGAGTCGTAGAGCATGGATTTTATATAAATATTTATGTAGGTAGGTTTATCCATTATCTAGTATCCATAGTACAAGCTTTGCTTACCTAAATATTAGATGATTGGTGTACGGAATGTCCTAATTTCCATAATTTTCAGATAAGCGCTGCGTTGTAGGTAGGTTTATCTTTTATCTAGTATCCATAGTACAAGCTTTGCTTAGCTAAAGACTAGATGATTGGTGTACGGAGTGCCGAATTCATCACTAACTGATAAACGTAATTTCTCGCTCTGTAGACGTGCTTGTGGATTCCGAATTAAATGGCTAGGCTTTTTAAAGATTTAATCAAATAAATTCGGAATTTCTGTTTTAACAAACCTGGATAACGAAATATTGTTGACAGAAACGACAATTAAAATTTATAGTATCATCGTTCCCCCCCAAATTCAGAGGGGGAGGAAGGCGACGAGTGCCGCATAAATAATCATTTTTTCGTTAAGAATTTGGTCCATAGCTTGTATTGGCAAAGTTATTGAATACCAAAGACAACATTTCAGTTTTAACCTACTTTTCAAATCTCACGTGTTGACACAAGTGTCAAAAGTGACATTTTTAGTTTCTCGGTAAACTGTCTCCCTTCTTTCCTTTATCTATGCTAGTGTGTTTATAAGTTTTAGCTCGCTGAGAAAATGGGCCTTTGAGTATGAACTTACTTAGCTATTTTCGACGTAAAAGAGGTAGTTAAACTGATATGGAATAAGGCTGGTATGTAACGGTATTCCATTTTCGGTTTTGTCACCGGATTTACGGTTTTGGGATACAGGTGTTCCCAATAAAAGTTTTATAGGTTATTTTTATGGAAGGCTAGGGAAATGGCTTACAGTAAATATTGTAGAATTAAAAAGGAACACAGGTTTTACTACATACTGATTTGAACGGATTTCTATTGTTTTTTTATTTTTTTTTATGCACAACGGGTTGGTACTTGACCTCAATCACACCTGATGTTAAATGAAGATGAGGTCGAAGGTGGAAGTGTACTGACCCGGAAACCCCAACACATTTGGAAGACTGGCTATCTTATCTCTGACAACCGGAACACAACAATGCTATTAACATTGCTGCTTGGCGGCAAATTTAGATACGATGGAGGTAGCTAGCCAGGCGGACATTTCAAATGCCCTTATCACCAACCAAACTGAGTATTTAAACATGTACCCCGCTAGGGATCGAACCCACGACCTCCGAATCGTAAACCCAATGTTGTTAACATTGAGCCACGGAGGTGGTAAAAAGTGAACGGGTTAATCAAAAATTTGAAAATTCACCCCGGAACACATCAGTGTACCATTGATGCTTGTGGCATATATCATGTAGAGTAATGACTGGGTGACTTTGAAAGATAAAATGAGGAATAGTGTATATAAGGAGTTAAAAAGCAGTGTGAAAGAAGACGCAGTGACAAATTAGAATAAGAATAAGACCAAGACCGAGACCGAGACCGAGACCGAGACCGAGACCGAGACCGAGACCGAGACCGAGACCGAGACCGAGACCAGGACCAGGGCCAGGGCCAGGGCCAGGGCCAGGACCAGGACCAGGACCAGGACCAGGACCAGGACCAAGACCAAGGCCAAGGCCAGGACCAGGACCAGGATCAGGACCAGGACCAGGACCAGGACGAAGACCGAGACCGAGACCGAGACCGAGACCAAGGCCAAGGCCAAGCCCAAGCCCAAGACCAAGAACAAGAACAAGAACAAGAACAAGAACAAGAACAAGAACAAGAACCAGACCAAGACCAATCACAAGCACAAGCACAAGAACAAGAACAAGAATAATTTTATTGGATACAGAAATAAATATACACAGTACAAAATAGCGATGATAGCTACCTGTAGTTGGAAACTGTAGTGTGTGTAGCTATAAACGCCCATCTCCAAAGCGTCAGCGTACCAACGAATGTATTGTTATACTTAGCATTATATAAAATAAATATTAATATTATTATATCTAATTAAGAAGGGAATGCAGAGAAGGTTTGGAAATGTGGAGACGATGAATGAAAGAAGACTGACGAGTAGATATACATACCAGTCAGATATTTCACTTATTGTATTAGATGTGTTTTTACCACTGAATATTTATATCTCAATATCTTTATTGTACACAAAATTGTTACAGAAATATGCATTGTATATAAAATGTACAAAGGCGAGCTTAACTCCGATAGAGTTTTCTACCAGCAAACCTTAGAGATACTCGTACATAGTGTGTTATGTGTTATTCATCTTTAAAATTATCTGTCATAATATTCATTTACTGTGTAATTAATAGACGTTTTAATAATTGTAAATTTAATTATGTTTGATAAATGATAAATATGATTTCTTTTATCTTTCGCTTCATTTTTAATGTAAGCTACCTAAGCTTGTTATATGTATATCGTCACAAAACGTTATTTAATTTGCTGATAGATCAGGGATTTTGCGAGTAAATCTAATTTTTGGTTCTGGTAAACCTAGGTACTCGTACGTTAGGTGAATATGGTTAAGCTAGTCTACAGGGGCAACGCTCACAGAACTATCTCGGGCAAATAATTACCACCTGATTGGGTGAATTATGAAACTAAGAACTTAAGCACTATAGACAATGGATTTTGTTTTATTAATTTCCGACATAAAAAGTGTTTTAAGATTGGCCGCAAGGTGTGTGTGTGTGTCCGAGGCACCGTAGATCTTAAACGGGTGACCGATTTGGATGCGGTTTTTTTATTTGAAAGCAAGTTTTCCAGCGGTGGTTCTTAGACATGTTTTATTAAAATCGGTTCAGCCGTTATGTTTTAATCACTTGCTTTCTCAGGGGTTCTAAATTTTAGGATGAAAATATCACATAAGAAAGGTCGCATTTTTGTTTATTGGATAGCATTTGTACTTTATTTCATCATAAGATTCATAATAATTTTTTTTAAAATATCTTTGCACATACACACAGCGCCATCTAGTTCCATACTAAGCAACTAGGCTTGTATTATGGATACCAGATGGTTGATAAACTACACAAACACATTTTTTTTTTGGAAATATATACATAAATCAATGAAAAACATCCATAACTCGGGAAACACATGTCCGTATTCATCACACAAACATATGCCCCTAGCGGGATTCGAACCCGCGACCTTTTGGTATAGCGGTCAGAATTTTTAGCCACTACACCAAAGAGGTCTCATGATATGATAAAGGAAAAAAAACTGTTTCTGTAAAGTAAAAAAAAATAAAGATAAAAATAAGCAAGCTGAAAACAGGCTCGAACTCCTTTCTTCCATGACTATGATAGGTAGAATACAAGTTCGTGAATCGTACAGTGTGTGAAAGTACCCAAAATCGTTACCTCGTTGGAATACGCTGCCCAAGGTAGCTGCCAGCCCGTTAAATAGAGATTACTTACCCTGACTGGATTCTATATCCTTGAAGTTGGCTCTTTTGTTCGAAAGTTTCCAGACAATTATAGAAAACCTACTCAAAACCGGACGATGAGAGAAAGAGATGTAACGAAATTGCTAATGCCACCATATAGAACTTCTTTACATATGAAAAATTGTTATATTATGTCTATCGCCACTTATAATAAGATTCCAAAATATATACGAGACTTGCCAGACAAATTATTTGTAGTACGGTTGCGACGATGGCAAACAGAGAAGTGTTACTACAGCTTAAAAGAATTTTTAGATGATAAAGATTAGATTGAATGATATTGCAAATGATAATAGTACGATTAGAACTGACTTTGTTTTTGTAATGAATTTATTAATAATGTTATGTATAATATAATTTAGAAAAGGAAAGACTGACAATAAATTGTAATAAAAGTGACTTAGGTAAGAATTATGTTTATTATATAAAATCTACTATAATTTAACTATTTTGTTTATTAATATCGCATAATATTTGCATGCCGCCATTGGCTAAACATTGTGATACTAAAATGCATTATAACATTATTGTAAAACCTTATTACTTATCATGTTTAAGCAAATAAATCATTTCATTTCATTTCAAACAAGCGCGACGATTGATCGTTAAAAAATCGTCGCGCTTGCTGACCCCTCTGAACTATTAAAATTACTGCTCATTCACAAAGCAACCACCGGAGAAGAACGAGCAATAAACTTACGCGTTGCTCTTTTTAACCGACTGCCCAAGAAAGGAGTTTTTCTAGTGTATGAATGTATCTAAGTATGTCCGTTCCTTTAGCGTATCTGTAGCCTAAACAGCTTGACCGATTTTGAAGTGCAACATGCACATCGTTAGATTCGTCTTAATACCTGGTGTGTCATAGGATTCGTTTTATACTAAAACTATAACAGGACGTCCGCAAAATACAAAATATGCTGTTCGGTTTCTTAAATAGTTTTTTAAGTAGGTTTTGGTGATTTGACAAAACAAAGAAAAATACATATTGAATTGTTTAATTAGACTGAACATCGCCGACCGGCGTATGTCCGTGCTTGCTTATCATTCAAATAGTCAGATTTTTATAAAAAAATTTATTAAGAAAAATCAGTTGCGTGTTTGTTGTGTTATCTGATTTATGGTTTTTGATGATTAAAGGCAAATTTGGGATATTTACTGGAACCTTATTATAGAACATACATTTATACACAACTTGCATCTGCCCGCGTTGGTTTTTGAGGCCGATGAGGCAGATGACGCCAAGAGCAAGCGCAGTCACCCAGAACGCCCAACTTATTTGGGGAACTGGCTATCTTATTTCAAACAGCCTGCAATAATGCTGTCAATATTATTATTCTTAGTTTAGCTGGTGAATTCAGTCGAATACATTTTTGTGAACTACTGTATTATGGCGTATACCGCAACTAGTAAAGGAGGCTGTGCCACAACAATGGCTAATGCTGGTGATGTACGACTTATATTGATCGGTTTCCCATTCCATATATGTATACTAGCTTTTTGCCCGCGACTTCGTCCGCGTGGAAGATTTAAACAAAATTGGTTCAAAAATTTGCCTATATATTAATTCTGTCCCAATCTGTCTACCAACCAAATTTCATCCAAATCCGTCCAGCCGTTTAGGCGTGAAGAGGTAACGAACATACATACGCACACACAGATTTTCGCATTTAATATTAGTTAAGATTAAGATATATTACCATACTTTCGCTGTTACACACTGTATTAATTCTCTTAGGTTTTCAGTTTAAGTGGTTACTCTCAGTAAAATAGGTCAGACCTGGATCACCGTTGGCTGCTGATTCAATTATTGGAGAAATAAAGGTACCAACCAACAAATTTATAGTCGTAAATTGTAGATAATAGGCAGGTGTTTACTTTTTATACACATACAGAAGGTCACGAACTTTATCTTTCATTTACCTACATAGAAACAATGTATATTTTGACTTGTAAATAAAAATTAAACTTCCCCCTTTAAATAAAAATGTTAACTTATACAAAGAGACTAGATGGAATAAACTTTCAACCCCTCAATGTCCCACCCATGCCTAAACATGTGATTATCCGCTAGTCTTTACTTAGTTCATTTAGTGGCATAAAATCATTATCGTTTTGTCCCCAAACCCGTGTCCCTTACGCCTCGTTCCGGTTCATTACTCTGACACATGCCCCTTGCGACCCTAATGATGTTAATGTTAATGAGGAGTAAGTCTTAGCACATTATAATAGGGTTAAAAATTAAAAGAAGTCCATTAATCTGACTTGAAGATCTGCGCATGGTCTGCTCTACCGCCTAAGTCAAAGCTTCAGCTATAACGATAGCAATGCATTGTCCGTCCTTGTCAATGTGTTACGATATAACAAGGACGGACAGTGCATTGACATCATAAAAGATAACAATTCCCAAAGCAATTGAGTTAAACGGTCTTTTTTTTTATATGAGGCGGCAAACGAGCATGCGGATCACCTGATGGAAAGCAATCATACCGCCGCCCATGGACACCCGCAACACCAAAAGGGTCACAGATGCGTTGCCGACCTTTGAGGAAGGTGTAGGCTCGTTTCTTGAAGGTTCCAATGTCGTACTCGTTCGGGAATACCGCTGCTGACTGTCTGTCTGTGTGTCTGACTGCTGGTTGACAAATGGTACTACTTCATTGGTGTTAAAACGGGACTTTGGAACCAATAGGAACTCAGTCACACACCGACTTCGTTCGCGAACTGTCGTATCAAATGCTAATTTATGTTGTTAAAAAAATGCACGACTTACTGTGGTAACTAAGTACTTATGGTACTTTTATATGGCAAAGTAACCAAAAACATGCGATATTTTAAGTAGGTTAAACAAACACTCGTAAAACTAGTACTTTTAATAAATATTGCAATTTTTTCTTGCAATTTCCTGTGACTAGTTTATAGGTAGATCCCACCTCCGCTCTCCTCCCACTGCAACTCCTGTAAGCCAGGATCAACAGTGGTACTCTGCACGGCGCCTACTGAAGGTAGACGGTGCCCTACGTGACTCTATTGCTACCTTGGACCCCAGACTAATTAAAGAAAGAATTTAAGGATGAAAAGTAGGAAAGAAAGAAAGTCCCACCTCCCACCCCCCAGCAAATGGGAGGAGGAAAGGATATTTCATTATTAATTGTGAAACAGCCTGGCATGCGAATGAGCTGGTTATATTATAGGATTACTTGCACATACACAAACGCCCACCCATACACACACTCATTCACTCACTTACTAACTCACTAACACATAGGTATTATACTCGCAATAACAAAATAAATATTGTCTGGCATGCGCACACAAATATCATAAAGTAAATTTTGTAATTATTCTTTTGCAGTAAATTTCTTAGTTTTCTATAAATCTGTTGTTTACTTACTCTTTGTAACATAGAAGAGCAAAGTCAAAATCATTAATGTTCAAATTAAATACTAGCCTCCGCCCGCGGCTTCACCCGTGCATAAACAGACCGGGTGTTGTGATATAGACTCGCAGATTACATTACCACCTTTTTGACGTCGCCGTCATCGAGTCTAAATGTATCATCTATCACCGTTCGAATGTCCCCTGTAAAAACGTTTCTGACGTCATCACAGTAAGCTGGGTAAACACCCTAACAGCCATTTTATTGGGTCATAGCAATAGCCATAACTAGCCCAATAGCAATAATAGTTAATAGTCCTGCGCGTGGGTATTAATTAGTCGAAGACTGCCGCTTGGATAAAAGGATGTAACTTAGATTTGAAGCGTCTTATTCATAAAAATTTACAAACGCTTTATAATCCTGTTTTAGTTAAAGTATGCTTTTTTTTTTATATGAGAGGGCGGCAAACGAGCATGTGGGTCACCTGATGGAAAGCAATCACCGCCGCCCATGGACACCCGCAACACCAAAAGGGTCACAGATGCGTTGCCGGCCTTTGAGGAAGGTGTCCACCCCAGAATAAGTAGGGCAGCCTGAGCGATGAGGGATTCTTCAGCACTAATAGTGCTGGTACCCTCCTGGGGTACTAACTCTTTAAATACCGCTACCATTCTGGAGAGAGACTAGAAGGTGGGCCTCCGGCGCCCTCGCTCACCGGACGAAGCGCAGTGGCAAAATGCCACTACTCAGACGTCGGTCTTCTGCGAGAGGGTGGTACTTCCCCGGTCGAGCCGGCCCATTCATGCTGCAAGCTAATAGCTTACAGCGTGGCTCTACCACTACAATGCTTTGTCTCTGTCGTTCATAAGGAAATGTTGCAATGAAAGAAAGTGGCAAAACGTACTTTAACTAAAACAGGCTTAGAAAGCGTTTGTAAATTTTTATGAATAAGAGGGTTAATCTTTTTAATTTTTTAATTGATTGATATTTTGATGTTCCGTCTCAAAATTCTTAATTGTTTTGGCAACTTTTCCAATTGCCAGAAATTGTTTTACCTTACCATGTCATCAAAGGCTATTTATTATATTCATAGTATGCATTCATATCTAGAGCTTCATTTTCCTT
Source organism: Oegoconia quadripuncta (assembly GCA_949316235.1). Lineage (NCBI taxonomy): Eukaryota > Metazoa > Arthropoda > Insecta > Lepidoptera > Autostichidae > Oegoconia > Oegoconia quadripuncta. The sequence goes on along the minus strand of OX438741.1, from coordinate 2,884,689 downwards.
TGCCACATTAGATAATTGTCAATATACTGCCGGGAGGAAAAATCTAAAAATTTGAAAAATGAGACAAAGTTTTGTAGAGTGTTGTACGGAACACTGTAATTTGTTTAGTTATGATTTGTTACTCTTGATGCAGATCCTACATCACAGTATTAGTGATTTTTTTTTTTTACTTTTATTTCATATGTATGTAATGTCTTCTCGCAAGATGGTAATTGTCCTGTACAATGCACTGTATGGACGATAATAGCATAGAGTTTAAAAACCATGTACAATTTTAAAACCAATCACCAATATTGCTATACCAAAAGGTTGCGGGTTCGAATCCCGCTAGGGGCATATGTTTGTGTGATGAATACGGACATGTGATGTTTTCATTTATAATAAGTATTTATTTACAAAAGAAAAAATGTATTTATATAGTATATCAACCATCTGGTATCCACAACACAAGCCTATAGTTGCTTACTGTGGAACTAGATGGCGCTGTGTGTAGGTCTAAGGATATTTACTTATTTATTAATATCCAACCATGCCCTTAACAAACAGGGTTGTTTTTTCTATTATATTCTATATTTACTTATATTATATTTTAACCATCTCCGTGGCTCAATGTAAACAACATTGGGTTTACGATTCGGAGGTCGCGGGTTCGATCCCCAGTGGGGTACATATTTAGTACTCGGTTCGGTTGGTGGTAGGGCATTTTAAATGTCCGCCTGGCTAGCTACCACCATCTTATGTAAATCTGCCGCCAAATAGCAATATTAATAATATTGTTGTGTTTCGTTTATCAGAGATAAGATAACCAGTTCCCGAAATAAGATGGGATAAGAATTCCCCTCATCTTCACTTAACATAAGGTGTGATTGAGGTCAAGAGCATAAAAAAAAATTATGTGAAAACAGTCAGTGGTAGTGTAGATTTTTTACGAAAATTTTGTTTATTTTGGAGTTATACCTTTTTCGTCGCCGTCCTAATAGTTAGCAGTTTAAATATCAGATAACTAGTTGTCTTGTGGGGAAATAAAGGTTAATTTACAATCACCCCACAAGGTGGTCGAGGTTAGCATAAGTTTTTAGGTAAAATCAATAATATTCGACGAAACTAATCTATTTGGTACCGGCCAAGACGCCAATACAATAAAGACAATTCGCCAGTAGGCCGGCAGGGTGTATTATTTTCTTTATCTACTTCTGTCGCTAGGAATAAATAAATTATAGAAATTTTATCATCATGTAACTATATATTAGGTCCTTACCCATGAAATTGGCGTTTTGTATGAAGAATTTCATAAAGACTGTTTTCTCCATACAACATTTTTGATTTTTTTTGGGAACGGCAAATCCAAATTAAGCTAAACTTTGTGTGTATTATCGGATAACATTAAGTTAAGTATAGGCAGCGTTAATTTTTAAAAGTAACCGCTTTATAAAAGTTTCAGCGAATCTAAGAAATGATTATGGGAAGTACATGAAAAGAGATCTGTTAATTTTCTTTTTATTATGTGATTTAGCCCAGAAATTAAAAATATTTCATGTGAAATCTTGAAAGAATATTCCATTTTCCAAATGAAAAACAAATTTGGATATAGCTTTGAAACTCGCAGGAATTGGTACATATGATTAACGAAGAAAATAACTCCAATTTCATAGGTGAAGATACAATATATTAGAATTTATAATTGGGACCGACTACCATAAAACGTTATTTGCTACAAAAAGTGAGCATGGTGGCGCTGGTATCCCCGAAAATGGCACGGTGACTTCTACAGTTATGTTAGGTCATTACATTGAAAATGAATATTCATCACTGACAAAAATAAATAGCTGAATAGTAGCTACATCAAAAATAGCCAAACTTTTAAATTTTGTTAATATAGTTAAACTGATTACTATTACTTAAAATGTGAACTAATATTTATTAAAATAAGTAAGAATACTCGTTTAGTTAAGCGGATAAAATGTCTTGTCTTAGGACAATACATAATTATACATTTGCTGTAACATCTAAAGTGTCATTCTTTGGAACTTGCTATGTAAACGGAAGACGATAAACAAATAAATAAATAAATAAATGAATGAATGAATGAATGAGTGAATGAATAAATAAATAAATAAATAAATTAATAAATATCCTTAGACATACACACAGCGCCATCTAGTTCCACAGTAAGCAACTATAGGCTTGTGTTGTTGATACCAGATGGTTGATATACTACTTATATATTTTTTTTATATAAACAAAAACTTATTATAAATGAAAACATCCATAACTCAGGTACAATTATGTCCGTATTCACCACACAAACATATAGGGATTCGAACCCGCGACCGCGACACCGAACGATCTCATATCTCTCTCGTACCTACTTGTTTTTTTACTTTCAGTATTGTATAATTCGATAACGTTTGACATAAGTAAAGGAGTAAGTATGAGTCTTGCCCATCACTAGTAAATTCATCAGTCACAGACAATTTCAATGTGGCTGTTTGTTTAAATAGTTAGCAAGTTCCTTAGAATGTTAGTTTACACTGGGTTAGGCATGTAACGTGGATGCCAAGAATTCCATAACAGACAAACAATTTTACTGGTCATTACAACGTTATAAGTAACATCTGTTAATTAGATTTAGGGAGATAGACCTGAATGCGGAGCCAACAAATCCCGGCAGTCGCATATCAATCTCCGGCCGGCGTGTGCGTTTTTGAAAAACTGCCAATAACTTCTATTTCACTAACCTAATATGCCCTATTTTTTCCTTACGGTAAAAAAACTCATACAGTATAATAACGATTCAACAAGTTTATTAAGTTATTACAAGCGCTTTACTCAGCGTCCGATGAAGTTTACCACAGACTATTATTTCCAATGTTCTGGCACCCAGTATCAAGCTGTCCCAGACTTGAGAACTAAACTAAACATTACAAGTTCATGATGCGTTTAGTCTCTCGGTAACTGATTGAAACATACGGGATTGCAGGTCATTCTCACGTATTGGACATTTCAGACCTATGACGTACTTCTAAACGACGAATATAATAAGGTCTTTAAAAATGCTTCACTTAGACGTTGCTAATTGGACATAAATAAATCTTTAATAATAAATAAAAATAAATATCTCTGCACGAATACGCAGCGCCATCTAGGTCCACAGTAAGCAACTAAGGCTTGTGTTATGGATACCAGATGGTTGATATACTACATAATTTTTTTTTATATAAATAAAAACTTATTATAAATGAAAACATCCATAACTCAGGTACACATGCCCGTATTCATCACACAAACATATAGGGATTCGTACCCGCGACCGCGACACCGAACGATCTCAGATCTCTCTCGTACCTACTTGTTTTTTTACTTTCAGTATTGTATAATTCGATAACGTTTGACATAAGTAAAGGAGTAAGTATGAGTCTTGCCCATCACTAGTAAATTCATCATTCACAGACAATTTCAATGTGGCGGTTTGTTTAAATAGTTAGCAAGTTCCTTAGAATGTTAGTTTACACTGGGTTAGGCATGTAACGTGGATAGAGCTTATCTTTAATGATAGGCGATCCTCTGCCCCCCTACCCTGCGGGGCCTGGGTGGCGATCCGGGGGGATCACCGCCCACACATAGGCCCCGCGAGAAGGCGCGCGCGGTGTTTCCGCGCGCCTTCTAGAGGTGGCTGGACCAGGCGATTCCTCCCTGCTCCAGCCTAGAGGTGGGCCTGCCGCCGCTGTTGTTCGGCGGCGGGCATCGCGCTGGCGTGGCTGCGGACGAATACCAGATGGTACACGTGGCCACGCCGCACAGGCGCGCGCGAAGGAACACCCAGGAGTTTTTAGTCGGTAGGCCGGCACCTTCTGTGCCGGAGTCCGACATAATCCGCCCCCCTCCCCCGAGGAGGGCGGATAAGCATGAGCGTTTCTCCTGGTAAAAAAAAAAAAAAAAAAGGCATGTAACGTGGATGCCAAGAATTCCATAACAGAGAAACAATTTTACTGGTCATTACAACGTTATAAGTAACATCTGTTAATTAGACTTAGGGAGATAGACCTGAATGCGGAGCCAACAAATCCCGGCAGTCGCATATCAATCTCCAGCCGGCCTTTTCCTTTTTTGAAAAACTGCCAATAACTTCTATTTCACTTACCTAATATGCCCTATTTTTTCCTTACGGTAAAAAAACTCATACAGTATAATAACGATTCAACAAGTTTATTAAGTTATTACAAGCGCTTTACTCAACGTCCGATGAAGTTTACCACAGACTATTATTTCCAATGTTCTGGCACCCAGTATCAAGCTGTCCCAGACTTGAGAACTAAACTAAACATTACAAGTTCATGATGCGTTTAGTCTCTCGGTAACTGATTGAAACATACGGGATTGCAGGTTACCAGGTGGAAGGAGACGAGGTCATTCTCACCTATTGCACATTTCAGACCTATGACGTACTTCTAAACGACGAATATAATAAGGTCTTTAAAAATGCTTCACTTAGACGTTGCTAATTGGACATAAATAAATCTTTAATAATAAATAAAAATAAATATCTCTGCACGAACACGCAGCGCCATCTAGGTCCACAGTAAGCAACTAAGGCTTGTGTTATGGATACCAGATGGTTGATATACTACATAATTTTTTTTTATATAAATAAAAACTTATTATAAATGAAAACATCCATAACTCAGGTACACATGTCCGTATTCACCACACAAACATATAGGGATTCGAACCCGCGACCGCGACACCGAACGATCTCATATCTCTCTCGTACCTACTTGTTTTTTTACTTTCAGTATTGTATAATTCGATAACGTTTGACATAAGTAAAGGAGTAAGTATGAGTCTTGCCCATCACTAGTAAATTCATCAGTCACAGACAATTTCAATGTGGCGGTTTGTTTAAATAGTTAGCAAGTTCCTTAGAATGTTAGTTAAATACATTCTTTTTTTGTAAATAATATAAACATCTATAACTCGGGTACACATGTCCGTATTCGTCATACAAACATAGGTATGCCCCTAGCAGGATTCAAACCCGCGACCTTTTGGTATAGCAGTCATCGTTTCTAACCACTACACCAATCAGGTCGTCGTCAAGTCTGACTTTAGTCTCCAATAAATCTCCTTGACGTCGCAAACTGTTCAATCGAGGGTCATGTTTTGGTTTAAATTTCGTCATCCCAAGACGTCACAATTTGGTTTCAAATAAGTCGAATGAAAGGTCGTTTTTGGGTAACAATTAATTGGTATTTGTGTGACGTCTATGAATGACGTATTTTTCCCGTGACGTTTTAACTTTAAGTCAGGCACCGTCAGATGTCACTTATGTCAGTGATCGACTTCAAACTATCGTTTCTTTGACGTAATATTCCTATCTAGGTTACCTTAGAAAAATAAGTGTTTTCATAAAGTATCTCTTAGGGTTCCGTAATCAATAAGTTAAAGCGCAATTTCTTTGATCAAGTGAAAGAAAAGGTGAATATCGTATCGTACCAAGAGGCTAATTCGAGAGCGGAAAGCAGAGGGACGTGGTCATTACTCCATCGACAAGAGCATAGCTCTTTAACTATAGAATATTTAAAAAAATATTGATAAAAACGGCCTCTTCTTTGTATAATCATGAATTCTGGAAAATAACCCCCAAGAAAGCTGTTTAGGTATTATTCTCGAATGCAGATCAGAGCATTTTTTATATATTCTGCATTTAAAAAGAAATCCTTGTTTACCCAATAGCTCCCATTGGACGAAATAAACCGTCTTAACGACTGTCTACAATTGAGAACATTGGGACCTAGGATTTGACGTGCCCAACGAAGCACTAATTTTAACTTTGCGTAACTTTGATAATCGAAAACAAATAGTGAATGCATTTAGGCAACAGACAGACAGAATACCCTCCCGTATTATTACAAACTCTGTTAAAGTCTTATGAGACTTAGCATCAGATCTTTATGTTGTTACTTAGATGCTTAGAGAGTATTTGCATAACTTGAAACAAGGAATATGACAGGTTATAATCGGCTGATTCACATTGAATGGAATTCTGAATGAAATATGAAAATGACTCGTATGATACTTTATAATTGAAGCAATTATTTCAACGTAAAATACACAATATCATTTGTTGAATATCAATTCGTTATAACGACCGATTGATGTAGTGGATAGTGAACCTGTCAGCCAAACCAACGGTTGCGGGTTCGAATACCGTGAGGGTTAATTTACGTTTATGTGATAAATACGACTTCGACCTCATCTTCACTTAACATCAGGTGTGATTGAGGTCAAGTACGAGCCCGTCCTGCATAAAAAAAAGAAAAAAATTATTCCCGAGTCATGGATGTTTACATAAATATTTATGTATGTTTATCCGTTATCTAGTATCCAAATCGCAAATACGTTTATGAAAATAATGTTTATAATATGTGTACAATATTGTATAACAATCTGCCTGATGAACTAAAATTAGTTAATGACAAAATACAATGGCTTCAGGCAAAGTGTTTCTATGATGTTAAGGAATATTTAAATTATCAGAATGCTATGTAAATAGTCACAAATCATATTTTGCACGTCTGTATGCAGATTGAATACATGATTCCTAAATGTCTTATCAGACCTTATAAACTGTATTCTGGCAAATAAATAATTCCTTTCTTTCTTTCCATAGTAGGTACACGCTTTGCTTAGTTTAGGACTAGATGATTGTGTCCGAAATATTGACATTTTTTTTTTTTTTTTTTTTTTATATGAGAGAGCGGCAAACGAGCATGCGGGTCACCTGATGGAAAGTAATCACCGCCGCCCATGGACACCCGCAACACCAAAAGGGTCACAGATGCGTTGCCGGCCTTTGAGGAAGGTGTAGGCTCGTTTCTTGAAGGTTCCAATGTCGTACTCGTTCGGGAATACCGCTGCCGGAAGTCCGTTTGTCATTTGTCATTGAAAGACATTTGTCATAAAATAAATATAAGTAGTTTATACATCATCATCCAGTAAACATCCCACTGCAGGGATTCCATCCCATATAGGCCTTCCCTCGTACATGAGGGGGGTTTTTTTTTTTTTTAATCTTTATTTATGTTTAGGGACTTTTGTCTACATTTAGACATGTCAGTCCCATTGTCTCCCTAGTTTGCATACATTTAGTTAGCTGGACAAAGTTACGGAGGGGTACCCCGAAGTGCAACTAAATTACAAATCAATCTCGCCGCCTCTGACTATGGGTCTGCTAAAATGCTATGAATAATGCCAATATCGAAAAGATTGATTTACAATTTGCTCACCAGAGCATCCCTTTCCCTTTGGTTCTTGACACATTCCATCAGCAGATGTTGCACATCATCGACCGTACCACAAACATCGCAATTGGGAGAGTCCGCTTTCCTCATTAGATGTGCAAACCAGCCAGAGGGATAGTGTCCCGAACGCAATCTAAACAATGTTTTCAAATAAGGTCTACTAATCTGGGCTCTAATGAACCATGGCACTCGAGGAGGCTGACTTTGCAGAGTTCTGTACCAAATACCTTTTTCCCTCGTACATGAGGGGGTATGGCCCATAGTCCAATACGCTGGTCCAATGTTTGACCTGTTTAGTGTAGTGATTAGAAACTCTGATTGGAATACAAATAGGGGCATATGTTTATATGATGAATACAGACATGTGTTCCCGAGTTATGTCTGTTTTTCATTTATATATTTATTTATTTACGAAAAAAAAATGTACTTGTGTAGTTTGTCAACCATCTAGTATCTATAATACAAGCCTAGTTGCTTAGTGTGGAACTAGTTGGCGCTGTGTGTATATGCAAAGATATTTATTTTTATTTATTTATTTATTTAATGAGGGTTGGGAGTAGTTTATACAATAGAATTTTAACCGCCTCCGTGGCTCAATGTAAATAACATTGGGTTTAAGATTCTGAGGTCGCGGGTTCGATCCCCAGCGGGGTACATATCTAGTACTCGGTATGGTTGGTGGTAGGGCATTTTAAATGTCCGCCTGGCTAACTACCACCATCTTCTAAATCTGCCGCCAAACAGCAATGTTAATAGCATTGTTGTGTTCCGGTTGTCAGAGATAAGTTAGCCAGTTCCCCAAATAAGATGGGGTTTCCGGGTCAGTACGCTACCACCTTCGGCCTCATGTTCACTTAGGTGAGATTGAGGTCAAGTGCTAACCCGTTGTGCATAAAAAAAAACCAATCCAATAAAAGAGTTATACCTGTTTTTTTTTAAATGACATCCCTTCCCCCGTTTAGAAAACAGAAGCTTAGGAAATGTAAATTCTATTTTAAATGTAAGTATACCCTGGTATATATACAAAATAAACAACCATTGACTAAGAATAAAGACACTTTTTAAATTAGGCAGGTTTAAAAAACGCGTTTCATATCTCCTTAAGCCTATTCAGAGGAACTTCTAAATTAAGAAAGTTCTTCAAATCAATTTCATGTAAATTCACTTTTACCAATTCAATCGTAAATTCGAGGATTATCTGTGGTGATAAGGCGGGAGACCTGTCGGTGAAATATTTAAAATTTAAAAATATGTATAAGTTTAAAAAAAGTATTTGTAAAAAAAATTATGTCATGTCAGAATCTACTCGCAAATGTATCTCTGTCGAACACAAGTGGTCACCTGCATAGCCCAATAGGAGTATGTACATTTTGGGGTCTAACTTTCCATTATCTTAAAGTTACTAACTTATTGCACATGGATTTAGTGATTTAGATAAATTAGAATTAGTAATAGAATAAAACTATTTTCTAAGAAACCGGTAATAGTTAACGACCTTGTTTTGTGTAGTGGTTAGAAACTCTGACCACTATACCAAAAGGTCGCGGGTTCGAATCCCACTAGGGGCATATGTTTGTATGATGAATACGGACATGTGTACCCGAGTTATGGATATTTTCATTTATAATACGTATTTATTTACAAAAAAAGATGTATTTATGTAATATATCAATCCTCTGGTATCCACAACACAAGCCTATAATTGCTTAATGTGGAACTAAATGGCATTGCGTGTATGTCCAAGGATATTTATTATTTAGTTAAAAAACCAACTAATTTATGTCATCGCTAAGATAAATATGTATGGATATATATTATTTAGTTATTATTGTGTTTCATCACATTCAGTATAAATGTTTTTCATACTTTAAGATAACACTTCTGTAATGCAGAACTTTCAGATGTACTAAACAATTAGGAAATTATTTGTCCTAACCCACACTATACTTTGATAGACAGAGAAAAAGTGGAGCAAGCGCCTGAGTTAGTGTTCACGGTAGCGGTTCACTGTTTACAAGAGATGGTAAGTGTGAGAAGGACATCGAAAGAAGAGTGAATGCTGGAAATCAGGTAAATGGAGCACTGCATGCCTTTATGAGGAGCCAAAATGTGTCCAAAAATGCTCGTCTGGCTGTTCATGGCGGGGTGCTGGTTTCAACACTGACTTACGAGAGTGAATGCTGGGTATGGCAAAAGAAGAATGAAAGTAAAATAAATGCAGTGGAAATGAGATCATTGAGAAGTATGAATGAGGAGACTTTGAAAGGTAGAATCAGGAGTAGTGTAATTAAGGAGTTAAGCAGTGTGAATGAAGACGTAGTGACAAAGATTGAAAAAGGTATGCGGAGTTGGTTTGGACATGTGGAGAGGATGAATGAAAGATGACTTACGAAAGAGATATACAAAGCGAATGTGGATGGTTGTGTTGGTAGGGGAAGACCACGGCGAACGTAGCATGATCAAATCGGGGACGTCTTAAAGAAAGGCCAAGTCAAGAGTACCCTAAACCGACGAGCATGTATGAACAACCTTATGAAAGTGAAAGAGTAGTGCGTCAGGATCGTAGCAAGTGGAAGTCTGTGGTCTCTGCCTACTCCTACGGGAAACTGGCGTGACATTATGGATGTATGTATGCACACTACACTTACTATTGAATTCCGTGCTGATAGGTTTACATGGAAGAGATCCCTGTTAGCGATAAGACCGCCTAATTTGTAGTTTCTTGTTCCTTCCTTAGTTAAACAATAAAGCATATTTAACTTGATAATAAACTCTTCTAACTATATTCTGAAGAAACAAAATATCTAATTTATTTTCTCTTAAAATAGTTTGTTGAATCGTAACATTGGCTTCGGGGTAATCTCTCAAAAATAAAAAGAAGTTATTGATCGATTTTTTAGAAAATATTTATCGCAATGGTTATGTATCAAGTTGAAATCAATAAAATAGTAAGTTTTATAGTCCTGCAGAATTTTTAAAATACCTTGTTCTGTTGTACCCAATTCCGACGGGCATAATGGTTTCAAAAGGCAACATGATCGATGTGATACTGACAAGCGAAGAACTGTGGCTACAGATCAATGTGCTCATCATATGGATTATGAAGTGCAAACAGAAATGATAGCGATTAGAGGAACAGAGGGAACTGGAAATACTGGCTCTGCTAGTATAACCACTGATAATTTGCCCGAAGCATTAATTAAGAGTCCCGGGCAATTCTCTATGGCGGGAATTAGGAGAAGGGAGGTGATTTTAGTTCGTAAGCTGCTGAGATCCTAAGGGGTCTCGGTAAAATCGGGCATGCCATTGCGCACGGATGTAGCGGTATCCATGTGGATTTCCCCCCTGCCCACAAAAAAAAGGACTTTGCACGGCGCCTGCTGAAGGTAGACGATGCCCTACGTGTTTCTATTGCTAGCTTGGGCTTCAGACTAATTAAAGAGAGTTAAAGGTGTGAAGTAGGAAAGAAGTTTCCCACCGCCCTCGGGAAATGGGAATGTGGCTAAATGAATTCAAAATCAGGATCAAGGGACACAGTGGATCAAGGGGCAACGATGTTACGGACAAGTTGGCGAGAAGGGGCTCTGCAATGATGCTTCCTTCAGGAGCTTGGTAGTATTAAGTATTCCCCTGTACGCAAAATAGGCGCACTAAGACGTCCAGTTGCGGAAACCAATCCGCCAACGAATACGAATAGCGGCAAACTTATTACACCCCTCTTTTTGCGTCGGGGGTTAATGAGATCTTACATTTTACGTTGAAGATTCATCCACGCACTCTAAAATAACGAAAAAAAAAATACATAAACATTTTCAAAGGATTTTTATATGAAAAGTTAAACCAACCACAAATAATTCTAATTTCTCCTGCTTGCGTAAAAGGCAGATCCCTCATTGTTACTCGTTGCTATTTATACTGAACAAAACTTTCTTTGAAACACGTTAATTGCACAACACAATTGAATTTTCCCCAAAACCCTATCCTAATCGCTTCAATTTATCCACCGAAATTGATCTATTCAACGTCATAATTCACCAAATTCTTTTCAAATACCCCCTAAACTAACGTAACTTTAACGGCATAACCCGCCCACGATTCAAACCCGGGTGCCCCTTTGACGAGCTCGATTAATCATTGCGCCATAATTACTGGAAAATTCTAAAACGCAATTTTCAAAGGGGTAAGTTTTGGAACATGAGTGATTGTTTGTTTTGAATATACGGGGTGTGTAAATAGTGATCTATTCAACTAAGGAAAGGGTAGAACAGATAATAAACATTAAATATTTGTTAATGGCGTCTTATGTTCCACACATCCATACAGATCCACACAGTTGGCTTTTAAAATTGAAATTTAAATTAATACTCCCCCTCCCCCTGTTTTTGAGCGTCGGTGCAGTGGAGGAAACACAGTCTCCCAATTTGGAAAGTCTAGGTTCCATCCCCAAGCAGACCATGTGAAAACATCGTGAGGAAACCTGCATGCCTGAGAAATAAAATTTTCTAAGGCATATGAAGTCCCCACCCACATTGGGCCAGCGCGACGGACTATGGCCTCTCAATATGAGGAAAGGTGGGTGCAGTGCATACTCTCTCAATATGAGGGTATATCCCTGCAGTGGGATGTTCACAGACTGATGATGATGATGCCTTTTTTATCTTTATTTATTTAAAGAGGGTTTATCTGTAACAGACTATGCCACCCTTATAGGTAATCTAGACTAGAAATATCTTATCTTCTGCATATCGTATTGTAACGGCATATCATATCGAAATATCGTATCTAGCTGATCAATTTTATATAAGTTTCTGGCTTCTCTTGAATTAGGGAGGGACAAGATGCTATTGCACCAACCGACATTGCCAACAAGACTGTTTCCAATATGAAACCTTTCGGCTTCGGTTCGGACACACTTCACCATAATATATAAAATCCTTCACGATCTTCGGACCACTAGGCGTGGGGAGGGATTCCACTCGTATATATGTAGTTAATATACTGAACATTCGCACTAAGAAGTACGACTAAGAACGACGACGACGACATCATCCGAACAGCCAAGGCATGGAACTCCTTTCCGGCGTCAGTCTTTCCTGAATCCTACAGCCTTGGGATCTTCAAGAGCTGAGTGAATAGGCATTTACTGCGATCACGTGCTTCATCTTTGACCACATGGTCACTTTCCATCAGGTGAGGTTGTGGTCAAACGAGAATGCAGTCAATCATAAAAAAAACGATTCCACACAGTCAGGGGATGGTATTTTTCCCGTAAGGTATTCAAAACTATTCAATGAAATGAGTCCAGATCGAAGCCTTACGGCTGTAAATACCATGGTTTTGCACGTAGACAACATCGAACCATGATATGGAAAATAGGTTGGGTTTGCACTCGTATATTTCTAGAATATTCTAATTTTATTTTTTTATTTTCAAGGTTTACCAACAATTGTTTACACCAAGACATGCAATACACATTAAGTAAACTGATACCGTTAAGTGTAACAATCAGTAACAGGTAAGCACTAACAATATTATATTTATAACAACTAATTAATGATTAATTCAACACTTCAGAAGTTCTTATATTATTCTAAGATTTTAGTGTTTTAGAGAATCCAAATCTGCTCTGTAGAACTAAGCAATGACAACTAAGCATGTGTGCGTTTGCGTGTGCGTGTGCGTGTGTGTGTGTAACAAATATTGTGTAAGATTTCGCCGCAAACCGGTAGACACCTTTATATTTACCCATTCCTCTGCCTATTACTTACAATAGAAAAATTCAATCAAAATTAATCAATTCGTTTTCGAACTTCGACCCGTTATAATTTCCGCAAAAGAATATTGAGAAAAAAATCACAAAATAAGTCGCAGGATGGCTATAAAATCAATTATTTGACAAGTCATTCTGTCTCAAATCAATTATCTGATATTCGCCCTGCGCAGTAAATGCATTGCAAATTGGATTTCAGACTGAATCATTGCATCCTCTAAAAACATACGGGACGAAACTGTTGCAAATGACGTCGAGAAATTGTCAGTTGGCTCTTTCATCAGTGTCAGACGTGAATTGAATGAAGTGTAAACGGCGAGCGGGATAGGAAAAGAAACTAGATAGGTCCAACTCTTGCTCTTCGTAGAACAGCAGGAAACTAACGTCACGATCACATACAAGTTCAATTCAATTCAATTCAATTCAATTTAATAATGTGAAACACAGGTATAAAAGATGTTAGTAAATATTATGGTATAAGTAACACTGTGATCTACCATTTTGGCATACAAAAAAATGGTTAGTTATTTATCTAAGGTAGGTACATAGGCTTATCTAAGATGGTAGGAAATTTTTGCAAAAAAAAAAAAAAAACAAAATATATTACAGTAGATACCCATTAGCTTAGTTTCGAATATTAATATTATAATTCCATGTCAATTATTAAGGACAATGTTAAAATTGTAAAATACGATTGAAATTGGTAAATAAAAATGTCAAATTGAAATGAAATTAGATTAAAATTACATAGTCATGGAATATTTAACATGAATTATATTTAGTCATTCATACATTATTCAACACATAGAGTCAATAATAATATAACAAGTCAAATAGTAACTCAATGCAAATTAACAACTACAAATTTAAAATAGGTGCTGTTTTCCCGCTCAGAAGCAACCAGAAACAATCAAGCAGATTTAACATTCAAGAAATCTTTAATGGAATAACAAGACACGGCTTTTAATAGATTTTGATGACATTTAGCAAACACAGTGTAACGGTGTCGTTCTTTTGAGGATTGGTACCTAAAATCAACATTCTTTAGATCAACTTTTATTATATCAACACCAATAGGTCAACAGTGTAACAGGTCAACCATTTATTGTATCAATAATTTATTATATCAATGGTTCATTAGATCAACAGATTATTTTGTCAACAATTAACTACATCAACTGTTTACGAGTTCAAATAGGTGTCATTAAAGGTAATAATACGTAGTCAAGTTAATGAATAGATTTCTAAAACGGAGCGATTCGCTACACTTCTACCATCCACATCCTGGCTCCATCATCAGACCAGCTCCAAGATACCAAATTATAGTATTGTCATGAGAATATATACAAAGTTTCATTTCGATACGACAATTTGAAGTAATTTTAAATTAACTTTTAAGGTTTGATTACATTGTTAGTTACAAGTGAAGCAAATAAAAGCGAGATAAAAACCAAAAAACCCGACAGCTATTTTGTATTTTGCGGACGCCATGTTGGATTTATCCTATGAAACTCCGGGTACCAAGACGAATCTAACGACACCATGCACTTCGAAAACGGTCAAGCCGTTTATCCTACAGGATGCGCCAAAGAAAAGAAAGGAGCATACATAATACATCCGAAAAACATTACCATCCTTGCTTGAGCATTTACCCTTCCCGGGTAAATAGGAATTTGGATAAAACATAGCGTCGGAAATTGATGAAATACGTTGCCGTGAATTTGCAAATATAGTCGCGCAGCTTCATAAATTGATGTAGAGGTGGCTTCAGAAATGAGAATTTTTTTTACCTTTGCTATTTATTCGACGGCCGACAATTTGTTCAGTTTATCCATATTTTATTGCTGAAGTGTAAATGATAATAAACCTAATAATTTACCTGTGGAAATCAGTTTTATTTGTCTTATCGTAGTTAAAGCTGGTACATCCTAAAACGATAAGAAAAACCGACCAAGTCGGGCTAGGATCTGTAGTTGTCCTCACAATATGCGGACTTAGAAGAGGGCTTTTTTTTTTTTTTTTTTTTTATTGAAGAGGTGGGCAAACGAGCAAGAGGCGCACCTGATGGTAAGTGTCACCGCTGCCCATAACCATCTACGGAAACGGAAGATCCGCAGTGGCGTTGCCGGCCTTTAAGGAAGGAATATGCTGGCTTCTTGAAGGTTCCCAGATCGTATCGGTTCGGAAAGACATCCGCTGGGAGCTTATTCCAAAAAGTAACGGTACGTGGAAGGAAATGTCTACTGAACCGCACCGTGGTGGATTTCCAACTGTCTAGGTGGTGTTGGTGGAATTTAAGTTTATGCCTAGTAGTGCGATGATGGAACTCAGCAGCAGGAATCAAACCGAACAATTCTTTGTTGTTTGATAAATAATTATCAAAGCAAAAAATTAGTTTTTGGACTATTACTCATTAACCTGTAAAACCTACTTACCTGTAATAGTTTCCTTGTACTTCACTATTGTTTTACTGCCGTTTAGCTTGTTTGGGGAGACGACACTTGACACTAACAGAAATTAGCATTTTAAAGCCTGTTTAAGATAACCTCTAATATATTCCAACGACACCCCACTCGATGGGGTATTAAAATAAAAGCAAATTCATCCCCGACTAATTGGATTGGATGTACCCTAAAAAAGTTGTTTTCATGATTCCGCTAGGAGGCATTTGTTTGGTTTGCTTTATATGATAAATATACGTGGGCATGTGTTCTCGAGTTATGGAAGTTTTCTTTTATAATATGTAGGTATTCATTTAATTAGTGTAGTATATCAACCATTGTTATCCATAATAATACAAGTTTAGTTGCTTAGTGTAGAACTAGATGGCGCTGTGTGTATCTCCACGTTATTTAAGATTTCGTTTAAAAAAAATAATATCTAAATATAGAGTAGGCTTGTCAGAATGTAGAATTAAAAAATAATTCATCGTAACAATAAAAAAGCTTCAAATATTTCCTGAATCATATTTTTCCTGTTCGAATAACAAAATGAAAGAAGATGGCAGACAATTATGTAGGGTTGGCGATCGGCATTTTTCGGAAGGAAGCAATTTTGTGGTTTCATAAAAAAAAATCAATAAACAACGATTACGGTCACGCCAATTTCTCGTAGGTGTAGGCAGAGACCACAGACTTCCACTTGCTACGATCCTGACACACCGCTTTTGCTTCATTCACTCTCATAACATTGTCAACTGTTAACTTGGCTTTTATTTAAGAGGTATTTGACCATATTACGTTCACCGTGGTCATCCCTTACCAACATTACCATGTACATTTGCTTC
Source organism: Oegoconia quadripuncta (assembly GCA_949316235.1). Classification (NCBI taxonomy): domain Eukaryota; kingdom Metazoa; phylum Arthropoda; class Insecta; order Lepidoptera; family Autostichidae; genus Oegoconia; species Oegoconia quadripuncta. The sequence goes on along the minus strand of OX438741.1, from coordinate 2,868,332 downwards.
GTATATCTCTTTCGTTAGTTTTCTTTCATTCATGCTCTTTACATGTCCAAATCATCTCAGCATACATTTTCAATCTTTGTCACTGCGTCTTCTTTCACACTGATTTTTGTTTCTATGACATATATAAATGTATCTTCCTTATTTAAACAATGACGTGTATTAGATTAATTGATTGACTGATTAACCCTACTTACTTACTTTGTGTGAGAATCAGTAAATATCATTTATTTATTATAATTTTATTTGTTTAATTTACATGCGGGTTTATAAAATATGTCTGTGGGTAACCCTACTAATAGATACAATGTACTGTAAGTATTGGATATATGTAACACATAATAAAACACACAACAATATAATAAAGCCAATGACGTTAGCAATATATAGAAGCCATTCGTCTTGGAAGTAGGTCGAGCAGGTAACGGAAGTGTTGGAGCTCCAGTTATAGCGGATAAGTTACCAACACGCCTATCAAGAAAAGTAGTCATGATAGATGTGTTGGTTGAAGTCTGTGGAGTAGTTGAGGATGTCCAACACCTGTTGATGGAATGTGCTATAAACCGAAATGAAAGATATACGCTGATGAGACAATTAAAGCTGAGTCAATACGCTGTAGGTTTGGCGCAATCAATTTTGGGTAAACCAACATCACGACAACGAGTCTTATTTACGGAACTCCCCGTCCTCGAACAACCACATGGAATCTTTAATACCACATGACCACCAACAACATAATAAAAGGCCGCGGTGGAAGCAGCCTTACTCGGAACCCCAAACTTATTTAGTTGACTGCTAATCTCATCTTAAACACCCGGAATGCCATTTGACTTCTTGAGCCTACACCTTCCTCAAAGGCCGGCAACGCATCTGTGACCCTTTTGGTGTTGCGGGTGTCCATGGGCGGCGGTGATTGCTTTCCATCAGGTGACCCGCATGCTCGTTTGCCGCCCTCTCATATAAAAAAAAAAATTTTAGATGAGATGCTGATAAATTGATCTGGCGGACATTTAAAAATGCTCTACCATTACATTGAGCCACGACGACGAACCGAAAAGGCGCTCACAATATTCCATGCTACGTTCCAACTTTAAGTTACGGTTAGCAAAATCCAACTCCGCTATCAGTGGTACCCCACACCTACTCGTATACGACTCGAGCTTCCCTAATGCCAGTATTACTTTCGTTGTATGAGGCCCTACGTATATTTAATTATTCTGAATAATGGCGCCATGAAATGTATTATAATTAAATTTTTCATTGTTATACTTGAATGGGTAGGGTTTGAAAAATCGATATTGTATCGGTAAATTTGCATATTCAAGGTAATACCAAATTCACACTTATTCAATGATGGAACATCTAACCTTTATCTAATTTCGAGATCCGAAATGAAGGATCTGTCCCCGTAGCAAGACATCGTTTGTCGCGCGCGATGTAGGCGTGAGACTGGGCAAGACAAACCCGCAGATTCGAATCCGCAAAGGTAAATACAATATATTCTATATTTATGTACCTATTTATTTAGAGATATTATTAGTTTAAATATTAGGTCCTTACGTTTGTATGAAGAATTTCATTAAGACTGTTTTCTCCATAAAAACATTTTTGATTTTTTTTGGGAACGGAAATTTTAGTCTCTTGCTAATAGATCGAACTTGTATATTATAGGGTGAATTTTTCAAGTGTACCTCCGTATAAATGTGATTCTATGGCACGTGACCGGTAATAAGTATTATGAAACCGATAATAAATATAGCGTTTCAGCACTGAACTAGTATAAAGAGTGTTCTGTTAAGCACATAAATAAACAGCTCTTCGCGGATAAAGTTGAAATCTGTACGCGTTCTATGGTGGCTGTTACGTGATATAATTATTAGGTCCTTACCTATGAAATTGGGGTTTTGTGTGAAGAATTTCATTAAAACTGTTTTCTCCATACAAACATTTTCGATTTTTTTTTTGGGAACGGTAAATCCAAATTTAGCTAAACTTTGTGTGTGTTATCGGATAATAATAATTTATAAAAGTTTCAGCGAATCTAAGAAATGATTATGGGAAACACATGAAAAGAGCTCTGTTCAATTTTTTTTTATTATGTGATTTAGCCCAGAAATTAAAAAATATTTCATGTGAAACCTTGAAATAATATTCCATTTTCCAAATAAAAAACAAATTTGGATATAGCTTTGAAAATCGCAGGAATTGGTACATATGATTAACGAAGAAAAAAAACTCCAATTTCATAGGTAAAGACCCAATATTATTTAGTTATATTAATTATTTTTCAATTTTGTGTAAACACTAGGTATGCCTACCTTGTAAAATTGTTGTGAATATGGTAAAGTTCGCCTTTCGTATATTTGTATTTAATTATTTTTCACGTATTTTCACACTTCAAAAAGTGTGTGCACAGTAAAGTGTTAAAAAAATACAAAAGTGTTAATTTGAGTGTAGGACTGGATACATGAAAATTTCGTACCTACCAAGGCATCATAACTTTGAAGGCATCTATAAATATACCTAGGTAAATACAAAGTTAAGGGAAATAACGAAGTTTGCTTGTTTTCCTTCTGTTGTCTAATGGATGATTTAAAATGATGTCACACTGCAAGATATATGCTATATAGAAAAGATTTTTTTTAATAGTTTCGTAGCTAAACTAAAACCGTTTAGTGCTTCTGTACGTCAGAGTTAATCGGAAACTATAAGCAGAAACATGCTTATTTTATGACAAAAACCTTTCTGTTATTTTATGAAAAAACAAAAAGTCTGAGCGATTTCTTACCTATTTGGAGACTCCACTGAAAACCAGCGTTGTAGTGAACGGCTACAACCCATGCTGAGTTGGAGACCTTTTTGACTCCACCTTAAATTGCGACACCGACAATTAGATGGCAAACACTATGTTAGGTGTTAGTAGGTTTGTATAAATATTTATGTATGTTTATCCATTATCTAGTATCCATAGCACAACTTTCGCTTACTTTGGGACTAGATGATTGTTGTAAGTGTCCGAAAAATATATTTATTTATATATATATTTTATATGAGAGAGCGGCAAACGGGTCACCTGATGGAAGGTAATCACCGCCGCCCATGGACACCCGCAACACCAAAAGTGTCACAGATGCGTTGCCGGCCTTATTTATTTATTTATATATTTATATTTATCTTATAATGTACCCTATTCAAAAGCAAATAAATCATTTGTATTTGTATATTATTTGTATTTGTAAATATAGCGGTAACACACAAGATCATTGGCCTTTACTAAATGGATTTAGAAAAATGCTCCGTCATTTCTGAAAACTCAAAGTTCTCTTTCACTATCTTATAGATCTTGAGAGGACGCGTCTTTTGACATCATTTTCATCCATAACATTTTGTCACTTACGCATGGGCTATCAAAATGGGTTATCAAAAAACCATTCCCAATATTAAAATTGCGTTCATTGAATACAGGCCAATTCTGTACTTAATTCAGATACATGTTCACGTATTGACTAATTGGAAGGGTTGAACTGGGATAAGGGACGGTGATCTCTCCCGAAACTAGTGGGATCACGCAATTAATGACGCTTAAATTTTCATGCCAAATTCCGCTTCGCACTTACATTAATTACTTTCGTAATTTCTTGTTCGCCTGTCACCTGCCACCATGTTTAATATTTCCCACAGTCAACTATGCGCCTCCATTCTCTTGTTAAAGTGTTAAAGGTCGGTTATACATGGAGCTATACATAACTAATCGGAACTATTTGAATTTCGAATGTTATATTTTTTGAAACGACTTGCAACCTGGCTAGTAAACAAAAAAAAAATGCCCACAACCACTCAACACTTCGCGCGTAGCCGGCCGGTGACACATAATAACGGCTTTTTGGCGGGATCTCGGCGAGTGAAGTTACATTTTTCTTTATATATGTATCTTATAATTTGTGCATTCTAACTTTTGAAGCGTAATAATGGCAAAATATTGTGCAGCAAACGTTAGTGTTGGTGTACAAGTGAAAGGAAGTGTAAATTAAAGTGCGTAATGGAGTAAGAAGCCGTCAAAATCTTTTGTAAAGCATTCTGCCACTTTACTGAAGAAGGACTTGACCGTGACTAGAATCTGTATACGCCAAGTATACGACGAATTACTTGTTTTGACTGAGACTGACTTATAAACTGAAGAAATAAGAGAAATAAAATTTTTCACTCGAAACTGGCAGTAATGTCCCTCGACAGTGAGGTTGACTGGTTGCCATCCTCAAAAATAAGAAGAAGAAGACTTGCAATCTTCTTAGTAATAAAAAAAATTGGCGGGAAATCATTTGTCAATTGTTTTTTATCACACATCAAAGTTCTACGTACGCAACGAAAATGGAATTAAGACGAAAAGATTTTAGAGCGATGATTTTTTATGATTTTAAAAGTTCTCTTTCTCCGCAAGACTCTGCCGCTTGTCTTCAAAATGCTTTAGGGAGAGAAGCACCTTGCTTGAGCACCGTGAGGCGATGGTTTGCTGAATTTGAGAGAGGTCGGGTTTCTTTACATGACGAATTTCGTGAAGGGCGGACTTCAACTGCCCTCAACGAAAGTAATGTGGCTACTGTTAAACGGCTAATTGAAGAAAACCCGCTATGGTATTCTACCATTTGTTTACCCAGGGTGTTAGAAAAAGTTCGCGGAGGACGACCAAAAAGCTGCGTTCTCTTACATCATGACATCGTTTCTTCACACACGGCCAACAAAACAAAGTCATTTTTAGCTTCCGAAAAAGTACAACTCGTCACCTATCCCGCACATAGCCCCGACGTAGCACCCTGTGATTTCTGTATTTTCATCATCGCACAGGCAAGCGTCCCACTTGCATAAAGTATGAAAGAAATGATGAATGAAAGAAGAACAAGTATGCGGAATAAAAGTGCGAGAGGCATAGATGATAGAACTGGAATGGAATACAATAGTATAGAATAGGGATAGCACAACAAAGACTCCAACACATATTTTTCAATTATATTTCACTTTTCAATTTTCAATTATATTTGGTATATTGTTATGTAATATATTGTTATATAAATATAATAACATTGTTACTGCCTGCGTCACCTAGGGGGAGAGCCTGGCAATCTGAAAAACAGGTTAATTTCCTAGTTCAGATGTCAGTCTCTCACAAGTGATATAGTATATTTGGGCCTAAATTTTGTAACAGTGCTGATATTTTCTTACTTGTGTGTGAAACAATAAAGATTATTATTATTATTATATAAAGATTATTATTATATTGGAGGAGTAATAAAGAAAAAAAAAAAAAAAAAAAAAAAAACAACTCCGAAGAGACAGTGATAACGCTCAATCAGCACATAGAAAACATGCCTTAACATATGTGGTCCTCCTGTTATAAAAAAATGGTTCGATCGCATGAAAAAAATGTTTAAAATGTAAAGGAGAGTATTTTGAAAAGCAATAAACATAATATTTTGGTTATAAGATGTTGTTTTTTTAAGTTACGCAAAACCTTTAGTGTGACCTACGTATGAAAACGTCGGTTAAGACGCGATCTCCCAACCAATGAGTTTTTAAATTTAATTTAATTACTTATGTGCATTTATCCAACCGCTCTTAAAAGGTGAAGGAAAACATCGTGAGGAAACCTGCATGCCTGAAAAATTAAAATCTTAAGGCATATGAAGACTCCAACCCGCATTAGGCTAGCGTGGTGGACTATGGCCCATACTCCCCTCATTATACGAGAGAAGGCCTATATCCCTGCAGTGGGATGTTTACGGGATGAATGATGATATAAAATCGGGATTTATCGCTCCAACCTTCAACTGGCAATAATATTTCAGGGATGTAGAAGGGTATATCGAATGACACTACCCCGAAAAACGTTTGACTGAAGAACGAACGAAGCCGAGTACATTGCGGAGTTTGTTCATCGTTAAATTTTTTCATTATAACCAACTCCGCAATGTACTCGGCTTGCGATCAAACGTTCTTCGGTCAAACGTTTTTCGGGGTATTGTAATTCGGTTTACCATAATACATGCATATTTCAGACACTTTTTTTAAGCACAATGGTTACCACCACAGACCAGAGGCACTCAAACTGTGCTCCGCAGAGCCTCTGTGACCTTTAACGTACTTTACCAGGTACTTTTGGTACTTTACCATGCTCAGGTTCGCTCGTGCATGGAATACTGCTGTCACCTTTGGAATAGTTCAGCCAAGTACCAGCTGGCTGCACTCGATTCTGTGGAACGACGTGCCAAAAGACTCTTTGGTGACCATTCGAACACTGCTAAATTTCAGAGCCTCGAACACCGTCGCAAGATCTCTCAGTCTTTTACAGGATGCACTTTGGTGAGGGTACGTTGGAATTGCACAATCTTAATCCACCATCGCCATTTCATCTTCGGAATACTAGGCGTGGGGAGGGATTCCACCCGTATGTAGTTAACATATCGAACATTCGCACTAAGCGGTTTCAAGTTTCATTCACACTGTTCATTCACAATGCGAACAGCCAAAGCATGGAACTCCCTTCCAGCGTCAGTCTTTCCTGAGTCCTACAACCTTGAGACTTTCAAGAGCAGGGTGAATAGTCATGTACTGAGATCACGTGCTTCATCTTCGGCCACATCGTCACTTCTCATCAGGCGAGATTGTGTTCAAACGCGTATCCAGTTAACCATAAAAATAGTCTTTTCCGAGTTTTAAATAAAAGACTTCAATGACACCGACATTGTTGACCAAAAAGAACATTACAGAATTTCTTAAAATGATCACAGTTGTTCTTTCGGTACGTTAAAAGAATAGTACCAGCAGTCTCTTCCCGTGGGTGTCAGAAGCGAGTAAGGGACTTTTCACAAAACATCTATACATTTGCACGTTTCAACGGCGATGGACTAACGTGTTACGTGTGCATTTCTGTTTATTTCGAAAGGTCAACCGTTGATGTTCTTTCAAGCATCAAACTTTTATTGTTTGGAACACTCAAACACTAATGTTTGGGATATCTCTGACCACCCCATTTGGAATAAAGGTCGTGACGTTATGTATTTCACGTCAAAGTACAGAATACAGATAGCGTAGTTTCCATAACAAACAACAAACTAAATTCACTGAGTTTGCTTACTGTCTCAACACGTGTACAACTATCGATAGGTGCTTGTCTAACTTTAACTGAAACGCTAACTCAAGAGTGAGTATCTATAGTTATGTAATGTGGGAGTGATTTTTTAAAACACTAGAATCTGGGGTGCGAATGTTTGAGTGTAGTCAAGAAGGGTCCCTTATATGTATATAGTTATACTCAGTCACACACACACACACACACACACACACACACACACACACACACACACACACACACACACACACACACACATATGTTAGTGGAAGCTGCCTAAGCAGCTTCCGATCCCAAGATAATATCGTAGGACTAATATACATGAATAGATACACATATACACACATAATCACACACACTCATACACACACATACTCACACCAAAACACAAAATCCACACTTACTCAAAAGCGCTCATTATCATCTTATTAAATTATACTTTTGTTTATTGCTATTGCATGCTAGCGATAAGGACGAGCGGAGTCACCTACCACAAGCATACTTATTATGCTTACTAGGTTGACTCCATCCACTGTTCATAGTCACTAATATTAAATTGACATTAGTTAGGCATTTTAAATTGACAGTTGTTATTAATATAGTATGACTATATGGCTTAGTTTGATTAATTTGATAGTAATAATAATTTTTAACAATTTAATTTTTTAATCATTAAATTTTTAATAATTCAATTTTTGCATGTCAGTAGTGACTAAATGTGTGATACAAATTATTCACCTATACAACCTGTACCCGACCACATTTAGAGCAAATAAATATTTCATTTCATTTCATTTCATTTCATTTCATTTCATTATTATTTTAGACCGAAATAAAGATTTTTTGTTTTTTTTTTGAATTTTGTATACAGGGCGTCCCAAAGTTATGGGACATGAAGGGGAAGTACCTTAAATATTGTAGATAGTGAATTTTGCTCAAAGAAGACTTTATGTTATTTTTAAAAGTTAGTAATTCTGCATTCATAGATTTTCTAAAAATTACTTGCTTCGGCTGGGAATCGAACCGACTTAAATGTGAAAAAAAAAACACCCTACTTTTATGATGCCAATCGAAAGAATAGCTAAAAAAAAATAACTCTGCCTAAGTAACATAGTATTTTAAAAGAAAGGAACAACATAAAATGATTGAGTCAAATTTCAAGAAAGTTATTTATTGCCGACGACGTTCGAAAAGTAGCGATATTATCATTCCAAAGATAGCATTGATTATTCGTAAATAAGTACCCACTTCATAAAATAGGTACTAACATAGTTTTCCTTATTATAAGTGCACGTGTAGATGAAATGATAAAACTTGTATTTCAATACGTCCTCTGTAAGCTAGACAGAAGGCAAATTAAAAACGTAGGCGAGTTGCAAACAGAATTGTGCCATATCACATCGAGTGTTCACCATAAAATGATTAGAAAATCAACAGGCAGCGGGCTCATTAAAAGATTGGCGATTTGCGTAAGACAAGAGGGATCACATTTTGAGCATTTAATTAATTAATTTACAAAAAAATACCTACTTAATTGACTACGGCAGTTTCATGTATGTTTTTTATTTGATTAAAATGATTAATTTCACGTTGTTCCTTTCTTTTAAAATACTATGTTACTTAGGCAGAGTTATTATTTTTTAGCTATTCTTTCGATTGGCATCATAAAAGTAGGGTGTTTTTTTTTTCACATTTGAGTCGGTTCGATTCCCAGCCGAAGCAAATAATTTTTAGAAAATCTATGAATGCAGAATTACTAACTTTTAAAAATAACATAAAGTCTTCTTTGAGCAAAATTCACTATCTACAATATTTAAGGTACTTCCCCTTCATGTCCCATAACTTTGGGACGCCCTGTATAGTTCAGTCAAGATATGCATATTTAGGGGTGTAACTTCCTGTAATCTTAAAGGCCCTGACTTTTTGTACATAGACAGAGTACCTATCAGTGATATTGTAAAAAATATTTTCTAACGGATCAGGAGTTTGCTTTAGGTATAGTGTAGGTATTCAGTTATAAAACCTACAATATGAAATTAAAGTTACCACTGTGCACTTCATTGCGTTGTAGAAGATTAAGATCAGAAAACTATTTTCTAAAAAATTAATCAATAGCTACTTTACATTTTCGAAAAATAGTTTATTGAATCGTAATCGTAATCGTAAAAATATTTGCCCTCGGTGAAATTTTTCATAATTGTAAAGAAGTTGTTGCTCGATTTTTTTGAAAACAATTACAGAGGTTCTTAGCATATTCTCCGACGCAAAGTAATTCACAGTCGTAATTTTAATCATATAGTCTATGTTTTATTACTAAATATGTACATTATAACTAAAGCGAACTACTGATTTGTTAGATTTTTTTTATTCTATCACTGACAGGTACTCTATCCATGTGCAATAAATCACGGCCTTTAAAATTGTAGGAAGTTAAAAGTGTATCCTTGAAGTGTGTATAGTGGAGGTGAACCCCATACACAGGACGGAGGGCGAAGGTCGAGGAAATTTTAGATAACTTTCCAAGACGAGGTGTTTATTGTCTCACCATTCGATAAAGATTAATTACAAAAAATATTATGTAATATATTTTTAATTTTTATAATTGAATATATAGAAAGTGAGAAATAAATTTTTATTAAGGACTGAAGACCCTTGTGATCCCAATCACACTTGCTAGTCAAAGTCAAAGTCAAGAAGTATTTATTTTTAGGATAAAGATTATCACTTGAAAACGTCACATTTTTTATCTTTATATTAAAATTATTGACATTATTGCTCATTCGCAAAGCAGATGCCCCAGAGAAGAACGAGCAAGAAACTCAAGGGTTGCTCTTTTAAATAAGTTTGGGTTACAATTATATTATATTGTATAAATTAGACTGAATAGATCCAGATAGTCAGAAATTTTATAATAGCCTTTGGTAAATAATGTCTGTTTTATGATAGTTTTGAATTTATTTAAAGGTAAATTTGCGTATACATTGCCCCTTAAATGACTTAGTGACTTTGTGTAAACGGCTGACATGAACAGCAAGTTTATTTTTATATCTGGTATTAACATTATGTATATCACTATTTTTCTTAAACGATTCTTCATTTTTCCTTACATACATTAAGTTTTCGTAAATATATTGCGATGTTTTAGGTAAAGTATGTTTTGGCACTTTCTTGCATTACAACATTTCCTTATGAACGACGGAGACAAAACATACTCTAACAGGCTTATGAAGCGTTTGTAAATTTTTATGAATAAGAAGGTTAATATATAGAAACTGTCTTTTACTCTTTAATTAAAAAAAAACCCGCACTCTGGACCACGCATTATTGAGATACGTCCGGATAAACACAACAACCGGCTAGCTACCATCTTATCTAAGTTGGTTGGTGGTAGGGCATTTCAAATGTCCGCCTGACTAGCTACCACCATCTTATCAAGTCTGCCGCCAAACGGCATTGCATTGTTGTGTCCCAGTTGTCAGATATATCCGGGTCAGTTCGCTTCCACCTTCGGCCTCATCTTCCCTTAATATCAGCTGTGATTGAGGTCAAGTCCCAACCAGTGGTGCATAAAAAAACAACAACGCCTTCATATGTAAATGTCTTCTTGCGATACGGTTCTAGGTCTAGTGTAGGAGACAGAGTTTAAGTAATGTACTTCTCAGATAATGATGCTAGGACAACATTTGTATTCTTCATGTAGCTTTTGTTAATTGTGCAATAAAGAGTATTTGATTGATTGATTGATTGATTTGTTTAAAATATTATCTATGGTAAAACATTGTGAGTTCCATAGTGTTTAATGGCATATTAAAGAATTTAATTTCAAATACATATCACCCGTATTTTCGTGGGGTTTAAAAACAGACTAGAGCTAAGATTATGAGTACATTATATAAGCCACTTGTTAAGAAAAATATTTATGAGAAAAACGTTTTTAATATGTGTATTACAATATTTAATAGTTTACCAAATGACATAAAATCAATGCATGGTAATAGGTTTAAAACGATACTGACAAAATGGCTACTAGATCATTGCTTTTATAGTGTTAAGGAATATTTGGAATTTAAAAATTAAATTATAATTCAATATGTCTAGATATAGATCAAAATATATTTAATATTTGCATGTCTGCTTGCGGGCTGAATACAATGTACATATTTTTAATTATTAAGATCTTGATTACTGTATTCTTGCAAATAAACTTATTATCTTATCTTATCTTATCACATAAAAACTTTTGACTAACGTTGTATCGTTCAGTATGTAGAGAAAGAGGGCCTATTCAATTCATTCCGACAGATTTTGTAGCAAACCTGTTCATATGCGTTGACTATTTTGTTTCACAAAAGCAATAGCTACTGTAAGAGCGATTTAATAATTGGCCCGCTATTCGGACACCACTGCATTCAGCAGTTTTCAGCCAGACAGAGAGGCACGTATTATTTCTATCTACTGAAATACGTTTTCAGCTTCAGTCGTCGGTTAGTCGCGCCGCGGGACGCTCGCTAGGGCGGAGAGTTCGCACGTGGTATCACCGGTATTTCGAAACCAGAGTGACGTTCTTTAACTTTTTAATTAACAACTTTTTTAATAACGGTGACGCATTGACCGCTTATGGTGAGCCTATAAAAAGTTTGTGTTGAAGTGTTTTGTGCAGTGGACGCAGTAAGCTTGTTGGTTGCCAGAATATTAAGATGAAAATAACCTCTGAATATTTTAGTCGAGGTCGCTAAACTATGCCGTTAGCCCCGTTAGACGACACAGTATGTGATTAAGTGGATAACCACAATTGGATTTATGACGTAAGTACCTAATTTAAATTAAAAAAGTAAAAGTCGACTTTAAAATTAACGACTGATCAAACTACGTGCATTTATTTCAACGTAAGATATTAGGTCCTTACCTATGAAATTGGCGTTTTGTATGAAGAATTTCATTAAGATTGTTTTCTCCATACAAACATTTTTGATTTTTTTTGGGAACGGCAAATCCAAATTTAGCTAAACTTTGTGTGTATTATCGGATAACATTAAGTTAGGTATAGGCAGCGTTAATTTTTAAAAGTAACCGCTTTACAAAAGTTTCAGCGAATCTAAGAAATGATTATGATGGCGACCGATTGGTGTAATGGATAGTGACCCTATCAGCGAAACCAACGGTTGCGGGTTCGAATCCCGCGACGGGTAAATGTTTGTGTGATGAATATGAGCATTTATTCCCGAGTCATGGATGTTTATATAAATATTTATGTATGTTTATCCGTTATCTAGTATCCATAGTACAAGCTTTGCTTAGTTTGGGACTAAATGATTGGCGTAAGTGTCCAAAATATTTATTTATTTATTGATTATGGGAAGCACATGAAAAGAGCTCTGTTCAATTTTTTTTATTATGTGATTTAGCCTAGAAATTAAAAAATATTTCATGTGAAACCTTGAAATAATACTCCATTTTCCAAATAAAAAACAAATTTGGATACAGCTTTGAAAATCGCAGGAATTGGTACATATGATTAACGAAGAAAAAAAAACTCCAATTTCATAGGTAAAGTAAATATTATAAATGCGATAGTTTGGATGTTTTTTTGTTTGTTCCTCAATCACGGGGAAACGGCTGAACGGAATTGGCTCAAATTTGGTATGTAGGTAGAACATACCCTAAATTAAAACAGAGGATATTTTTTATCCCGATAAAGCGAGTAGATCCCGCGGGATAAACAAGTTACAGCGATAAAAGCTAGTGGAAAGAAAAAGAACGTGCTATGTTGAAGAGTGTGAATCTTTGTGGTCGCGATTTGTGTTGTATTGATATTCAAAATTCAAAATTCAAAAATGTTTTATTTCGTAAATTATAAGAATAACATTTGAAATCGTCATGTCATACAGTTATCGCTCATTCACTAGGCAGTCTCCCCAGAGAAGAACGAGCAAGAAACTCAGGGGTTGCTCTTTTTAAATAAGCCAATACAAATACAATTTGGAATAATTGTTAAATTTATGATTCGACAAAGAAAAATAAGAATAGAATTTACTGGACATTGCCGTCAGAAATTTTATAATAGCCTTTGGCACATAGTTTCTGTTTAATGGTTGTTTTAAAGTTATTTAAAGGCAAATTTTGAATGTCTACCGGAACCTTATTATAAAAGCGTATACATTGTCCCTTGAATGACTTAGTGACTTTGTGTAAGCGACTGCTATGGGCAGCAAGTTTATTTTTATATCTTGTATTTATATTGTGTATTTCACAATTTTTCCTAAACAAATGCAGATTCTTTCTTACGTACATTAAGTTTTCGTAAATATATTGCGATGCCAAAGTTAATATATTGATTTCCTGAAATTTATTCCTCAGAGATACTCGGGAGCCTAACTTGTAGATCGCACGAACCGCTCGCTTCAGATAATAATAATATAATAATAAATAAATAAATATCCATGGACATACACACTATACTATCTAGTTTCACTTGAAGCAACTATAGGCTTGTGTTGTGGATACCATTCTACTGCTACATACCATATACTACATAAATACATTTTTTTTTGTAAATAAATACTTATTATAAATGAAAACATCCATAACTCGGGTACACATGTCCGTATTCATCATATAATACAAACAATGCCCCTAGCGGGATTCGAACCCGCGACAATTTGGTATAGTGATCAGAGTTTCTAACTACTACACCAAACAGTACACAGTCTTGATTGATTGATGCGAGTGAATTATATAATGTGATTGGTTGATTATGTTCGTGAATGTAATCGTACAAGATTGTAGTGTGATACGTACACACCTGGCCACCACATTTGTATGAACTAGTATATAAGCTTTTATTATGATTTATTGGGGGGGGGGGGGGATTTATACGAGTTGCAACCGAAGAGACTGTTTCATTACACTCGCCGCACGCCCAACACCGCATGGCGACCCTGCCAGTGCTGCCTGTGGGCAGCGCTGAGCCGCACGAAAGGAATATTTAAATGAAGAAGGAAAAAAATATATATTTTTGCGTATGCGCGAAAATCATTATGATTTTAATATGGCCATGATTTGAAGGACGTGACTGGCAAATTTTTACGCGGAGTAACAGATAGAGTTATTTAATGAAATACGGAGATGGACGATATGGTGATTGAGAAAATCTTAGCTGCTGGGAGATGATGGCGTCAAATATGGAGATGTAGTGTGATACGTACACACCTGGCCACCACATTTGTATGAACTAGTATATAAGCTTTTATTATGATTTATTGGGGAACATTATACGAGTTGCAACCGAAGAGACTGTTTCATTTCTCTCGCCGCACGCCCAACACCGCAAGATTCTTTTCTTTCTTTTCGTTGAAACTATCTTTAATAAAAATAATAAATTAATACCTACATGGGAATTGATCCCGGGACCGCTACGCGAATCCATTACCCCATGGTGATCGTTACTTCATGTTAACATTATTATCCCATATTTCCGCGTCTCTGTCGATTTTTACGACTGAGATGCAGTCTAACAATAAGAAGTGAAATAAATCACTACCTCCAAACTTTCCTTTGTGGAGACGAAAGTTCGCTCCATTGTGCTAAACTAATAAATTTTGATATTACTCGAGTATACAATATTTATATTGAAATTTCGGATTTCTTACGCAATATCGAATGATTTTGTATCGAATTATCGAACCCTGAACCGATCAAACAGATTGAATGATAATCGAAAGATCAATAGTTAAATCTAAATCTAGATATGTCATCGAATAATCGAATCGAAATTTGGGCAGATCGATGTGTCATTAGACAGTAAGTTCAATAAATCGAAAGCGGTCTCCTAATTTGGGAGGCCCGGGTTCGATTCCCAGGTAGGCCATGTACTTATGACTTTTTATATTTAATTTAATGACTTATGTGAGTTTATCCAACTGCTCTTAAACGGTGAAGGAAAACATCGTGAGGAAACCTGCATGCTTGAGAAATAATTCAAAGGCATGTGAAGTCCTCAACTCGCATAGGGCCAGCGTGGTGGACTATGGCCCATACACTCTCATTATACGGGGGAAGGCTTATATCCCTGCAGTGGGATGTTTACAGGCTGATGATGCCAGGACGGGGCATCGATGTGTCATTAGACAGTTAGTTCCATAAATCGAAAGCTCGATCGATCGTCGTGTCATTAGAATCAATGACAAATAATCGAAAGCAACAGCTCGATGAGTCATTAGATAGTAAATCTATATCTCGACAAATCGATGAATCATTAGATAATAAATTCAATAAATCGAAAGGTGAACAGATCGACGTGCGAGATTCAACGAAAAATAATTGATAGTTTGACAGCTCGATGTGTGTCATCAGAATGTATTCGATTTGCCCATTTAGTTTAATTATATTATATTAATATAATTATTAATAATTGTAACAACTTTGACAAATACTTAAATGTGTGGTCTTGAACTGTGAACGTGAGTGTAAAAAAATTGAAATATCGACAAATCGATGTGTTTTTCGATCAATAAATCGAAAGCTGGACAGATCAACGTGTCCTTTAATCGAATGACAAATAATAGAAAGATTATTTCATTCTCGTGCTAATAGATCGAACTCGTATATACAGGGTGAAATGTGATTCTATGCACGTGACCGGTAATAAGTATTATGTAACCGGTAGTAAATATAGCGTTTCAGCACTGAACTAGTATAAAGAGTGTTCTGTAAATCACAGGAAACCACTTAAGCACATAAATAAATAGCTTTTCGCGGATAAAGTTGAAATCTGTGCGCGTTCTATGGTGGCTGTTACGTGATATAATTATTACGTGATAAAAAAACTTAACTTCAGGCGTGATTGAGGTCAGGTGCTAACCCGTTGTGGATTAAAAAAAATGTGAAAGCTGATAAAAGTAAAGGTTCTAAGGAAACTAAATGTTGTAGAATAAAATATAAACTGTTTAGAGACACATCTTTGAATATTGCGATTCTTCATATATTTAAATAACAATTTAGAATTTAATTTTGACATACGGTAACATAAATTCTATATTAAGTGATAAGTATTTTACTACCTTTTAACACACCTACATAATCCAGGGTTAATTTGAATTTGTGTAATTCCCATTAACTGATGACCCCACTCTTGATTACAAATAACTTTTCCATTATTTTTATTATTTTCGTACGCCATCGTGTGGGCTGTCGTTGGATATAACATTAGAATTTAACTAGACGATTCCAGCTAGCCAGCTAAACGATTGTTTATAGAAAAAAATAACAGCAGTAGTAGGTATATAATGAAGTTAAGTTATTACAAAATTGTGATCCGTTTTGTTTTTTTTTATTACTGAATCTTAATTATGAATGTATGTCGTTGTCTCAATTTTTTGTAAGCTAATTCGTATATTTATTTACTTATTAATTCCAATCTACCGACAGTGTATCTGTATCTATTTGAGTACGTATACTGCATTTGAATACACATATACCTACGTGACATTATTCACTGATGCGCACAGTAAAATATGCTTGTCTGGTTGTTCTCTTTTGTACCAGTGTCTCCTCGTGGGTAATAGCTGAAAATCAGTGTTTTGCTCTCTGAGCAATTATACACACTGAGCTATGACCCATTTGTACGGCTGTAGCACACATATACTCTAGTGTATCCTGATGTTACTTTTATGAATTGTTATAAAATATGTTTATCCAATTGCTTTGGAACTTATGGTATGTGTGTGACTGGAGATACAAATAAACGATCTATCTATCTATCTAAAATTAGTGACTACCTGAATGACAAAAACGCTTGGTATATACTTCGCCTAGTTCCCAAAAATTATAAAATTGTATTAGTTGTATACTTTTATATATATTTGAAAAAAAGCAAAGAAAAACGATCCTGTGGGTTTCTTGCGTCGCTTCTTTTCACACAGCTGATTTCCCTTTCCGAAGCGGTGGTAGCTTGGACATACTGACTGATCGAAAAATGCTTAAGCCCTACTTCTATTTCCACTAGATTTAAATTGACATTCAACAAATGATATCATGTATCTTACGTTGAAATAAATGCTTGAAGTTTGAAGTTAAAAGGAAAACTGTTACAGGTAAATAGTATTAGCCGAAAACCTTATAAAATGTCCTTTCCCTTGAAAAATATTTATAAAACAACGAAAAGCCTTGTTTAATGACCGAATATTGTAACAGGCGCGTCGGGCCACGCGCAATGTTAATACACTGCGCGTAGCCCGGCACGCACTTTGTCGGTTTATTTAATTTTATCCAAAAATTCCTTGTTCTTGTAATTCGGCAATCTGATCATTTACTGTAACTAAGGAAATAATCGTTTGTTAACACTAAGGCCCGTCTTACAGAATGTTAAACATACAGAGGTCAGTTAAAAATGGACAGCTTTATGTAATTTGTATAGCGGCATCTCTTTCTAACTATGCTCAAGCGCAGATCTACGCTTGAGCAACATTCTGAAATACGGGCCTTAGTTATCGATTCCACCCTGTATAATATGTGTACATTTCTCCTTAAACCTGTATGTATCATAATACCTTTTTTATCCTCTTGAAATCTTGCTCGCTAATTAACGGGGTTACCAGTTAATAGCATCTTGAATCGACACGAAAAGTCAATAATCACTGCCTCTACTTACTCTCAAGAAAGTTTCAGCTAAATGAAATCCCTCTTATAGTATGTCTCTTGGGTATTACACCACAAACTATTGTGGATTAACTAGGGTTGTCAATAAAAATTTCGTGTAACATAAACTGTAAATGATAAACCGGGACCTACCACCTATTTTAAACTTCAAGCATTTATTCCAATGTATGACTCATTATATCATTTGTTGAATGTCAATTGAAATGTATTGGGAAATAATAATAAGGTTTATTGCATTTATCTGTCAGTCGGCATGTCCAAGCTACTACCGCTTCGGAAAGAGAAATCATCTGTGGCAAATGAAGCGGTGCTAGACACCTACAGGATCCTTAAGTAGTTCTTTTTTAAAATTGAAGGTATAAAACAATTTTTTTTTTGGGAGCTGGACAAAGTACTTTAAGCCTGTTTGCCATTCAGCCAGTCACAAATTTTTTAATGACCTTTTTTATTAATGTTAATAACCTAATTATCTCTCTATACGATAAGAGAAATGCAAACCAGTGGCATTATTTTTGAGTTTTTAAGACTCTTATCAGCAGCCCCCACTGACGGGACACAGCCTCCTCTCACTGGGAGAGGGTATGGGCCATATTCCAATGGGCCTAGTGCTGATTGGTGGATTTGTATCATACTTGATGAATCACGGCCATCGATTTGTCATAATGATTGCTTTCAATTGAAAATGACCATAAAAATTTTACGTGCCCTCCAAAGCCCGGCAATGCGTATTAAAATTTCAGGTTATATCCAATGACTGATCGCGCCATAGAAAATGAACAGCGAATGCGTGAAATGCATCAAGGTCTACTCGTTTAATGGTGTACCATGTTCTCAATGGCATTGAACGAATAATTGTCTCGGTAAATCTAATATTATAAATGCATTGGATGTTCGTATGTTTGTTGTTCAATCTCGGCGAAATGGATGAATGGATTTAGATGAAATTTGGTAAATAGGCAGAGTATAGCTGCGATTAAAACATAGAATATTTTTTTCTTCATAAAGTGAGTAGTTCCCGCGTGATAAACAAATTTGAGCGATAAAGTTCTTCCACGCAGGCGAAGCCGTGAACAATTGTATAATAATATGTTCGATAGTCGCTCATGATGATTCCTAAAAAAGTACTGAACCGATTTTGGAAATGATGTGGGATTGGTTGTTGTGTCAAGTCTATGTATAGAGTAAGAGTACCGCTAGATATTTTGAAAAAATATCACAATATGGCGGGCATAACTTAAAGAAAGCGAATAGCCCATTGATTATAAAAAAACGATCCGCTTACAATTTGAGTGCTGCAGCGTTACTTTTCGCTGAAAGGATCTGTGTTTTTTATTATTTTTTTTTAAATAAATTGATATTTTTTTCTTTCTTCTTAAAGTGAGTAGTTCATTATAAACAAATTAAACATATCCGCGATTAAGCAGGCGAAGCAGCGGGCGAGAATCTAGTATGCAAATAGAAATTTGAGAGTAACGCGTTTAACCCTTGTGTTTCTCATTCGCAGCAACGACTCCGGGATACGTCTATGTTTTGACAGAGCCGAATGTAACAAAACAAAAACATATCCGGGAAAATACGGTTGGCTGGCAACCCTAGTTCACTTCCCGTTGAATAAATAAATCATATAAACAGTTTCCAAAGTTCCATCGAGTCTTGACATGAGGATCATGTAAACAGAATATAATAGTTTAAGTTCAGTGTATTGCCAAATGGATTCTCAGAAGGGCAACATATTACCAGCTCGTGCAAATACATTTATGGGCCGTATTGGAACGTCTGGAATGATTTTTAAACCCTGGCGACGCAAAAAAGAGGTATTTAAGACGGCTTATCCTTCTCGCTATTCCATACAATCTTTCAAGTCCAAATTTTTCGAAATGTATAAACCGATTCTAATGAAACTTATACTTATAAAGTTCTATAAACCGCCTCCGTAGCTCAATGTAAACAACATTGGGTTTACGACTCGGAGGTCGCGGGTTCGATCCCCAGCGGGGTACATGTTTAAGTACTCGGTTTGGTTGGTGGTAGGGCATTTTAAAATGTCCGCCTGGCTAGCTACCACCATCTTATCTAAATCTGCCGCCAACAGCAATGTTAATAGCATTGTTGTGTTCCGGTTGTCACAGATAAGATAGCAAGTCCCCCAAATGTTTTAGGGTTTTCGGGTCAGCACGCTTCCACCTTCGACCTCATCTTCACTTAACATCAGGTGTGATTGAGGTCAAGTACGAACCCTTCGTGCATAAATAGAAAACATGTTCGAAAAAGAATATTGTAACTAAAATAGAGCGATTTTAAGTTTTCCATAATAACAGAAAAAATTTAATATTTTTTTTTTATGCACGACGTGTTCGTACTTAACCTCAATCACACCTAATGTTAAGTGAAGATGAGGTCGAAGGTAGAGGCGTACTGACTCTGAAACCACAACACATTTGGGGGACTGCCTATCTTATCTCTGACAACCGAAACACAACAATGCTATTAACATTGCTGCTTAGCGGCAGATTTAGATAAGATGGTGGTAGCTAGCCAGGCGGACATTTAAAATGCCCTACCACCAACCAAACCGAGTACTTAAACATATGGGGATCGAACCCGCGACCTCCGAACTGTAAACCCAATGTTGTTTACATTGAGCCACGGAGGCGGTTAAAATTAAAACACCTATGCAAATACCTTCTATTTCACTTACTGTGCGCAATTTTTTCCTAACGTTAAAACTCACCAGTATATACATAGATAGTAAAGAGTCGAACGTAGAATTTGTTTACATTTGTAACATGTACTCACTTTCACCTTCAAACAAATCAACTTCAAACTTCAAGTATCCAATTTGTTAACTTCAAAAGACGATATCGACACAAGGGTTCGCCCTCGAGGCTTATTACAGCATTTGTAGACTTCCCCCTTACTTTCAAGTATCTAATATTAAGTGCACATAATTTTCGCGGCTCTTGTAATTTATAGGCGTAAGTCCATGTGACTTCGCTCAATAAATAGAAAGAGCATATTATAAAATATCAGTTTATTTAGATGATAAACATTCATGGATATAACCAGCCCGTTCGCAAAACCAGGCTTTTTCACAATTAAGAATGAAATAATATTATAATATAAAATGATAATCAATAATTTTGTAATATAAAAACCATTTTTTTTTAAAGAGTAACCTATCGAGTTTCTTGCTTGTTCTTCTCAGGGGAAAATTGCCTTTATAACAAGCAGTAGCTTTAAAAATGTAAAATCTGACTATTTTAAGTGTACTCTGTGTACCTAAAATAAAACCTTTTTGATTTGAATTGTCAGTTTAAATAAAATAATTGTCGTTTTTAAGAAGTTCCTATTACATTTGGTGTTTTTTTTGTGATTGGTCTTGGTGACCCTTTTGGTGTTGCGAGTGCCCATGGGCGGCGGTGATTGCTTTCCATCAGGTGACCCGCATGCTCGTTTGCCGCCCTCTCATATAAAAAAAAAAAAAAAAACATACATCTTGTATGGTGTGCGTCAGTATGTTAAGCTTTCATTTATTTATTTATTTATTCTATTTGTTGATTACATAGGGTTTATTGTTGTTGTTGTATTTAGGTTGTATGTACTGTACTGTGCAGTGAATAAATGTTTTTATCTATGTATCTATCTATACACTTATAGTGTGTTATTAGGGTTCCGTTTTCATAAGAAAAACCTGCCAAGTGCGTGTCCGGCCACGTGAAGTGTAGGGTAAAGTACATTTTATAAGTCTATTACTCATTAGTCAAAAATGAAAACTTTTCAGAGGCTATACGGTGATAAGGTCTCATACGGTCTCATACATACTCATATAAGGTCTACGGTCTCGCAGAAGACCGACGTCTGAGTAGTGGCATTTTGCCACTGCGCTTCGTCCGGTGAGCGAGGGCGCCGGAGGCCCACCTTCCAGTCTCTCTCCAGAATCGTATTTAAAGAGTTAGTACCCCAGGAGGGTACCAGCACTGCTGGAGAATCCCTCATCGCTCAGGCTGCCCTACTTATTCTGGGGTGGACACCTTCCTCAAAGGCCGGCAACGCATCTGTGACCCTTTTGGTGTTGCGGGTGCCCATGGGCGGCGGTGATTGCTTTCCATCAGGTGACCCGCACGCTCGTTTGCCGCCGTCTCATATAAAAAAAAAAAAAAAAGGTGGTGACATACGGTTTCGGATTTCCCCGTACCGTGCCTTAAAAAACAACGCGCAATCACACACCCATACTCGCGTGCATGCATACCTCCCCTACACGTAAAATGGGGTTGTTTTTATCGTGTGGTATGTCGTTGGATAGTTCGTTCGAAAATATTAGAGGTTATCTTGAACAGTTTTTCGATTCAGGGACCCGATTGCGAAAGTGCTAATTTTTGTATGAAAAACGGTTGTTTTGAGAATATGAAACAATTCACGATAGTATTATAATACTCCACATATGAATACCGACATATTAATATTCTATTCTCATTAATTTTTGTATTTATCAAGATTTATAAGTGATATAGTTATCTCTGTAGGTATGTGTTCTGTAGGGAGATAAATAAATAAATAAATAATTTTTAGCTATAATATAATAAATCAAAAATAATAATAATAAAGTAAATAAAGTTGGTATATATTTGCTAGTCATTCTACATTATTTATAGCTTTTCTTTTAGCCTACACAAGTTTAATATTATTGATTATATACACATCTATATCTATATATCTATCTACATACATCTATATCTACTTACATATAAATCATATATAGATAGATAGATAGATAGATAGATCGTTTATTTGTATCTTCAGTCACACACATACCATAAGTTCCAAAACAATTGGATAAACATATTTTATAACAATTCATAAAGGTAACATCAGGATACACTAGAGTATGTGTGTGCTACAGCCGTACAAATGGGTCATAGGTCAGTGTATATAATTGCTCAGAGAGCAAAACACTGATTTTCAGCTATTACCCATATATTAGGATTGAATTGTATATAAATAAGTAATTTTAATACCAAACTACCAACTACTTACCAACATGCTTCCACTACCTGTTCTGTTGCACCTTCCTAGCCTGGTGTGAACATACCTATGTATCACGGATTATTAGTACTCAACTAAGGGTCGGTGATGCGTGCGGGGGATGAGAGGGGGCGCAATTTAATTTCACTTAATTTTATGTAACCAGACGTACACAAGCGTATATTGTTTAATATATAGATAACTATAATTGACGATAGTTTTAGTCACGTGTATTGTAATACGTTACTTTTGTAATAAGCTGTTGTTATCCTGAATAAATAAATAAAATAGAAATCACAATGTCATGCATGTCCGATGATGACATTGGTACGGTGTTCGGATAAACCTATTAGGTTTTTTTGACACTTGAATATATATCTTTGTGACATTTAAGATAGATAAATATAAATAATATAATGTAGTTACAAGGGAAACGATTATAGCTAAGTTAGCTTTACATAATAATGAGTAATGGTAGAAAATCTTATAAATTGTACTTTCGGTTGGAAATTATTATTAATCGTTATCATAAACCACAAAAAGCCGCTTTCTAAACACGCTTAGGGAACCCCACACGCATTTGGCTTTTTTTTTCTTTTTATACTTAGTATGTTTATGTAAAAAAATAATGTCCAAATTATGTAGTATTTTCTCACTGGTAAATAAATATATATTTTTTGTCCTTTTCATATGTGACGGTATGTTTTTTTTATAAATTAGTATCTAGTGTCTGAATTAAAATGACAATTTAAGATTGACTGGCAGAAATATACCTTTCATCCGACAGATTGAAAGAAAAATACATATACTATATCATACTTTACTCATAGAACATGTTTACACTGCCCGTAGTGGCACCCTTTATTGAACATCAAGCACTATGTTTACTAAAATAAATCTCGCGAATCAACTGTAGTAATAAGAATTACGTACAGGCACACAGATAAAAGGCAAAACTAAGAACACTTAAATCTTTTTAGACAATACGATATTACTTTTTGGGGTACTTTATGTCCACAGAGTACTTTGTATATCACCGGCGGTTGTCGACGAAAAAGTCTCGTTCGTTTACCAATTTCACAATCATTTTTTTGTACTTGCGTCACAGCACGACGTCACCCTGAAGTGTTGCCACAGCCCGGCGACAACAAGATAGTTTACTATACTTCGTTTACTTTGAAATGACAGATTGAAAAAAGACAAACCCTCTGAGTTTCTCGCTAGCTCTTCTCAGTAGTGGTCGCGTTCCGAGCTAGTGGTAGTTTAAAAAAAAAAGTGACGTTCATAAGTATTGCCTACATGATTTTCATTTCATTTCATTTCTACAATAAAGCGTTTACAAACAAACAGATACCAATATAAAATGAATATCGTGACTGAGAGCGTACGGGAGCGTACACACCCGGTGGCCCGAGGAAAAACCTTTTCAACTTTTCTCTCCCTAGGGAGGTATTTGTTCCGTGACTTTTTTACAAACGAAAGATCGATGTGTTACTTGAAAACCGTAACTTTAATTGCTTTACTTCTAAAGATTTACGAACAACTTTGAAAGATAAAAACAAGTCTTTGCATTGATATTCAGTTACATTTCTTTATCATTAAAGCGTACCTACTTCCTGTGAAAATAACGGTAATTTCATCATCATCATCAGCCGAAAGACGTCCACTGCTGGACAAAGGCCTCCCCCAAAATCTCCACAACGATCGGTCCTGCGCTGCCCGCTTCCAGCGGCTTCCCGTGATCTTCACCAAATAACCGGTCCACCTCGTTGGCGGCCTGTCCCATGCTGCGTTATCACTTCAGCTATAGGACGTCCGCTGTTAAACCTTGGCCTCTTCCATACATATCCAGAGCGACTGGTTGGAAGCACTCTGCTTCCGCCACCTTCATTGCGAGTGAACGTCCTACGCTGCGCTTGTCGGTGCGTGTCACCACTCGACGACGACGTCGGTCCTACGAGCAATGGTAAATTCTTCGGGCTATATCGGTCACCTTGGTTCTCCTGCGGATCTCCTCATTTATGAGTCGATCCTGCAGGGGGACTCCGAGTATAGCTCTCTCCATTGCCCTTTAGGTGAACTTGAGTCTTCTTAGGGTAATAGCTGAAAATCAGTGTTTTGCTCTCTGAGCAATTATACCTCATCTTCACTTAACATCAGGTGTGATTGAGGTCAAGTACCAACCCGTTGTGCATAAAAAAAAATACACACTAAGCTATGACCCATTTGTACGACTGTAGCACACACATACTCTAGTGTATCCTGATGTTACTTTTATGAATTGCTATGAAATAAGTTTATCCAATTGCTTTGGAACTTATGGTATGTGTGTGACTGGAGATACAAATAAACGATCTATCTATCTATCTATCTTATGGAGCTGAGCATAATACTAAGTTCCACTCCTCTTTGTCATAGTGGCACTCAAAATTTTAGTTTACCTTTATATGTTGTTTGTTTGTTAGCAGAGTGAATCATCTTCGACCACATCGTCACTTTCTATCAGGTGAGATTGTGGCCATATGCAAATCCGGCCAATCATAAAAAAAAATTGACGATACAGTCTTACCCTAGTGTGGATGTTACAGCAAATGTATAATTGTGTACGGTCCTTTGTGGTAAATAAACGTCTCATCTATCCTATCATTTTTCTAAAAGATAATTTCGCGGGTCGCGGGTTCGATCCCCAGCGGGGTACTAACACTCGGTTTGGTTGGTGGTAGGGCATTTTAAATGTCCGCCTAGCTAGCTACCACCATCTTATCTAAATCTGCCGCCAAGCAGCAATATTAATAGCATTGTTGTGTTCCGGTTGTCAGAGATAAGATAGCCAGTCCCCCAAATGTGTTGGGGTTTCCGGGTCAGTACGCTTCCACCTTCGACCTCATGTTCACTTAACATCAGGTGTGATTGAGGTCAAGTACCAACCCGTTGTGCATAAAAAAAAAATCCTGAAGTCCAAGAATATTTGAAGATTGAAATAGAAATACACAAAACAAAGCAACGTATTTACTATTAGTTCCAAATTGTAGCTTAGATACATTCAGTCGATCTGAGCCAATGTAAACACATAATATTTCGACCAACATATCCGTATTGATCCAAATCAACCCGCAATTCGACGACAAAGTTTCTTAGCTTGCGGCGTGGTACTGCATAATCCTACTTATGTTTGTCATTCAATCACGGTACAACCAAAGAGCTGAACTCATTTAAAACTTCCCTGAAGATGATTAAGCACAACACGATCCACTAACTCAAACATGTAATCTTGGAAAGCTTTATTTGGGAAGCAAACAGAGCTTGGCCTAAAGTTGGGCCAATGGCAACCAATCTTATATTGCAATACCATACAAACATAATTCTATACTATTTACGGCATCAGAGCTCCCAATTTGCGAGGTCCAGGTTCGATCCCCAGCCAGGCCATGTACCAATGACTTTTTAAATTTAATTTAATTAAATTACTTATGTGCATTTATCCGACGGTGAAAGAAAACATCGTGAGGAAACCTACATGCCTGAGAAATTAAAAAAAAACGAAGACATATGAAGTCCCCAACCCGCATTGGACAGCGTGACGGACTATGGCCCATAATCCCTCAATTGACGGAAGGTCTATATCCCTGAGTGGGATGTTTACGAACGATGATGATGACGGTATAAGATAACTTTAAATGTTCGAATAAATAACAATTGGCGTCGATCAAATTTGCCATAACTGTATGTAATCTAGAAGGGATCGCGTTTTGTGATATGGTCGCCTAATACAGGACGTAAATTTAAGTATTTTTAAACCTTCAAGTTATTCGAAATATTCTATTAAACCCAGAAATTGTAAAAAAAATAAAAATAAAATAAAATAAAATAAAAATAGTTTATTGACCAGCCAAAGAAGATTACACTATATATATATCAAAGGCATTTTCTACGAGCCGCTCCAACGCAAACCGCCCCCAGCTACTAAATGACCGCCTGGCTAGCTACCACCATCTTATCTAAATCTGCCCGCCAAGCAGCAATGTTAATAGCATTGTTGTGTTCCGGTTGACAGAGATAAGATAGCCAGTCCCCCAAATGTGTTGGGGTTTCCGGGTCAGTACGCTTCCACCTTCGCCCTCATGTTTACTTAACATCAGGTGTGATTGAGGCTAAGTACCAACCAGTTGTGCATAAAAAATATGAGGAGCCAGAAGCCTTGTCTGGTTGTTCATGGTACCAACACTGACTTTCAGGGGTGAATGCTGGGTATAATAGAAGAACAATGAAAGTACTCCGCCTCCAACTTTATAAGGCGCAAGTTCGGCCGCACGTGGAGTATTGTTCTCACCTATGGGCTGGGGCACCTCAGTACCAGCTTCTTCCTTTTGACCGCGTTCAACGTCGCGCAGTCCGAATTGTCGGCCAAGAGATCACACTGACCGACTAGATCCCCTGGCGTTGCGAAAAGACGTCGCGCCCCTCTGCTTTCTCTATCGCATATTTCATGGGGAGTGTTCTGAAGAACTGTTCGAGCTAATACCCGCTTCTCAATTTAACCGATACACTTCTCGCCGAAAATTAAATTTCCATCCACATCACCTGAATGAGTGGAAGTCTACCACTGTACGTTTCTCAAGAAACTTCTTACCACGTACAACCACCCTGTGGAACGGACTTCCGGCAGCGGTATTCCCGAACGAGTACGATATTGGAACCTTCAAGAAGCGAGCCTACACCTTCCTCAAATAAAAAAAAACCTCCTCATATAAAAAAAAAGTAGAATTATTGCAATGGAAATGGGATCATTGAGAAGTATGAATGGGGTTATGCAGTGTGAAAGAAGACGCAGTGATAAAGATTGAAAAAGGTATGCTGAGATGGTTTGGACATGTGGAACTGATGAATGAAAGGAGACTAACGAAAAAGATATTTTTATTCCTCTGACAGGAATGTCCTATCTTTATGCAACTAGCGACGGTAACTCGTCTGCTCTGAATGACTCAGGTATATGCTGAGCTCTTATAAGCTCAGCATACAGCTGAGTCGTTTCCCTTTCGCTGCTGCGACACTTATCTGAGTGTTCTGTTATTTTATTTGCCTAACAATTGTTGTATTATGTGTCGAAGTGGCGAATAAATAGTTTCTTGCTTTCTTTCTTATATACGAAGCGATTGTGGATTATAGTGTTGGTATGGGAGTACCGCACGGCGAACGTACCATGATCAAATCCGGGACGTCTTACAGAAAGGCCTAGTCAACAGTACCTACCCAAAACCGACGAGCATGTATGACCAATATTATGAGAGTGAATGAAGCAAAAGAGGTGTGTCAGGATCGTAGCATGTAGAAGTCTGTGGTCTCTGCCTACCCCTACTGGAAACAGTGTGTTCTTATGTATGTATGTATCAAAATATCTGAATTCCATTGTGACAATTCTAGCATTGCGGGTGTCTGAACTGCATTGTGGCCAGAAAAAAATCCTTTGAGAAGTTATTCCTTTGACTATGCGAATTTTCTTTTTGCTTTTGAAAAAGCATTGTATCTCAAAAGCCGATGAGAATAGAGAAGTTTTATTTCCGTTCAAAATTGAAGTTGCCATAAAAGTATCTAGCAATTTTGATGTTCCTTTCTTCGAAATTCAGAATATGTATTTTTTTTTAAATCTAATATTAACTTCTTTTAAATAGGCTGGAAAATAAGAGTATAAGTAATTCATAATTCATAACTAATTTGCGGACGTCATATTGGGCATTGTACCATGAAAATGTATATTATGACACTTTGGGGGTTAAAACAAATTTAACGACACCTTGCCGAGACTATTGATTTTGCACAACGGGTTAGCACTTGACCTCAATCACACCTGTTGTTAAGTGAAGATGAGGCCGAAGGTGGAAGCGTACTGACCCGGAAACTTAAATATTTGGGGCACTGGCTATCTTATTTCTGACAACCGGAACGCAACAATGTTCTTAACATTGCTGCTTGGCGGCAGATTTAGATAAGATGGTGGTAGCTAGCCAGGCGGACATTTAAAATGCCCTACCACTAACCAAACCGAGTACTTAAACATTTACTGCGCTGGGAATCGAACCCGCGACCTCCGAATCATAAACTCAATGTTGTTTACATTGAGCCACGGAGGCTTCTTCCACTCTCATCAAATTCTTCATTAACGTACGATTTGTGGTTGACCGCACCTGACCTTTTGTTTGATTTCAGTCACTTGATTGACGTACGTCCTTCTTGGTCGACCTTTACCGACCCTTCCATTCACGGTTTCGTCATACATAGCTTTCGTTATTATATTACTACAAATCAAAGTATTAGAACTATCAATGTTAACATAGAAGAATGCTAGATATGCAAACGACTGTGCTGAATGCTTGTTTACTCGGCGACGTGGCTTGGCACACTTGGCAGAGAGCGTGACAACATCCTCGTCTCAACAAACGCGGAGTTATCCAATTCCGCATGACGAAGGACCAAAATACCTGACCTAGTTAGTGGGAGATTATTCCAAATGGTCCGATTTCTCGATTATCTCGTATTGTTCGTTTTCGATTAACGAGGTTAAGCAGTCTTTGGGTCCATTAATAATGCCATTTTTAGGGTTTCGTTGTCTACAAGGAACCCTCATAGTTTCGCAATGTCCGTCTGTCTTGTCTATCAGGCTTCGCTCAGAGGTCCTTTGTTCTAGAAAGCTGTAATATTATTAATCACGCCGACAAAGTGCTTTTTTTATGCACTACGGTTTAGCACGCTTTAAAATGCTTTTGCTAGAGTCTAGTGTTCCCCCTCCCCTCTCTAAAAACTAAGCGGTTGGTTTTGGATACGTGAAAAAATATACCGGATGAGTTTTTTTAAAGTAAGGAAAAAATAGGTTTTGGCATAGGTAATTGATTGTTTTTTTTCAAAACCGTGGTCGATGCACTCGCCATCGGAGATCGATATGCGACTGGCGGAATTCGTAGGGGGAACATCATGCGATATTTATTTGGTACTCATATTTTGTCCAAGTTCTTATTTATTTAATTTAATGATTTGCATTGATGAATCCTACAACCTTGGGATCTTCAAGAGCAGGGTGAATAGGCATCTACTGAGATCGCTTGCTTCATCTTCGGCCACATCGTCACTTCCCATCAGGTGAAATTGTGGTCAAATATATATTAATGAAAACCATCCATAACTCGGGAACACGTCTGTATTCATCATACAAACATATGCCCCTAGCGGGATTCGAACCCGCGACCTTTTGGTATAGCAGCAGAACTTCCAACCACGCACCAAACAGGTCGTCTCGGTCGTCGTCATTATATTCTTTCAATCATTTTTTTTTTCATTATTTGTTCATTAAGATACCTCGTATTTGACATCACTTGGCTTTGGCAAAGTAATCAGCATCGTAGCTTCTTCTCGCGGCATTCATGCTGAGTGAGAGCCACTTAGTTGCTTTATATCAGGTCTTGTGTATAAAAACAACTCCTGCTTGTTATTTATTGCTCATTATTATTTATTTATTTATTAATAAATCCATATGTATTTACGTTACTTTGTATGTATGTGGTGTTGCTGGTTGACCTGATAAAAAAAAGGAACAGTCTATTTCTCCCCTAGGTGGCTTAAAAAGGTGACGGATCTGGATACGATTTATACTCTCTCACAGTCCTCCAAAGTGTGGGGATCAGAATGGTAACAACTATATTTTTTCTATTTAAACTAGCCTGTGTTGTCCCACTGCTGGGCAAAGGCCTCCCCTATTTTTTTCCACATGTCTCTGTCCAGTGCAATAATCTCTCCACTTCTTGTTGACAGAATCCAGCTCGTCGCATAATCGCTTTTTAGACCTACCTCTGCCGCGCCTGCTGTCCTGTGGAATCCAATCGGTGCACATCCTGACACAGTTTTCTTGAGGCATTCTGCAGAGGTGACAACAATTAGATTAAAGAACCTAAATAACTTTCTAAAATTTTTGTGCAATAATGCGTACTTGATAGATTCATTGAACTTTACGATAACTCCTGAGCATAATAATGTCATCCAGGTGTAAAAGAAACTATGCGAAAGGGTATCTTTGAAACAGCTTAACCGATTTCCATCAAATAAAGTTCAGAACCATCATCTGCAAACATTTTCGGAAATAAAAAGCAATTTTCAAATTGGTTCTCCTTGTGCGTGGGAAGCTAATAAAAGAAGATATGATAAACCTGAATCTATAAAAAGCGC
Organism: Oegoconia quadripuncta; assembly: GCA_949316235.1. Lineage (NCBI taxonomy): Eukaryota > Metazoa > Arthropoda > Insecta > Lepidoptera > Autostichidae > Oegoconia > Oegoconia quadripuncta. The sequence continues at coordinate 2,837,323 of OX438741.1, read as the reverse complement.
GTATTACCATAGGACCGACTCGAATGCCTCTTGAATGAGAATGGGGGAGGGAGATTTATGGATCCAATTAAGGCTGAGTTTTATTTGAGCATACTATTATGACCAGCTGTGATGTTTGCAGTTCGCGGTGATCTACCCGGTCCTACATAGTATAAGGCTGGCAGTGTACTCGTAGATAGAGTAGGACCAACTCGTCTGCTCTCGTGGGTGTAGTAGACCTAAATCGTCTCTCGCGAGCATAACGTATGTTTGGACAGCAGCCCGCCAGCGAACGCCAACCTGCCTATGCGTGGCGATTAGAGCAAAGCGAGGAAAAATACAATACAATACAAATACACTTTATTGCACAACAGATAAGAAAATACAGTTTCAGAAAAGTGGTAAAAACCAAGGAAAGCGATGAAAATTTGGCAATTCGATCGCTTATGTTCGGTAGTGGACTTTCATGGGCTGTTATTATGAAGGTAGAGGTAAGGTGAAAATTTGGTAGTTGACGATACAGTTTATTTCCATTAAAGAGAACAGAGGACGTGTCCGGCTGATTAAAATAAATCAAACTAAAATTGTTTGTTTATAAATGCCACAATAAATAAAAATAAAATTACTCAAATCTATGCACAAAAGCAGACCCATCCCACAGCGGGATTTCTACCTATCAACCATAAAGTTAGTAAACTTTTGCTTGCATACATACTTAGCTAGCCTAGCTACATATAGTAGGTGGATAAAATATAATATTATTGCAATAGTGTAGATGTGTGTTTGTTGCTAAATCAAGATAAAATCCCTGAACGGATTTAAATGTATCTTAGTACGTAGATATGACAAACCCTGGAATAGGACTTGCTATTAACAGCTAATGCGTTCCCCTCATGAGTAGACATTCTTGGCTGCGGCATCATGTCTACCATTATAAATGTATTGTCATCAGAACTGAATAAGCGCAAAATTTCACCTCTTTAGATAAAAAGGAAACGGTTCTAATGTTACTTGCAAATTTTGAAATGGATAACTTACATACGAACAATGCAAGTTAAATAAAAGCTTGTAAAAATTTACCTAAAACACGAAAACTCACCTAATTCTCGTAGAGAAGTTGTTTTCTGTACTAAAACATGCAAAAATGTGAAATAACCTTGGTCTGTGTGTAGACTAGACGGCCAATAGCCTTGTACTCGAGCAAGCAATCCGGAGAGGTAATTGCTCTAACAACACGAGTGATATTTCTTTATTGGATTTTATTTATAAAATCTAGTATTATGGGTGGTTGCTTGGGCAGCGAGTTAGAAAAATTATTTCAAAAAGTTACTCTAGCAAATCTTTGACCCCCGATTGATCCTCTTTTGATTTGCCCATTGACCTCCTCTTTTGACTTTCCTTGGCTTCCCATTTACCCCCGCATTGACCCATATTCATCACGAGAAAAGTCGCCTGAGATTATGCCCCACCGGCCGTCTATGGGCCCTGCGCACTGCCACTTACTAATTAGCTGGGCTATGTCGGTGAGTTTCGTTATTCGATTTCCTCAGTCCCGAGTACTTGGCCTTTCGTAACTTAGCGAAAAGATGCATGTTACCTTTTCAGTTCCCCTTCATTACCATCATAATAGCTATAGGCCATTTCAGAGCGACTGGTTTATCCAGTGGCTTCTTGTGAGTGGACGTCCTATGCTGCGCTTGCCGGGCCTTGGTCTCCTTTATGGCAAACCCGCCGTCAGTTCTCTGTGCCCTTCAAGCTACTAATCCGCTGGGGTATGGTGGTGACCTTAGTTCGTCTACAAATCTCCTCATTCCTGATTCGATCAAGTTGTGAAACATCATTGCGCTCTTGATAGTTTTCTGAGATTCCTTATAGCGTGCCCTTGAGCTTTCTTATGAGGCTCATAATGAGAGACCATCATGTCGTGCTACCGGCCTTCCTCACACCGGCAGCAACATCACGATGATGGTGATGTATATTTGAGGAACTTATGGCTTAATAATTACGCCGAGACCACTTAATGTTTTATTAGTTATGAGTCCTAATTTAATAGTACTGAATAAAAACCTAAAGCAAAGTAAACACACTTTGTACAAAATATTCGCTATTGTTAAGATGAAGATGGTGGTGATAGGTGGATGAGCGGTGGATTATGGTATTAGGAAAGTACATATAAGGGTTTAGGAGGAATCCATAAAAACTGGAACTTGGTGAAAACACTGCACTGCTGTGAACCGACCGACGAATGTGTCAGAATTCAGAAAACAATGGTCCGAATTAGAATTAAAATTCATTTGAAATGATAACACAAAAAATGAATTGAAAGGAAAAGGCAGCATGACATCAACGGAGGTGGCACCGTTACCATCAGTACCATACGTCATCACTAGTGACACACGTTGATTAAAAATTTCGTCTTCAAGCACTGAGACATTTAGGACGTGATGACGTATACATGCTCGTACATAAACGGCCATCATTGTGAGCAGAGGGCTCTGCGCTCGCCCCCTCGCCCGAGGTCGCTGAAAATGGCCTATCTTATGTTTAGGTTGGCAGATTTGCATCAGTGATGCATCCACCAGTTGCAGATGCAGTTTCTTAGACTTAACGTCTGACTTAATGATCGGTGGCATCGCCCATTTCATAAGCTCGTTGCATGACCTTGACTTTTCTTATGAGGTACACAGTGAGAGACCACGTTTCATTGTCATTTATATGTCATCATTGGTAATATATATTGATAAAAGAGTTTCTTCTAAGCACTTTTTATTTACAGTCATTACACAATTAACTTCTTATATAGGCAAAATTTGAATAACAGTAGCTGATTTCTCGCTATTAATAATTCAGTCATGGTTTTTTTAATCGACTTTTTTTATATATATTATTATAGAATTAATGAAATATTTATTGTCGTCATTCATTGAAGCTTCCTTTACCGAAGTAAGTCTACCTGATTAAACTACTTGTGTTTTAAAATCAATAACGGCCTAAAATAGACTTGCCTATGCGCAGACGAGACGACTTGCGCTTACGACATCTGGCATGAAGGTTGCCTTAAAATTTATTACGGTTCGTTGTCTAGAATTCACGATTTTTTTCATTTTCTAATATTCAAGATAACGTTGGTAGATGGTACAATGTCGCAGGTAGGAGATCTCGAGGCGACTCTACATATTTTTAATTTGTGTTAATAATATTGAAATTTTGTGTTTAAGTGGGCGATTTTAAAGTAGTTCAGAGTTTTATTTCCAGTAGATTTAAATTGACATTCAACAAATGATATCATGTATCTTACGTTGAAATAAATGCTTAAAGTTTGAAGTTATCAAAAATTTGCTTATTAGAGTAATATGTCTTTTCTATAAGATAGTCAAATAACTTTCTCCTAAATTCACATAAACACTAAAGAAGTATTTCTTTAAATCTGGAGAAAGATTATTATAAATTATTGGGTCCATTGCAAACACACTATTTACAAACTGATCCTTACATCGTCGTCGTACTTTCTTTCGTACAATAAAACGTACAAGAAACAAAGTACGTAAAGTAAAATCTATTTATACAAGATTTCAAAAGTCTTTATAATATCATTGTACCCCCAATTAAATTCCCACAAAACCGCGTTTATTTCAAGCAGCAATTTATCACTGTTGAAACGTTGAAAGACGTATCTCAGCGGAACTCATTTAGTACACAGTTTAATGTCCCAATGAGTAAAGAAGCTTGTGGCTCCTTCAAAAGAACTTAAAATGCAGATACGCCTTTTTGTGGCTTACTATAACTTACTATAACCTTAAAGAGCCTATTTTTTGTAAAAGGATAGTTTTTTTTATTCACCACGGATTGGTACTTGACCTGAATCACACCCGATCTTAAGTGAAGATGAGGTTGAAGGTAGAATCGTACTGACCCGGAAACCCCAACAGCTACCTTATCTCTGATAACCGGAACACAACAATGCTATTAACATTGCTACTTGGCGGTAGATTTAGATAAGATGGTGGTAGCTAGCCAGGCGGACATTTAAAATGCCCTACCACCAACCAAACCGAGTACTTAAACATGTACCCCGCTGGGGATCGAACCCGCGACCTCGAATAAAATGTTTTCTAACCATCTGTAGCTTGCTTTAGGTATAGCATAGGTATTTAGTTATAAATCCTACAATATTAAATTAAATTTACCCCTCTGAACATTATTGCGTTGTAGAAGATGCTGAGATCTCCTAAAACAGTTTTCTAAAAAATAAATAAAAGATTCTTTAAATTTTCTAAAAATAGTTTATTGAGTCGTGATAATATTTGCCCTCGGTGAAATTTTTCATAAACATAAAGAAGTTACTGATCGATTGTTTTTTTTTTAATTGATACAGGAGTTCCAAGTATATTTGACGACCGGTTGGTGGATAGTGATCCTGTCAGCGAAACCAACGGTTGCGGGTTCGAATCCCGCGACAAGTAAATGTTTGTGTGATGAATACGAACATTTATTCCGGAGTCATGGATGTTTATATAAATATTTGTTTGATTATCCGTTATCAAGTATCCATAGTACAAGCTTTGCTTAGTTTGGATTTATTTATTCTTTTTTTTTATGCACGACGGGTTCGTTCTTGACCTCAATCACACCTGATTTTAAGTGAAGATGAGGTCGAAGGTGGAAGCGTACTGACCTGGAAACCCCAACACATTTGGGGAACTGTCTATCTTATTTCTGACAACCGGAACACAACAATGCTATTAACATTGCTGCTAGGCGGCAGATTTAGATAAGATGGTGGTTGCTAGCCAGGCGGCTATTTAAAATGGCCTACCACCAACCAAACCGACGCAATGTAATTCACAGTGGTAATTTTAATCAAATAGTCTATGTTTTATTACTAAATACCTGTACTATATATAAAGCAAGCTACCGATCTGTTAGAAACATATTTTTTCTATCACTGATGGTACTCTATCCATGTGCAAAAAAACCCGGCCTTTAAGATTATAGGAAGTTAAAAGTGTATCCTTACTGCACTGTTTGGGGAAAAGTCCTCAAGTATTTTTTTTTATGATTTACTGGATTCATGTTTGACCACAATCTCAACTGACGGCAAGTGACGATGTGGTCGAAGATGAAGCACGCAATCCCAGTAAATGCCTATTCACTCTGCTCTTGAAGATTCCAAGGTTGTAGGATTCAGGAAAGACTGACGCCGGAAGGGAGTTCCATGCCTTGGCTGTTCGGATAATGAATGAAGAATCGAACTTGTTAGTGCGAATGCTAGGTATATTATTTATATACGGGTGGAATTCCTCCCCACGCCTTTTATTTTTTTTCGCGGGGAAATGCTTTACTCGTACCGCTGGCCTGGGGGACGGCAAGACGGTTATGGTGGACTCCCCTCCCTGACGGCAGGGATATCCACTAAAACCCCGCGGCAACCTTCTTCGGCAGTAGGGAGGACCTGGGATCGCATAGGCGGCTCCAGGTCCCCTCCCGCCCCGCCCCCCTCACAAGGGGAGGCCCATTCCCGGAGGGCGCCTGGCGCACCCTCCGTAGGGGGCGCTGTCGTGCCTCACACCGCGATCAGCGAGCGGTATGAAGCCTCCTCCCCACGCCTAGTGGTCCGAAGATGGAATGGCGAATGGAAGGGCCGAAGATTTGCAGGGTAACTCGAAATGTCACATATTCTGGTTAAGGGATCAAATCTATAGATTTTTTTTTATAGTGTGGTATCCGAAATTTAAGAATTTTTTATGGTGAGGCTGTCTGCTGGCCTCGCGTAGTTGTTTACTTATTTTTGGAAAAAAAAGACAATGCCTTTTTTTTGGTTTTAGGTTTTAGACTTTATATAATTATTTGTATTTTTAATTGAGTAATATATGTATGTGTGATGTATTTGTAAATATAAGTGTGTATTTATATGTTTGTATTTAGATATCTACATGTGTTTACTGTAGCACCCAAATCACTATGAATGAGGTGGGACGGATATGATCTACTTTTCTATTGTTATTAGTATTTTTTTTTTAATTATTATTATTGTTTTTATTCTTATTGTATTAATAGAAGAAGAAAAGATAAAATTATCAGGATCAGACAACATAGGACTACATTCGTCAAACGCCAATTTAATGTACAATCTAGGCACATATACAACCAGCTAAATAATATTCTGAATATTTACAATTTGAAATACTATGATTGTAAAATAGTTATCACTGAATGGTTAAAAACTAATGATTATTTATCTACTGAAAGTATGCTAAAATATGTAACATAACATACATCATATATCAATACTATGATTGTAAAATAGTTATCACTGATTGGATAAAAACGAATGTTTATCTATCTACTAAAAGTATGCTGAAATATATAACATAACACACATCATATACATATATATATATATATATACATACATATATAGCACTCGCGCATACACACACAGCCATACCCACACACGCAGACACAACCACACACACACACACACACACACACACACACACACACACACACACACACACACACAATCTCTCTCTTACTTTTATGATTATAGAATATAGGAACATTTAGTTATAATAATGTGGTTCTTGTAACATAGTCTGTCGCCTGCTGTATCGGAACCGATGTACACCAGCTTAAAGTAAATATAGTTTTATGAATGAGTGGGCCCTCCTGACACAGGCAAGTTTTTCGACTTGCCTACTAGGAGAACCCTATTACTAGTGTAGTAATTGAATAAGCTGTTTTGAAATAAATATTATTTTATTTATTTATTTATTTTATTATTTATAATTCTACAGTCTTGAATATGTTCCTTAAGACGCATTTTAAAGATATTTATTGAGGTAGATTCTTTTATATAATTTGGCAAGTTTTTTTGAGACTAAATTTGACGGCGTTCCCCGCTCTCCCCATACACCCAAATATGGGCGCGGTGAGGAGCCCGTTTGAAGGAGTCCGAAGCATGGTACATATCAGAGTATCATGTTGCGGTAAAAGTTCCATTTCTGTATACTGTTAGCGTGACTCAAATTCAGTAATTAGTTGCGCCGTGTGTAAAATGAGTTTTGTTTGTTCTATGTTATTTGAGAGCGTGTCGCTTTCGAAAGCAAAGTTAAAAGTACAAAGTTTGCTTTGTATTAATTTGCGACGACACATGTCGTGAGCTAACAAGGTTGGATTTGATTAAAATTTAACACTGCGTGTGCTTTGTTGTAATTAAATTATAATAACAAAGGGCACTGACACCTTAACTGAGACGTGATCTACAAAGTCAAAAGATTTTATTTCATATGTCACTTTAAAACGTTACATTTTTTCACTTAAAACTTCTGCTCATTCACTAAGCGGACTCCCATATCGATCCGATGTAAAATACCGAATTTACACTACTCCGAAAAACATTTAATCCAAGAACGGTTGATCGAAAGCCGAGTACATTGCGGAGTTTGTTCATCATTAAAAATTTTAATTAATACCAACTCCGCAAAGTATACGGATTTTGATCAACCATTCTTTGGTCAAACGTTCTTCGGAGAAGTGTAATTTAGTATACCATTATATATTATCCCATTTACCGGCTGGCCATAGTCGACCCAGGTACTTTATTATGTGAGTTGGCTAACTGAAATAAAACTGGTATTCTAAAAAGTATACTTTTTAATTATTCATCTACCGTCTTATAATATGGTTATTTAACTTATCAAAAGTACTAACTAAGCTAAATACTTAGATGTCGCTTAACCACTTCATTAGTTTGACAGTTATTGTAACAATGGATTGACTACGACTGATTGAGTTAATGGTTAGAACTTTTGAATAATCAATTTAAAATTCAAATGCGTTCGGTAAAGAACTTGGGCTGTTTACGCAGCTGCGCGTTGCCCGATTAAAACAATTTTAACATTGTTGAAATGAAGTTCTAAATTTAAAATTTGTTCAATGATTTCCTGACAAGGCTTCGTTATTCAATTTTACTAGCGAACGACTGTTGATTTACGCGCGCCTATTCGCTAGGGCTGCCTTTTAAAGGATCGATCTTGGGCAATGCCTCTACGTTTTTTTGAATCGATTCACTTTAAAGCGATCTTTGCTCAGGTCAAATTGCATGCCTAGAATGACTATTATACGATATACGAGAGCTTAAGCTCTCGTAGTAAGGTTAACGAACATTTTTTGGTCAAATACATTTACATTTAAGACTGTTTCCATTTTATCATCATCAGCCCGTAAACATCCAGGGAGTATGGGTCATAGTCCACCACGCTGGGTCAATGCGGGTTGGGGCCTTCACATTCCTTTGATTTTTATTTCTCAGACATGTAGGTTTGAGAGCAGTCGGATAAATGCAAGTAATTCAATTAAATTAAAAAAACTCATTGGTACATGGCCTGTCTGGGAATCGAAACTGGATCTTGTTTGTATATTATTATAACAAGCAAATAATAAAAAAAATATTAAGATAGTTGTCCAATTTTCATTTATTTTATTGCCGAGTATGCCCTTACTCCTTATTTCGTTCTCCTATTACAAAATCTTTATATCTTGAGAGCGTGATATTGCGTTTTTAAAAATATATAAAAATGACCACCTGGAGTAGAGTCAAGTATTTGAACCTTTTTGATTAAAAGTGAGAGGAGTGGAAGAAGTAGGTTATTTCTCGAAACATGTTTTAAGCAACTTTTTTTTACCATTGCCCAAAGATTTTCTAGAGAAGTCTTTCCCATAAATCGACACATATATTTACAAAAATATAAAAAAGAATAAGAATAATTTTATTGGATACAGGAATAAATATACACAGTAAAAAATAGCGATGATAGCTACTGTAGTTGGAAACTGTAGTGTAGCTAGCTATAAACGCCCATCACCAAAGCGACAGCGTACCAACGAATGTATTGTTATACTTAGCAATATGTAAAACAAATACTGTAACACAACAGAAACAGAACGAATAAGTATAACAACACCACCTAAATAGACAAAGAGCGGGGTTTTCTATCACAAGTATCAATAAATTTACTAGAAAACCCCAACATTAATGACTGTCCACCTCGTGAAGGGGCCCCATATTTGTATTATGGATAATATAGAGTGTATTATCTGCCCTTAAAGTTTGTCAGGTGCGTACACCAACTGAAAGTATCATAGGTCACTATTTTTCTTAAATTATTCTATATTTTTCTTATAACATTTAAGTTTTCTTAAATATATTGTTATTAATACATACAGAACATACACTATAAGATCTATCTATCACTCCGATAGAGAATTCTGTAACAAATTTCCTGTTCCAAACGAAGTTGAACTGTCGTCGTGGATTTCTCTACAAATAGAAGAATTCGTTGATAAATCTAGGGAACTCCACTATTTTTACGAGCAAACAATTGAACTGGAGATGTACAGGAATTTAAAAGATGCGGTATCAATATAGCTAGTATAAATAAATGCCCAAGTATTACAACTGTTTTCTCTACTTAGCTTGATTAAAGTGAAATTATTTGATGTACGACCGATTGGTGTAGTGGATTGGTGTACCAACGGTTGCGGGTTCGAATCCCGCGACGGGTAAATGTTTGTATGACGAATATGAACATTTATTCCTGAGTCATGGATGTTTATATAAATATTTATGTATGTTTATCCGTTATCTAGATAACGTATCCATAGTACAAGCTTTGCTTAGTTTGGGACTAGATGATTGGTGTAAGTGTCCGAAATATCTATTTATTATTATTATTTGAAGAAAATTTGCAAGTTATGATTTTGTAATTTTGTGTTCTTTATAAATTACTCATTACTACTACTACTGGCATCAAAATCGGTTCATGAAAAACTAATAATAATATTATAAAAGAGAATGTTTGTGTGTACGTATGTATGTTTATTACCTCTTCACGTCTAAATGGCTGGACAGGTTTGATTGAAATTTGGTTGGCATACAGATTAGGGCCTAGATTAACCTATGGGCTACTTTTAACCTGGAAAAGTGACTGATTCTTGTAGGATAGGTATTGTACAAGCATGTACAAAATGTGTACTTTGACCGAGACAACCTGCGCATGTAACCCAAATTATACAAAAAAACAAATACTGAAGAATCAGCAGTGCAGGCCGTCGCGGCGAAGCCAAGTTGCGCGTCCCAGAAAAACAGTTGCTACATAGCTCTCAAACAATAAACAGTTACATAATTACATTCAATATTTTGGATTTAATTTAACACCTTTAACAAACATTTTCAGTAAACATTTAACAATCTAGGAAATATCATAAACAACAATATATTCATCCCGCACTATCCGCTAAGGACACCCGTGGTATCGGTACGCGTCGCGATCACGAGGAACGAACATTAACATCCTGTAGGACAGGGAACTAAGTACCTGCTCTTACAGGTATTATAACTGGGAATGCTTGAGTCAAAGAGTGACAGCTAGTATTAAAAAAGCAATTTAAGCGTAGTTAACTCCATGGAATTCAGCTAAGACCAGCACTTAGATTATATAACTTCACCGGTATCGTCATCGATTACGTTGATCAATGAGAAACCGTCAAATTGCCGAGCGAGCGATGAGCTAACCAATCACATGTCAGAACGTAACCGATGACGATAACGATGAATTTATGTATATAGAACAGACCTCGTTATCGCCTAAATAGTCATCTATTTTTACACAGTTTCTCTAATATGATGTTTAACTATATTATAAATGCAAAAGTTTGGATGTTTATTTGTTTCTTTGTTGCCCAATCACGGCGAAACATAGGTGAACAAATTTCCGCCATAAACTTACTCCACGCAGGCGAAGCCGCGAGCGGAAAACTAGTCTTGTCATTATATGTTTTAGGATGCAACAGTAATAATATTTATTTCACTTAGAGATCTGTTAATTTAAAACAATATCCACCATAACAAAACTAAGTAGAAATTATAAAATTTCTGAAGAAAAAATAGACAAACCAACTACCAAGTTTAGTATCAAGAACTGAAGTAGTACCTATCTACGGAACCCAAATGTCGGTCTGTAGATTTATTGCCGACGGGGTTCCGGACTCGATAACTTCCTCTCGTTGAGAAGTGGTTTTGCCGGCTTTCTACGGAGGATAAGAAAGTAGCATTCCTGCTATATTATACCAAGTAGGTATTATGTTTTATTGTAAACGAGAAAAGTGGTCTGTATTTAGCTTAGCACATGCACTAAATTAAGACTAAGGCTTATATTAATAAACCAATACAAGTCTTGAGGCTGTATCAACCGAGATGCGTCTTAAGCAGTTGACGCTCCGTGCTAATTTATAAACCAATATTGAAGTCTACTGAGCTGAGATCACTTCTCAAGTATTCGCCTCAGCGGCGAATGAATGATAGTCTTGAGTTTCGTTTATAAATACGCGCACGTCTCAAGTGAGTACTGCTTGAGTATACGTGGTTTTCGGTGTTCAAGTTCGGTTTATTAATCAACACGTTACTTGAGACCGATCACAAGACTGTTCTCAATCTTGAGAATGGTTTATTAATACGGGCCTTAGTTTATCTTATTTTTGGGTACGTATACACGAAAAGGACGACATGGTAGTTTAGTTTTGGCAATTTAGTTTAGTTTATACAAAATGGCATCCTCAACTGTGTTTAGTGAGCATATGGACATACGAATAAATTCATTTTGTTTGTTGTTTTGTTTTAATCCAGTAGAAATACGTAATTATTGTGGTGTAACTTTTTTGTAGAAGGATAGAGTCCATCAGTAATAGAATAAAAATGTTTTCTAACAATTCTGTTGCTTGCTTTAAGTATAGTATAGGTATTACTTATAATTTTTTTTTTATCTATAAATTTTTAAGAGGGTTTGTTCTGTACAGAATATGCCACCCTCATAGTATCTGCTTTAAACCCCATCACCGCCGCTTAATACCTAAATTCACAATTTTATACAGCATCCTGGCCATCACCGAGTTGGGGCACGCCAAGACACAACAAGACACTGTTACCACCGCCTATCTCAAACAAATTATAGACTATTTGAAATTGCCTTCTTTCTGCATTGTTCCGGACACATTCCAATAAAATATGATATACGTTTCTGTCACCCCACATTCTGTGCAATGCGGTGATGGTATTTTACCCATTAAGTATCCGAAACTATTTAATGGAATATGTCCTGATCGAAGCCTGAAGGCAGTGACAATGTATGTTCTGCTCTTACCAAGGGCTATGAAAAGGCTGAGGTTGGATTGTTTTGTACCATATCCCCTTACACTGAAATCGCTCGTCAAAATACTCCTTCCAATTATCGTGGCATAGTCCTTTAATTGTGTAATTATAATTGTGTTGAAGAAGATGTTAAGATCTCTTTCAACAATTTTCTAAAAAACATCTACTTTTTGCTATTCTTCGTAGTTTCAGATTTGGCCATGCACGCCCACTTGAAAAAATCACCCTGTATATTACCTACTGAGTACGTGTAACACATAAAAATCGACGTAATTGCTAATTGTTATTGATAATAGTTTTTTTTTTGAACATTATGATTAAAATAATATTTTCATTCGAACAAAAACCATCACTTAAACTAATTCTCATTAGACTAAGTTACAAATTAGTATCGGATCTTGTATTTCTGAATCCACAGCTACATCACTAACAAAAAGTGACATATGACATTAACATTGTAACATCGCTTTACGAGTTGAAAATTAATTATCAACCCGTAAACATCCCACTGCAGGGATATAGCCTTCCCTCATATATGAGAGAATATGGGTCATAGTCCACCACGCTGACCCAATGCGGGTTGGAGACTTCAAATGCCCTTCACTTTTTATTTCTCAGGCATACAAGGTTTCCTCACGATGTTTTCCTTCACCGTTCAAGGGCAGTCGGATAAGCACATAAAAAACTCATTGGTACATTGGCCTGCCTGGGAATCGAACCCGGACCTCGCTTTGGACACCGCGTCTTAAACGCTGAGCCACCGCCACAGCTACCTATTACAGAATATTTAAGTACAATAAAGCACAGTATTTATTATTGTAGCTATTCTGACAATGCTTTTGGGAAATCTCCCCAGACCAAAGATAAATCAACCAAGAATTATACTGCCAAATCGGTAATCTTTCAGCGGCTGGACTATAGACTCTTTGGCACTAAGAGGTACGGTAAACTTTATTCCCATGTTGTAATTATCCTTCCGAAATCTGTAGGTAAACTTAGAAATTAGTTCAGGTATATTGTACAGGGCGGGATTCAGTACACAAATATTAGTGAAAACATTCAATTTACAAAAATGAGATCGTTCATATTGATGGGAAGCTTGCTCTACGACCTAATAAAATCACATAAAGTTACTTTATGTCACTTTTTATTGGAACCCTCACATTCCATCTCTGAGAATGACCAGGAAATGTTCGCAAGGGTCCAACTGAACCCATTTATAATGTGTTTCACACTATCATTCTTCACCCTTTAGCCTAAACGTCCATTAGTAGCTATGCTATATATATTTCTGTTAAGTGGAATCTGCTGATCCACAATTTAGTGTCCTCAAAAAGAGACTAAAGAAGCACTCATTTTCTATACTAAATCATCAGTAATATCCTCGGGATACCATACAATCGATCAACAGTTTCTTGATCTAGTTATATTTATCTGACATTGATTGAATTATTTGACCAATTTTTTTGTTTTTAATATTACTTATGACGACCTGTTTGGTGTAGTGGTTAGCAACTCTGACCACTATACCAAAAGGTTGCGGGTTCGAATCCCGCTAGGGGCATATTGTTTGTGTGATGAATACGGACATGTGTACCCGAGTTATACATGTTTTCATTTATAATATGTATTTATTTACAAAAAAAAAATATTTATGTAGTTTATCAACCATCCACAACACAAGCCTATAGTTGCTTACTGTGGAACTAGATGTCGCTGTGTGTATGTCTAAGGATATTTATTTATTATTATTATTTATTATTACTTAGTTTGTCTCACTATTTACTTTTACCGCTGGATTGTATAATGATTATTATTTAATAGTGACTTTCCACCAAATGGTTTTTTTAAAAGAATTGTAATGAAAAATGAGAATCTGTAATTGGCATGACTTTGGCTTATAAATTTTGTGTAATATTTTTTATATTGATGCTGTTGATTCTGTATTATCAATAAAATAAAAAAAGATAGTATCCTCCTCGACTCCTCTGAAAGTCGGGATAGCGTTCAATAGAGATAAACTGTTTGGGTTTAGTCTTCATTTACTCTATTGCAGGTTGAGAAAATGAAGTGTCGCTCTAGCGTTCCCAGAGATTTATTCTGTCGGAATTAGATTGTAGAAACCTCCCGAGTGCATCATCAAATACTCCAAGACTGCATCATCAGCTTTGTCATATCCACTTTCAGTCTTTTACACTTGCCTCGAACACCGTCAAAAGGTCGCCTGTCTCTCAGTCTTTTACAGAATGCATTTCAGTGAGTGTGCGTGGGAATTACATAATTTTATCCCACGGGCACCATTTCATCTTCAAACTACTAGGATTGGGGCCCTCCACTACTGAATCCTTATTCCATCCGTGTATAGTCAACATACTGAACACTCACAGTAAGAGATTCGACCTTCAATCATAATGTGAACAGCCAAGGCTTGGAACTTCGTTCCGGCGCAGTCATCCTTGAATACTACATAATACTACCATGGGATCTTCAAGAGTAAGGTGAATATGCATCTACTCAGATCGCGTGCTTCACCTTGGACCACAACGCCACTTTCCATCAGGTGAGATTGTGATCAAATCATAAAAAAACTTCTCAATACTATACAATACAATAATACAATACAATAATTCTTTATTTGTGAATATAGGTAAGTTTACATGTCAAGATGTTACAATAAATAATGTGCTCTATATTCTACCTCATACTTAGGTATACAAATAATAATAATAATTTAGCATGCACATAAAATCATATTATATAGTCAAGCAAAATTTAATTAAAATACAATACAATGTCAAAGGTTAATTGAATATAAATACAAACAATATAAAATCAACAGTCATCAAACAATGTCATCTTAAATTTAATATATTTCGGTCATATTAGAAATTCATTTATATTTTTTTTTTTATATGAGAGGGCGGCAAACGAGCATGCGGGTCACCTGATGGAAAGCAATCACCGCCGCCCATGGACACCCGCAACACCAAAAGGGTCACAGATGCGTTGCCGGCCTTTGAGGAAGGTGTCCACCCCAGAATAAGTAGGGCAGCCTGAGCGATGAGGGATTCTCCAGGACTAATAGTGCTGGTACCCTCCTGGGTTATATTCTATCTAGTAATATTTTCTTGACATTTCTTTTAAATAAATTGTAGTTCATAATTCGTATCTTTAGTAATTCGATTATATATTTTGGGAGCCATGCATAGGATACTTTTTTTCATGAGTGCTGTTTTCCCTCTAGGTTCCCTCACCGTTTCGTTGTCGCGTCGATTACGCTCTACTAAATATGACAATTTTTTAAAATAATCAGGGTGCAATTTTACAAAAATAGCTAATTCTAAAACATATAAAGAAGGAAGAGTTAATATACTGTATTTTTTAAAATAAGGTCTACAACACTGTCTGTTTTCTTTAACCTGAATATTGATCGAAGACATGCCTTTTGTGCTTTGAATGCTAGATCTCTATCAGTAGAGTTCCCCCAGAAAATAATTCCATACCTTAGATGAGGTGCTACAATTCCATGATACGCAGTCAGTAGGGTATTTAGTTCTGATACTGTAGCTAATTTATATAGCGCATATGCTGATTTACTGAGCTTTTTGCATAGCTCTTATATGTGTGGTTT
Organism: Oegoconia quadripuncta; assembly: GCA_949316235.1. NCBI lineage: Eukaryota > Metazoa > Arthropoda > Insecta > Lepidoptera > Autostichidae > Oegoconia > Oegoconia quadripuncta. The sequence continues at coordinate 2,821,505 of OX438741.1, read as the reverse complement.
CCAGTTAAGTTTAGAATCTACAATAATACCAAGGTATTTGGTTGTATCTACTTGTTGTATTACGTTATTGTTGATTAGATTAATTGATTGATGGAAACGTTGTCTGAAACTCATAAGTTTGGTTTTATCTAGGTTTATTTTCAGATTATTGCTTTTTAGCCAATGTACTATTGATGTCAATGCGTCGCTAGTGTCATTTTCCAATTGAAATATGTCCTTATTTTTGTTGTCTATCGTGACGGTGCTATCGTCAGCAAAGAGTGTCATATGATGAGAAGTTTCCTTAGGTAAGTCATTTATATATATTACGAATCATTAGTCGTCTGGTTGTTTGGTTACTTGGGAACACTATTATGCACATGTCAGTACTGAATCATCCTACTAGATACTGGGAACCATACGGTTTAACCAGTGATGAATCTAAAGAGTTGTTGACATAAATTGGATGAAAATGCAACATCAAACCAGTCCATAAATTAAAAAGAAAAGATTATCCACTATTTCACTTGCCTTTAAATGTGAACGTGGCTAGTAATTACTTTAACCGCCTCCGTGGCTCAATGTAAATAACATTGGGTTTCGATCCCTAGCGGGGTACATGTTTAAGTACTCGGTTTGGTTGGTGGAAGGGCATTTTAAATGTCCGCGTGGCTAGCTACCACCATCTTATCTAAATCCGCCCCCAAGCAGCAATGTTAATAGTATTGTTGTGTTCCGGTTGTCAGAGATAAGATAGCCAGTCACCCAAATGTGTTGAGGTTTCCGGGTCAGTACGCGTCCACCTTCGACCTCATCTTCACTTAACATCAGGTGTGATTGAGGTCAAGTACTAACCCGTTGTGCATAAAAAAACACAGTTTGATAAAGTATCGCGTGGTATCGCTTAGTCGCAGCAGTGGATGATCAACTTTAACACGAGCATTATTTATTTCCTGGAGCACACACGGATCAAACAGATGTAATTTATTTTCATTAAGTAATTAGTGTCTTTGCAGACATTTAGGCGGCATGCATTATATGTTCACCCATGCTCTCTTTGGCTATAGCTGAAAATCAGTATTTTGAATTTTGAGCAATCCTATATCAGTATACAGGGTGAATATGTAACTAAAGGCTATGGTTCCTTGGGGAAAAGTGGAGTCACCAGTAAACAGAAATTACACGAATTCAAATTCACCCTGTATAGGATTGTTCAAAAAAAAGCTTTGAGCCTTGTGTGCTGCTGCAGGCACACGCATATCTATCTTATGTGAACGCGGCTTGTGATTCGCGTATCATGTGGCTAGTTGACAAGTGGCAAAATTTTCTAGACACAAGCTTTATTTCTGGCAGCTGATTGGGTGTCAAGTGTTCACGGCATATTGGCATCCAATCAGCTCCCAGAAATGAAACATTAGCCTTAGTCTTTATGACACGTTTGCAACTTGTCGAGGTGTGCAATATAGCCATAATCGGAGGGAGGTAATCAGGGTATTTTTTTTTCTATTTATAAAACAGATTTTTCTATTGTACTGTTGAATGTATGGGATATCACTGATCACCCGATTTTTGATACAGGTCGTGACTTTATGTGTACTGTTAGAGTCCAGAAATGAGACAACTCGTAAATAATATTTGTGGTATTTAACTTATCAACAATTGCTCAAACAGGAGTGACCATCTTCCCCCCATTTTCCCCTCGCGTAGCACTGGGATGACTACGGCGTAACGCTGACGTCACGGCGTAGCTGATGACGTCATAGAGCAGCGCTACACCAGGGGTCTCCCTATATCTCCTGTACCTCTTCTTATACTAAGTATATTGATTTATATATGGCCGCATGACGACTTTAAATTTAAAGTTTTGTATGAAGTCCGTCCTATGACCTAGCCCGATCATTAATTTCGTTGGATACTGTGTTTACATTTTGGCATATTGTAGTTTAATATTTTATGTCACGGTATGACAAAGAAGCGAACAGGTCACGTGATGGGAGCGTTTATTACCGTTGATGATATCTGTATCCTCCCAGAAATAACTTTACCACTAAGCTCTCATAACCTTCCACACTCGAACACATCAAAAGAAAAGAAAGTCGATCCCAGTGCGACCTAAATACTCATTCTATTTATATATTCATACAAAATGTCACAACCTTTATCCCAAACGGGGTGGTCAGAGATATCCCAAACATAAGTTTAATGCTTGAAACAACATTCACGGTTCCCTTACAATATATTCAGAATTGCACACGTGATGGGGGTCGTCCCATCGCCGTTTAAAACGACGATGGCTGTAAACGACGCGCGTTTATATGATATAGACGTGTGGATTAAACTGTGAAAAAAGGGTATTTTATGGGAATTTTGGAAATAAAAGTAGTTGACACTTCAGTTAGCAGCTCAACAGCAAGAAATAATGTATAAAGTGTCAATGGCATCACAGATAATAAAATATAAAAAAGTAAAAAGATATAAAAGAGGTGCGTCGCGCACAGTCACAATTACACCCACGGGAAGAGACGGGTCGGTACTATTATTTTTATGTAAAGATTAAAGGTTGGCAGATAAAAGTTCACCGAACCTTTCAGCCGTGTGTCCGGTATTGCTCAATACCCTTAGCGAGTGGACGGGTCATACACACCTTTTCAGATGAAAAGAAGGGAAAAGGTAGGGCCATTGGTAGGCTCTACGTTTTATAGGAGATTGGCTTGAAAGGCGTATTGTTGAAGTAAAGATGCTATTGGAGGTCTGACACCCGCTCGGTTGTAACAGAAAGAAGGATTACGATAGCTGTGAAGCACAATGCGTTAAGCATTTTGCCTAAAAAGCATGGTGAATATATTCGTAGCAGTATTTCTGATTATTTTTTTTTAAATTTATTTACATAGAATCCTCTGATGATAGGAGACACTACCCTTGAAGTTGTTGCCGAGTACGTTTACCTGAGACAAAAAGTGGAGTTAGGTAAATCCAACTTCGAAAAGGAGGTAAATCGTCAAATCAGCTCGGTTGGGCAGCGATTGGGAAGCACGTAACAATCGCCTCCGTGGCTCAATGTAAACAACATTGGGTTTACGATTCGGAGGTCGCGGGTTCGATCCCCAGCGGGGTACATGTTTAAGTACTCGGTTTGGTTGGTGGTAGGGCATTTTAAATGTCCGCCTGGCTAGCTACCACCGTCTTATCTAAATCTGCCGCCAAACAGCAATGTTAATAGCATTGTTGTGTTCCGGTTGTCAGAGATAAGATAGCCAGTCACCCAAATGTGTTGGGATTTCCGGGTCAGTACGCTTCCACCTTCGACCTCATCTTCACTTAACATCAGGTGTGATTGAGGTTAAATACCAACCCGTTGTGCATAAAAAAAAACATCTTCTCGTTCCAAATATCGGTGTCTCAAGACAAAATCAAAATCAAAAAAAAAAACAAAAATATTTTATTCAATGTAGGATACAAAAATATCACTTATTGAAAGTCAACATATTTTTTTTTTTTAAACTACATCGCTTGTGTTGATTAGTGTATGTTGCCAGCAATGACATTTGCAACTGAAACGTAGTCGCTCATTATGGACCTCATGAGAAGGCTGAAGGTCACCTAAAGGGCAATGGAGAGACCAGGATCGAATTAGAAATGAGAGGATCCACAGCAGAACCAAGGTGACTGATATAGTCCTAAGAATTTCCAAACATAAGTGGCAGTGGACGGGGCACATTGCTCGTAGGACCGACAGTCGTTGGAACGGAAAGGTTCGACCACGCATCGGCAACGGATCGATCGTTGTGGATGCGGAGATCTTTGGAGGAAGCCTTTGTTCAGCAGTAGACGTCTTTTCGCTGATATGATGATGATGACATAGAATCAATAGCATTATTACAAATTCTTGGCACATCCCTGGCACCCTACCTTTACTGCAAAACTAAATCAAAAATCTCAATCCCTACATTACGATCAAGCAAATAAAGTGATACATCGTCCAAAGTAATTGAAATGTTTGGACCATTTATCTTTCTGTTTGGCCACCATCATTTATTGTCAACCCTTCTCGTGAAAGTGTTTGCTTTTTACGATTGGCAAAGAAAAATATTTACTTTAATATAGTCTGTTTGCGAGCTTCGATCTTATAGAAAGCTAATGTTCGTGGACACAAGTTATGATCAAAAGTAGAACGTACGATATTCGTTTGCGATAATCGATTTAATGACAATGCCGTGTGGTTTCCGGAAGTTAAAATTGAACCAATCCTCTCTTTCGTCTCTTCTCGTGGGTGTCCTAAAAAGTGACTAATAGATTTCATGCCAATAAATACCCATTTTGCACAAGAGCATTTCTGTTCATTTCGAAAAGTGAGCCATGGATGTTGTTACAATCCTTTGTTCCCAGTAGTTCTGTTGGATAGTTTTGTTAGCCGAACTAATGGGAATTTTTGTCTCTCTAGTTCTGTAAATAACTTGAACTTTTTTTTGACCGAACTAATGGGATTTTTTTGTCCCACTAGTTCTAGTGAATAACATGTCAACCTAACACGAAGAAGAAGAACTCGCTTCGAACCTAACCTATCCATGTCGGGGTGCCAAAAACTCCCGTGCTCGCTTCGCTCGCACTCGAATTAGAACTCGACAGAACTACTGGGAATCCCTAGTACCATTTGTTCTGTTGATAGAACTAGTGAGACAAAAATTCCCATTAGTTCGGCCAACAGAACTGTCCAACAGAACTACTGGGAACATAAGGGTTACAACCTTTGTTCCCAGTAGTTCTGTTGGACAGTTCTGTTAGCCGAACTTATGGGAATTTTGTCTCTCTAGTTCTGTAAATAACTTGAACTTTTTTTTGACCGACATGTTTGGAACAAACTCTTACATGTAGTATTATGGGTTTATTGATATAGTAAAACAGAAACTTATTAAGAAAGCATATTATAAAATATCAGATTATTTACATGATAAACATTCATGGACATGAACAGCCCGTTCGCATAACCAGGCTATTTCACAATTAATAATGAAATATTATAATATAAACTAATAATTAATAAATTTGTAACATAAAAACCTTTTTTTAAAAAAGAGCAACAAGCAAAAGTTTCAAATCTGACTATTTTTTTTATTTTTTTTTATGCACAACGGGTTTGTACTTGACCTCAATCACACCTGATGTTAAGTGAAGATGAAGTCGAAGGTGGAAGCGTACTGACCCGGAAACCCCAACACATTTGGGGGACTGGCTATCTTATCTCTGACAACTGGAACACAACAATGCTATTAACATAGCTGCTTGGTGGCAGATTTAGATATGATGGTGGTAGCTAGCCAGGCGGACATTTAAAATGCCCTACCACCAACCAAACCGAGTACTTAAACATGTACCCCGCTGGGGATCGAACCCGCGACCTCCGAATCGTAAACCCAATGTTGTTTACATACCTATTTTGTATTATTTTGTTGTATATATATATAAAAGGTATCCAAAACGCTGGCAGCGTTTCCTGTTGGATGCAGATACTTAAGCGTTGAGCGAGGAAACAACCAGCTGTCGGGTCACCAGTAACATCGACTAAGCGCTTTGAAATATTAAAGAAAAATTTAAGAGCGCCCGGCTCCCAAGGACTTAAAGTTTCGACTCCGAAAGCAAGGAAAATGTATTCGGAACCGATGTCTCTATATTTGTTAATTTTGATTCCGCCGTCTCGGCGGCTGCACCTGGCCTCCTTGAGGTTCCTTGGAGGTGACGTCTCACCTCCAAGGAACCGTCGGGCGAGAGTGTCGATATAGAATAGACACACATATTGATTAAAAATTTTCGTCTTCAAGCACTGAGGTATATACACGTCTTGTCCAACATGGACAAGAAGACGTAGACATACTCAAACTTAGATTATTTGTGCTAACCCACTTAATTATTCGTATTGAATTTCTGCATGGAAGAGATCGCTGTTAGCGATAAGGCCGCCTATTTTGTAGTTTCTATAAAATAATTAAATGTACCTTCCTTATTAACAATTATTTAAACAATAACGTAGAATAGATAGATAGATAAGCATTTATTTGCATCCATGTACACACACATAACAAATTTTACAGATGAAAAATACAACTAAAATATTAAAACACAAGTACAGAAACAACAAATATTATGTGTGTGCCGCAGTATACAAAAAGGCTGTTCAGTATGTGGATTTGCCCGAGGCGGACACAACACTGGTATTCTGCTGAAACCTGAGGGTTGGTCTGGGACAAATGGAATTTTGAAATGTGTTTGGTGTTATCAAAATTTAAACTAACGTTATCGGTAAATGAATATCGTGTAAGATTATTCCCGTAACATATTGGATTTGATTAATAAAATATATTAAGTTATTGAACCAATTATTATTATTATTATAGAATAAATTGATAATTAGTGAAAAATTAAGAAATTATTGCAATTTTCGATTTCATATTCTATACACGTTATAATTACAATAAACTATTTCAATTTGTGAATAGACGCTCTCGCGCTCGCCCGCTCGCCCGGTGTCCTTGAAAAGGCCTATCTTTAGCTAAGAAAAAACCACCACGGGAGCTCAGTGCGGATTGGCAGATTGCGTCAATTTATAGTCCTCCTGATAGTACTGCCTACGTCTGCCTTTAATCGAAAACAATTGAAACCTCATATTGAAATGTCACATGTGTGGTCACCCATCCACGACAGAGGACGACGTCGCTTAACTTTACTAATTGAAAACTCCATTATTATCTAACTTCATTAGATAGCGGAATTATAACCCAACTGAATTGTATTGTTAAGTAATCAACGAGACGATCAAGCTGACTGATTTCCAAATCGTCAGGTTTATATAGTCCACTAAAATCGCTATAGACGCTTCCGTAGAGATAACGATAAAGTCGAGTCTCCATTTATGCTGCCTTAGTACGTTTGAATTAGCGATAAAACTTATCGGCTTCCAATACAATGGGGTTGGTTGAGGGTAGGCGGAATCAAAACGATTTTAGCTTTTAAATATCTGTATTTATTATTTGAGAAAACCGTTTTGAAAGTGAATAAAGAAAGGTATGGCGTGCAAGATGACGTAGTGATTAAGATAGAAAGAGGTATGTTAAGGTGGTGTTAACATATGGAACGAATGAGTGAAAGGAGAATAACGAAAGCGTAAATGGAAGGGTCGGTAAAGGTCGACCAATAAGAACGTACGTCAATGACGTGACTGACGTACTCGCAAAATGTCAGGTGCGATCGACCAAACGACGAGCGTGTATGAAGCATTTGTTAAGAGTGGAAGAAGCAAAGTAGTCAAGATCTTGCAACTGGAAATTTGTTGTGTCTGCCTACCCCAACGGGAAACATACGTGAGTGTATGTTATGCATGTTGCCTATGTGGCAAAGTGTGAATTGGCTTTTGGATAAGGAATAGTACGAATATTATTGGTCAATATTTTATTTTATTTATTCATACAGAATCAACAGCATAATTACAAAATATTTATACAGTATGTATATTACTAATTTGAAGCCAATTACAGATTCTTACTTTGTACAAAGTATTAATAATTTAAGTTGGTGGAAAGCCTTAAAAATAATAGTTTTCATGGACACACACAAATTACCAAAGAACAAAGTATCACATAAGATGTTTAGTCAAAATTCCGAGTTTGGTAATTTTTAAATAGAAATTGAAATCACAAATCGATGTAACTAATATATTATAAATGCGAAAGGTTGGTAATGTGTTTGTTTGTTTGATTTGTTTGCTGTCCAGTCACTGCTGACGTGTAGTGGTCAGAGTTGCCAACCACTACATCAAACAGGTCGCCAACCGGTCGTCGATTAGCAAAGCAAAGATCGATAAGCAGCGACTAGCGCAGTTGGGTGACCGACACCATAGTGATCAGTCGTCAAACTGTAATCGACAAAATGTAAAAAAACTTAGCGATGTTTTCGGTACTTTAGTAATTATGAATTTATAAGGTAAAATATAAACAAGTTTCCGACATATATTTCAAAAATATATGTCCGCAAATCATGGCCTTTGCTAGCGACTGGAATAGTGCCAGTCCGTCTTGGAGTATTCAGGCTTCCATGGTCACTGAGTAGCTCCCAGTGAAGGGTAAACGTAATGCATGGCCCTTACGCCATCCAACTCAATTAAGCAGTACAGATTGTAGACTAGTCTGGATGAATCCTACTGATTACAAGCGAAGTATGACTACTATGAAAAAGTAACAACTTTCACATGTAAACTTTACTCATAAAAATATAGAAATATTACATTAAATTCAATTGCAAAACTTGATTTGCCTATTTAGCTGGCTCTGTTGTTTATGCCCCAGTTTCAGTCAGAACCGCTTTGTCAAGTTAAACCGCGAACTTTAGCTTTAACTGCAAGTGAAACAAACCTTGAGACCGCAAACAACAAAAGTGTACAAGTTCCACAATTTAGTCTAAGTGCAGCACGAAATAAGCGTTAAGCGGGAGTCTGACGTTGCTATTTGAACCGCTGATTATGTATTAAAATTATTTCTCAAACAACAAAAAGGCCCCTTTTAAATCCGCATATTTAAAAAATAAATATATTACTCATATTGAAATCCGTGACGATAGGTTTGCCTGGAAGAGATCGTTGTTAGCTATCGCAACCTAATTTCTGGTTTCTATAAGATATTCAAATGTACCTTCCTTATTTAAACAATAAAGCGTATTTGATTTGATATGAAATATTTCGGACACTTACACCAATCATCTAGTCCCAAACTAAGCAAAGCTTTTACTATGGCTACTAGATAACGGATAAACATACATAAATATTTATATAAACATCCATGACTCGGGAATATTTTTTTTGGGATTCGAACCCGCAACCGCTGGTTCAATTCAATTCAATTCAATTCAATTTATTGCATTTCGCTGACAGGATCGCTATCCACTACACCAACCGGTCGCCACCAAATTTTGTTGGGCAACTTCGGAACCCTACACTACGCGCATGGCCCGACACGCACTTGGCAGGTTTTTATGTCAATAAAATTGCCGTCTTTGATATTGTCCTGATTGAATTTGGACGGTCCTCCCATTTTGTCCAATAAAAGTTATTTAAGGGCAATTTTCGCGAAACTTCCTACTAAGGGTTGGATACTTGATTGCAGCCGGCACTTTGGTGTTAACACTTTCATAGCTGGCCTAGCATACCACGAGCATTAAATCGTCATGTATTAATAAATAAATAAATAAATATCTTTGCTCATACACACAGCGCCATCTAGGTCCACAATAAGCATCTAGGCTTGAGTTATAACATTCATGAGTCGGTAATAATGTTCGTAATCATTACACAAACATTTACCCCTAGCGGGATTCGAACCCGCAATCATCGGTTACGCAGGCAGTGTCACTATCCACTAAACCAATCGGTCGTAATTTTTTTAATACATTTATTTATTATTAATAAAGCACATTACAAATTATACTGATGTGTCTGTATCGATCTGTATCACAGGATTTTTTATGAATTATATAAATATAAATATCTTTAGACATACATAATAAATAATAAATAAATATCCTTCACATACACACAGCGCCATCTAGTTCGACAGTAAGCAATTATAGGCTTGTGTTGTGGATACCAGATGGTTGATATACTACATAAATACATTTTTTTTTGTAAATAAATACTTATTATAAATGAAAACATCCATAACTCGGGTACACACATGTCGGTATTCATCACACAAACATATGCCCCTAGCGGGATTCGAACCCGCGACCATTTGGTATAGTGGTCAGAGTTTCTAACCACTACACCCAACAGGTCGTCCTGTCGCATGTCATCGTCATCGCTTTATGTGTCCATAATGTCGCAGATAGCGATAAATTTGCGACAGAATTTATAATACGCGGTTTGCTACAAGAAGAACCAAGTGGTTCTGGTATCGCCGAAAATGGCGCGGTGAAGTTTACAGTAATGTTAGGTCTGGACACCGAAAATGTATATACATATTGCTACCAGCCGTCAAAGGAGACGAACCACCCGTAGCACATTCGCGAGCGTGAGTGACTTTGATTACTTATTTACACCGACGTTTGGAAGAATCTGGTGAGTTATTACTTAATAAGAAGTAGGTCATGGAATTTGAGCAGGAGGGATAGACTCCAGCTGAATCCCACAGATTGCATTCCAGGGCCAAATTGAATGGATGGCATGAGGGGCATGCTAAATGTTCACCTTTTGCCGGTAAGCATTTCAGGTTCTATGATGAACGTATGAAAGGGGTGACTTCACTAGACTTTGCTTAACTTTGCTAATCGATATCAAATAGCGAATGCGGCTCCCACAGTGTCTGAAGACTAAAGTGTATAAGTATCTTGCTGATCCTCACCTATGGTGACGAAACCTGAATGCTCACAAACCAAAATGTGCACAAAATCAAGGTGACACAAAGAGTAGTTCCAAGTAGGCAACTCTCTTGTAGATCGCGTACCATAAACGTCGAAATTCGATGAAAAGTGGAAGTTGAAAATGTGAAGTGAATAATGAGACTAAGGTCTCCACCTTGGCGAGACACTTGGCTCGACGGGACGACGAACAGTGCACCAAGGCAATCACAGAGTGGTGGCAAGACGAACGACAAGACCTGTGAGCAATGACGTACTCGTATTAGAATGTCACTAGTGGTCACCCATCCAAGGACTGACCGCGCCAGACCTTACTTAACATTGCTAATCGAAAACGAATACCGAATGTGACTGCGCCAGGAGTGCATGTATGCTAGTAATCTCGTTGGTTTTGCTAACTTAACCCGCAATACAAAGATATAATTGTAACATATGTTGAGTGCAGGCTGAAAACCAGTGCTGAGCGATTTATGTCACCAGTGTTTATTGACACTGTCCCTCACACACTCAGTCAATGTAGTACCTAGTTAGTCATAGAGCCGTGTTGGTGGATCGATCTTGAGATTGGGATCGCGTCTCGGTCTCGATATTACAGTTTTCTTATTTTTTATTTCATACTGTTTTAATGTGCAACAGATTCATCTTCGGCCTCATCTTCACTTAACATCAGGTGTGATGGAAGTCAAGTGCTTACCCGTTGTGCATAAAAAAAAATTCTCAAGCGTCAGCTTGTGACCATCTCAGTCTCGAGAGCGGTTTGTGGGATACGGGCCTTGGTCACCTCTGTTTACAAAAAAAAAAAACAAATATCTTTATTTTCGAATTACAGTTGTACATTAATTGAAATCAGAGGTTGAGACCAACCTTTTAAATATTTAAGATACTTGCACCAGGAGGTCTCGCTCTTCTTTTGCTCGAATATACTTTAAAATTGACTGTACACAAGAAAAAAAAGTGTACTGAAAATTTTGAAAAAATGTAATATTTGTATTAGTTATAGGTAACTAAAAGTTATAATTATAGTTCTTGCCTTTATTGCTCATGTGTATGGATGTGTGTGTGTGTGTGTGTGTTTTGATTTTTTGTAAGTTGTTGTGGTTTTTTCTTCGGTGTGTGGAAATAAATGGTTTAAATCGTTTAACAGTGCTATTATGATCTCTTAGTTCCATTGAAATGCCGTTAAACAGACTGACATAATACCGTTATTTTGGCCACGAAGTCATATACCTACCTGTAACTTTCCTGGTGCAGTAAAGATTATTTTCTCTGCTCCATCTAGCTGCCGACTAAGACTTTTTTTAATGTAATATTTAGCAAAGCGCGCAAGATAATAGTTGTCCTGCTCATTCGCTTGGACGAAATATACAACTGTTCCACTCTCTCTCCTACGTCGCGCGCGACAAACGATGTCACGCTACAGGGGTTGGAGAATACATATATTGATTACATACATGGGTTTACGATTCGGAGGTCGCGGGATCGATCACCAGCGGGATACATGTTTAAGTACTCGGTTTGGTTGGTGGTAGGACATTTTAAATGTCCGCCTGGCTAGCTACCACCATCTTATCTAAATCTGCCGTCAAGCAGCATTGTTGTGTTCCGGTTGTCAGAGATAAGATAGCCAGTCCCCCAAATGTGTTGGGGTTTCCGGGTCAGTACTCTTCCACCTTCGACCTCATCTTCACTTAACATCAGGTGTGATTGAGGTCAAGTATCAATCCGTTATGCATAAAAAATTGATCAGCAGTCGTACCACGTAAGATTTCGTGGTTGACCGCAAAAGTTTAAGGTTTAGCTTGCTTGCGTTCGACCGCAGAATTTGGTACAACGTCAGGGTCCCAGGTCCATCTCATAGGTACAAACACTGTTTAGTGTTTACATTTATGTATGTATAAACCTGAGATTAAACTTGTATAGTACTGTGACCTTCCCAGCTAACCTATGCCCAGCTGGGTCGAGTCACAAGGTGTATTGTACAGAAGGGGCGAGATAGCTCAGGCCAGGGTCAAAATAGAACACGGATTGCCACACCAACTTATTTATTGCATGAAACAGATGATTTCACGATTTGGTCAGTGAGATTGTGGAACGCACTACCGCATGCAATCCGCGCAAGTCCATCGTTAGAAATTTTCAAGAAAAGAGTAAAAGAGCATTATTTGTCTTTATGATTTCTCCTCAGTATTATAGTAATTATTTAATTATTTATCATAGTATGAGTATTGATAATGTATATACTTGTTTATACGTCGTACTAAATATATTATATTATATATTGGATAGGTTATGTGGTATATTTATTTATATATATTATTATATTATTTTATTTTAAATAATTTTCAATTGTTGTGTACACTATTTTCTGCCCAATCTAATAAATACTATGTATCTCTAAGGTTTGCTGGTAGAAAACTCTATCGGAGTTAAGCTCGCCTTTGTACATTTTATATACAATGCATATTTCTGTAATAATTTTGTGTACAATAAAGATATTAAGATGATCGAAAGAGTCTTAAAACTAAAAAATTAGCTATTGATATGTAGAAAGAAATGATTAAAAATAACAGTGATACTGAGTTGAAACTGGAAATCAATATGCCAAAAAAAGATCCGTCAGTTCATCAGTCAGTCAGTTAGTTTAAAATTTCGAATTTGAACTCCAATAACCCAAACCCACCAATGAGTATCAGCTCAAAAGAACGACACCGTTACAGTACGTTCACTTCCTCTGACATTGGTTGATTTAGCAACAGGTTTTCCGGGTCAGTACGCTTCCACCTTCAACCTCATCTTCACTTAACATCAGGTGTGATTGAGGTCAAGTACGAACCGTGCATAAAAAAAAAAAGGTTTATAGAAAATTTGTGCTCAAGTTCGTCGAACAGCAAGCCTGTGTGTCACTTATGATCTTACAAGAGAATTTAGTTAATACCATTTCGGTCGCTCCTTCAATTAGAATGATTTAATTAAAGGGGTCATGTCGGAACACGACTGAGGCGGGGGTAAGTTCAGTTGTCAGCGAAATCAGGTGGTTTGAACAAAGAGCTGTAGATATGTTTCAGGGATGAAGGACGATGGATTTTGGGTCTTATATTCTCAGAGACTGGATCTGGAATGGAGTGATTCGCTAGAACCACGGCTATCAGCTATGAAAAGTAGCTGACATTAAAATCAAACATTATTTTTTTGTATTAATAGGCAAAATTTACACTTCAAAATAGCCCAAACCTAAATAATACACGCCTTATGTACCTGGCGCTGATTTAGGTTTAATAAATAAATAAATATCTTTGCACATACACACAGCGCCATCCAGTTCCACACTAAGCAACTAGGGTTGTATTATAGGTACCAGATGGTTGACAAACTACACAAATTCATTTTTTTTGTAAATAAACACATGCATAAATGAAAAACATCCATAACTCGGGAACACATGTCTGTATTCATCATACAAACATATGCCCCTAGCGGGATTCGAACCCGCGACCTTTTGGTATAGCAGCAGAGTTTCTAACCACTACATCAAACAGGTTTATAAATAGATCGGTATACAAGCCCTGGGTCGTGGTAAACCTGCAGAATACTTCTTTGTCACCATATAAGACGTTTTATCAGGAGAGACGGACAGCCTAGCCTTTCACAGTGAGGCAAGTCCGAGGTATGTTTTATGAATGATTTGTGGATTATCTTCCTTCTTCAATCTGTAAGGTCATGTGCAATTGCCCGTGATATAGATCATCTTAACCTGGTGTAGGCAGATACATCACTACATTTAGTTTGGTGGTAGGTCATTTTAAATGTCCGCCTGGCTAGCTACAGCTAAGCAACAATGTTAATAGCATTGTTGTGTTCCGGTTGTCAGAGATAAGATAGCCAGTCCCCCAAATGTGTTGGGGTTTCCGGGTCAGTAAGCTTCCAACTTCGACCTCATCTTCACTAGACATCAGGTGTGATTGAGGTCAAGTACCAACCCGTTCTGCATAAAAAAAAAGATTAAATATTTCCTATACTGTTTAAATATAGATCGATTAAGTTTGAAGTTGATATCCAATTCCAATACATATTTATTGGACACCAAGAAAACATTATAATTATTTATATAGGCATAAAAAATAAAAACTAAATTAAAACTATAAGGCAAAGACGCCATCCAGAGCTCCCGATTGCGGTATGGACTCTAACACACTGGCTGCATTACCTCTCTGAACAGCCAGACTGAGACGTTGAGCGAGTTATGCGCCAGCCCGTAAATCGCACGAGGCCAGCACCAATCTGGTCGAGAGACCGTGGACGAAATTCCTGGTGTCAGAAGACCACAGTCCCATAGTTTCTACTGCAAGCGCCACAAACTCATGGCTACCCAATAGGGATGAGTATTGCAGTACTGCTACTCGGTTTATATGAAGATACCGCTATTCGGTCAGTATCTATTATTAAAGATTTCCTTTTCAATTAAAAGGGCCCAACTTGAAGTAGCTGTCATCTGAAGTACTTAATTCCGACCAATTAGCCTAGATAACTTCGCCAAAGATAAATTGTAGGGAAAGTTTTGAATACGCGCAATTTTGTGAAATTGTGACATTAATTTGCCAGTTTAATTATACGTAAAATGTGTAACGATGGAGACGAAAAATGTGTAAGTTGTTAGCAGAAATTTATTTTATGTATAATGGTGAAGTGGGAGAATTTTAGTGGAATTTTCAAGACAAAGCATAAAGGTTGGTTGTGACAGACACACAATTAGCGGTTAAATTGTCCCCTCTTTATGTGTCGAGGTAAAAAACCAGTCAGAAAAATAACATGTTATGGAATTCTATTTACTCCATAACAATCAGAATTCACTAATGTGTTCATTCTGCAAAAGAAATGCATAATAATTTTCCGCCTCCTTATCCTCATTAGCCTGTAAACATCCGACTGCAGGGATTTGGGCCTGCATGGGGATCGTACTTGACCTCAATCACAGCTGATGGTAAGTAAAGATGAGGCCGAAGGTGGAAGCGTACTGACTCGGAAACCCCAATACATTTGGGGGACTGGCTTTTTTATCTCTGACAACCGGAACACAACAATGCTATTAACATTGTTGCTTGGCGGCAGATTTAGATAAGATGGTGGTAGCTAGCCAGGCGGACATTTAAAATGCCCTACCACCAACCAAACCGAATACTAAACATGTACCCCGCTGGGGATCGAACCCGCGACCTCCGATTTGTAAACCCTATGTTGTTTACATTGAGCCACGGAGCCGTTAAATTAGTTTGCAATGACATTGTACATAAGCGCAGTGCTCATAAATTTGCAGTTGTCCTAACAGGACTAAGTTATAAGCACCATTTATCAGACTATTTAGATGATAAACATTGCACATAACCAGTGGACTAATCGCGCTATTTAGCAATATACCATTCCATATATTTAGCAATATACCATTTCATATATATACCATTCGAACGGAACGTTTTTGATTTTGGTTTAGCTTTAGTTTAGCTTTGATTAATGGTATCGCGTTATTTTTTGTGAACGATTACATCGTTGACGCTACCAAAGATTTTTCTTTTCCAGATTGGTTGATTGGTTTTCCAAACCCAAAATATTTAGAGCTAACCACGAGTATTAAAATAAACTCGTGCAATTTATAAATTAAGGTCAAGATATACATTAAGACAAATATTTAAAGAAATTAATATTTTAACATTTTCGTGACAATATATATATGAAAATCTTGTATATGTTAAGAGAAATATATATTCATTCGAGAAACATTGTGACCGACATAATGTCAATACAAGGAGCAAAAATCAATTAGCTGTACCTTTTAGTAGACTTAGTAAAGTTAGTAAGTCATTCAGAGATCAATGTGTGCGCTTCTACAACAAGCTTCCCATGGATATACGGAATCTTCCGCTTAATAAATTTAAACTTATTATAAAACAAAAATTATGTAAAAAGGGATATTACAAAATTTCAGACTATATTAATGAAAGTAATCCATGGGATTAAACGGCTCCTCTACACGATATATAAAATTGTTGTAACCTTTCTTGATTGTAAATGATTTATTGAAAAGAGACAATCCTTTTTTTTTTTTTTTTTTTGTATATGAGAGAGCGGCAAACGAGCATGCGGGTCACCTGATGGAAAGTAATCACCGCCGCCCATGGACACCCGCAACACCAAAAGGGTCACAGATGCGTTGCCGGCCTTTGAGGAAGGTGTAGGCTCGCTTATCCCTCTGAGTTTCTCGCTAGCTCTTTTTTTTTTTTTTTTTTTTTTTTTTTTTTTTTTTTTATTTATTTATATAGAAATCACACAGCATGTAATTACATTTAAAAAATATTTCTTAAAATTTCTAAAGCCAAATTTATAGAGATTTCTAATTTGCAATTTGAATATTAACTGGTACTCAGCTAACTTTGCTAGTATATAAGCTAAAAACTAAGGCATTGCTTTACATCATTTGTGTGTATGTGTGAGTGAGAGAGTGTAGAATGTGGATGGAGTGTAATAAACAAATATCTTTGAATGGAAACAATTTTAAAACGAAACGAAAACTCATGCATTCGGACGCGCAAGGTCCAACCTCTTTACAACCTCAACTACTGAATTCTTAAATTTAGTGAATTTAACATTAAAAATATCAACTTCCAAGAAATATTTATTATATTCTTGCATGCACCGCAGCAAAACAGAATTTTGTGCATAGTTCGTGTGAACAGAAGGCACACTAAACATTTTAGGTTGGCGTCGTGCCGATATTCTATTAGGTACTAGTAATCCCAAGCGCTCCAGAAGCTGGGGGCAGTCAATGAAGTTGTGTAAGATATTGTACAGAAATACAGCATCTGCAACTAGCCGCCTGGACTCCAAAGGGAGTAATTTGTGATGCATAAGCGCTTCGGAATGTTCAATCGAAGGAACTCGCTCACGTCGCCCCAATAAAGTTACGAACCTTCTCTGAATACCTTCGAGTTTATTCTTGTAGGTTATATAATGCGGGGACCACACCTGGGATGCAAATTCTAAGATACTTCTTACATATGCAAAATAAAGGATCAACAATGAAGACTTAAACTTGAAATGCTTAGTTATCCTAATTAAGAAACCCAACATTCTGTAAGATTTCCCTATTATATGATCGTAATGATTAGTGAATGAAAGTTTGCTATCCATTATTAACCCAAGGTCTCTAATGCACGATACTCTTTTTAGAGACAAATTGTTTAATTTATAGTCAAAAATGATAAAGTTAGATTTACGTGTGTATGTGATCACTTGACATTTACCAACATTAAGATCCAACGAATTTTGACAACAATACTCTTCCAATCTATTGAGGTCCTCTTGAAGTGCCATGCAGTTTCCAATAGTTGTAATAGGCATATAAATCTTCGTGTCGTCTGCATACATAGCAAATTTTGCATGTCGAAAACAAGAAGCAATGTCAGATACGCTGATGTTAAAGAGCAGCGGACCCAGATGTGATCCCTGCGGCACACCGGAGAGTACAGTAGCGAACCCGGAAACATGCCCTGCTATTTTAACTGCCTGTGAACGGTTTTTGAGGTAGGATTCGACCCAGCGCAAAAGGTCGCCATGAATACCCGCGATATTTAATTTAGATATTATAATATTATGATCCAATCGATCGAAACATTTCGAATAATCCGTGTATATTGCGTCCACTTGCGCACCACCATCCATGGTTAAGGCCACTTCGTCAGTGAAAGACGCCAAATTCGTGACGACAGAACGACGCCTCATAAACCCGTGCTGAACCATTGGGATGTAAGGCTGGACGCAAGGGTAAATCTGGTCGAAAGCGATTAATTCGAAAACTTTACTGAACACGGATAGAATAGATACTGGCCTATACTTGTCAACACTGATTTTAGATCCTCCCTTATGAACAGGCACCACCATAGCTTCTTTCCATTTTTTTGGAAATATCCCAGATTTTAGAGACTTGGTGAAAATTATACATAGTGGACTAGCCAGCGACTCAGCACATTTTTTAACAAAAAGGGGAGGAATATCATCGCTACCTGAACCCTTATTACAGTTGATCTTATTCAGGTACCTAAGTACTAAGTCCTTATCGATGTTAATAGTACTCAAAGGAAATAAACTGTTTGTAGCTTGTGAGTACTGAGAGCTGCCTTGAGGGCCTGGACAGGAGGAAGGTTGCGTCCTATATACAGACATGAAATAATCTAAAAAACAGTTGCATATGTCCTGTGGATCGGTCACTGTCTTCAATTCGGAGGTAATTTGGCTAGGTATTCCACTATTTCGATTTCCCTTCAAATCCTTAGAATACCTCCAAAAGGACTTAGGATTTCTTTTTAATGACTTTTCACACTTTTCGACATACAAGGCCCAACATCTGCCCTGAACCAACTTCTGTCGACGTCTTAAAAGCTTAAAAATGTCGTAGTCTATATCACTCTTAAACCGCTTCCAGCGACGATGGTACCTGCGTTTCTCTTTAATAATATTCACCAAGCTTTTGGAATACCATACAGGATAATCATTACTAACAGTCATGAAACTAGGAACTTCTCAGTAGTGGTCGCGTTCCGAGCTAGTGGTAGTTTAAAAAACAAATGACGTTCATAAGTGCATATTGTATTACCTACATGAATAAATGATTTTCATTTTATTCATTTCATTTCATTTCAACTAGATTAATTTCCGTTTAAATGATTAGCGCGATACGAAATGTGCTTAACGTACGTTTATCAGTTTTGGTTTAGCTTTGGTATTATCTTTCAAACTTAGCGCGATCGGTCTCCAGCTCGTTCGCATGCCAGGCTATTTCACAATTAATAATTAAATGTAAAAGCTTATTTGTAATATAAATACCTGTTTTTAAAAAGTTTCTTAACTAATCTCAGGGGAAAATTGCATTTTGAACAAGCAGTAGCTTAAAAAATGTAAAATTGACTATTTTAAGTGTACCCTGTGTACCTACAAAATAAAGTTTTTTTGACTTTGCCTATCATAAAACACCATTGTACACATAGTTTTGCAAATAAATATTGCGTATTTACCTATGAAATTGGAGGTTTTTTTCTTCGTTAATCATATGTCCCAATTCTTGCGACTTTCAAAGTTATATCCAAATTTGTTTTTTATTTGTAAAATAGAATATTATTTTAAGGTTTCACATGAAATACTTTTTAATTTCTGGGCTAAAACACATAATAAAAAAATATGAACAGAGCAATTTTCATGTGCTTCCCATAATCATTACTTAGATTCGTTGAAACTTTTATAAAGCGGTTACTTTTAAAAATTAACGCTACCTATACTTAACTTAATGTTATCCGATAATACACACAAAGTTTAGCTAAATTTGGATTTGCCATTCCCAAAAAAAAAACAAAAATGTTTGTATGGAGAAAACGGTCTCAATGAAATTCTTCATACAAAACGCCAATTTCATAGGTAAGGACCTAATAATTGAATTGAGCTCTGAAGCTTTTTAAGAATTTATCCACTCGCCTTATTGAGGTATCCGGCGATGATACAGCTCCCGCTTACGTTGGCCAACGCATCAGTATTGCCATTCAACGAGGTAATGCTGCCAGCTTTATGGGTACCCTCCCACATGATAAAGATCTTGAGCACGTTTTCAACCTTGATCCGTGTTTTGTAGTCTTGTGGTTGATTGGTTTTCTCTAATGACTTTAGTTTTGTATTATTTGTATATTTTGAGTTTAACTGTGCATAGATTATTTTGTTCTAAGTAGATAAGACCCAATAATTGCTCCCGGTTGTTTCCAAAGAAAACAGTTGGTGGCTTACAGGTCGGCTTAACGACACTGATTGTGGAGTAGCCATTCTTGTCTGACACAAATCTGCCAATCCGCACTGAGCTGGCGTGGTGGATTACAGCCCAACAAGAGAGAGGAGGCTGTGCCCCAACGTATAAGGCTGTTGATGATGACTTTATTGTTTAAAACTAGTCACCTATGGACCTCATAAGCTCAGTCACGCAACGTGTTATGGGGAGGGTGATGCTCGGCGTTTCACTACGCGATCGAATCAGGAATGAGGATACCCGTAGGCGGACGTAGGTTGCTGAAATAGCCAAGCGGATTAGCAGGTTGTGGCAGTAGGCAGGGCACATAGCTCAAAGAACTGATGGCCGGTGGGCCATTAACACTAGAGTGCTCGCGCCTTAAGATTCTCCTTGAATGCTCGCGCGGGGTACATGTGCCACCCAGTGCGATATACAGTTTTCATAACAAAACTTATTTAAAACTAAAACAATAAGTAACATTATTACGAATAAACTTTATTATAAAATAGTTAAAAAACAAGTCTTAAATTGTTTTATTTATCTTAATTATTAACAAAAATTTACTTCATAAAAAGAATTACATATTTTGGGCTTATTGAGATCAATGCGGTTTTTAATCATAGGAACATAATATTTTCTAACATAATTATCATAATCATAAAGTTTTAATATACATTGCTATTATTCCATCATAATATCATCGCAATTCAAATATTCAATAACTTACATGAAATACTTACTTACGTAATGTTTCAAAAACTTCATAGAGAGCTCGCGCGGGGTACGTACGCCACCCGGGAACTTTGTAGCGTCGCTGTGCAGATTTTGATGTGCTGCTTCGACTGATACGCTACTGGTGGGGAGAATGATTCATAGTCGAGGAATACCTGAGAGGGCACCACAGTAAAGCGGCGGATTAAAAAAATATGTAACAATTTTACACCCTGGGTGACACATGTCACCCGCGTGAGCACTCTAGTGTTAAAGTTCTTGGGGGGAGACCACGCACCGGCAAGCGCAGCGTAAGATTTCACATTGAGGACAAACGATCTGATAATGGTCGCGGGAAATACTGGATGGAGGCAAGTTCACTCTGGAATTCAATGGGGAAGCCTATGATCAGCAGTGGACGTCATGTGGCTGATGTAATGATGATACTAGTCACCTTATGTATCATCCATCATGTGTCACAAAGAAAGAACGCACTCTGAAATTAAGAATTTTAGAAATGCACTGCGCAGGAAGTATCTCGAATTGTTTTCCTTACAAACGACATTGTTATGTGAATGTGACTACTGCCGACTTCCGTTGCAGTATTAACCTACAGTACGGACTATACGTTTTCACAATACGAGAGCAAAACTATATAGAACCAATAATTAAGTTGCCCCGCGTCAATGGTGATGATTTATTCACGCACAAAAAGGACGTTCTCTATGTGCTGTGTGATTTTGGCACATAATAAGAATGGAACCAACCCGTCTTTTCTAGTGGGATGTCATAAAAGACAACTATGGGCGATGGATTGTGGATAATGTGAGCAATTCAAAACTATTTGTAGGACTTTAACACGTCGGAATATATATCAACTACAGCTTGACATCTTTGTTTTCACAGTTAGAGCTTTGTTTATGAGATATACAGTTTATTACAGTAAGCTATTGTTATTATAATACTATATTTACTTACATGCTTTAAGTTTACTAACCAATCAAATTAAAATAAAATAAATAGGCATGTATTCGACGATCGATTGGTGTAGTGGATAGTGACTCTGTCAGCGAAACCAACGGTTGCGGGTTCGAATCCCGCGAGGGGTAAATATTTGTATGATAAATACGAACGTTTATTCCCGAGTCATGGATGTTTTCATAAATATTTATATTTGTTAATCTGTTATCTAGTACCATTACTTTGGGACTAGATGATTGGTGTAAGTGCACTAAATATTTATTTATTTATATTATTTACTTGAATGGTAACACAGTCGATAGTCATTTCTTATAATGCCTTTAAACTTTATGATTGGAACACACAAACGTTAATATTTGGGATATCTCTGACCATTCCATATTGGTTGAAGGTCCTAATGTCGTGTATATTTCTAGGTAAAGCGGCTTTGGCCACAATTTGTTAGAAATTCGTTGTGCAATGAATTGTCGCCTCTGTATCTTGCGTATACTGCAATGTAGCCAGCTTTGGCTTATTTGGCACTCGCGTAACGACTTCCACGAAATTATAATGAACGGATTTTGTTGTTAAAATTAGTTAGAGTAATACCTATGTTGTTCGAAGTTTAATATTTGGCGGAATTCGAAATAAATTTACGTAACATTGAGTTGTCATTAAAAAGTATGCGTGGAGTACTGAACTTTGAGTCACCCTACTTAACTCCAACTCAAAGTTCGTGAGTAAAAAAACTAACATTTGGAAACGTCATACAACCGCCTCCGTGGCTCAATGTAAACAACATAGGGTTTACGAATCGGAGGTCGCGGGTTCGATCCCCAGCGGGGTACATGTTTAGTACTCGGTTTGGTTGGTGGTAGGGCATTTTAAATGTCCGCCTGGCTAGCTACCACCATCTTATCTAAATCTGCCGCCAAACAGCAATGTTAATAGCATTGTTGTGTTCCGGTTGTCAGAGATAAGATAGCCAGTTCCCCAAATATTTGGGATTCCGGGTCAGTACGCTTCCACCTTCGGCCTCGTCTTCACTTAACATCAGGTGTGATTGAGGTCAAGTGCTAACCCGTTGAGTATAAAAAAAAATACAATTATCGCTCATTCACAATGAAGTTTCCCCAGAGGAGGACGAGCAAGAAACTCAGAGGTTGATCTTTTTAAATAAGTTTTTTAAACACTGGTGTCGATTCGGATGTACAACGAACTAACTAAATTTAAAGCAGATACATCCTTTTCTAACACTATTAACATGAAAGGGACGACTATAAATTAAGGCCTGTCAAATTAAGTTAAGAGCTGTCAAAACAAGTCGCTCCATAGTATTTTAATCGTGACGTCGCTAGGTGTACACCTAATATTGATAAAGAAGTGCTTGTTTTGATCCTTTTACTTAATTTGACAGGACTTAATTATATGTCGTCCTTTTCATGTACGTTAGAAATGGATACATATAATTTAAATTTAGTTAGTTCGTTGTACATCCGAATCGACACCACTGTTTAGATTTACAATCCCTGGTATTAGTTGGTTGGATAGGTTTTAGTGTTTTGTTTTGCAATAATATCACATAATGTGCTGTCGAGGTACTGAACTCAACTGTATATAAACAACGTGCATTATGCTCTCAAATTAATTAAGTTGTGAATAGCTGTTAATGACTAGTATAAGAAATCAGATCCATTGTAATCTCTCGAATATGATAGGTTGTTGTTATCCCGAATAATTAAAATAAATAAATAAACACTAAGTTTATATTTCTGGGGCAGTCAGGTAAATATATACCAAAAAGAAGTAGCATCTTATACCGGATGAATTTTTTTACCGTAGTGAAAAAAATAGGGCATAATTAGGTAAGTGAAATAGAAGTTATTGGCATAGGTAGTTTAATATGCTCTTGCTCGTTTGCCCACTTCTTCAATAAAAAAAAAAAAAAATAAAAAAAAAATATTTTTTTTTTCAAAAACGCACGCGCCGGCTTCATATTGATATGTGACTGGCGAGATTCGTAGACTTTCTATAATGCGAAATTTATGTTTAACCCATATTTTCTCCAAATTTTCTTTATTTATTTAATTTAATGGCGTAATTATGTGGAATAGGCTACAAACGCGATCGTCAAATGACACAAAGAACGCTTTATTGGATGATGGTTTTGAAAGAAAAAATAACTAACCATATATAAATAATAAATATCCTTAGACATACACACAGCGCCATCTAGTTCCACAGTAAGCAACTATAGGCTTGTGTTGTGGATACCAGATGGTTGATATACTACATAAATACATATTTTTTTTTGGAAATAAAGACTTATTTTAAATGAAAACATCCATAACTCGGGTACACATGTCCGTATTCATCACACAAACATATGCGCCTCTGGCGGGATTCGAACCCGCAACCTTTTGGTAAAGTGGTCAGAGTTGCTAACCACTACACTAAACAGGTCGTCGCCAAGTCTGACTTTAGTCTCAAATAAATCTCCTTAACGTCGCAAACTGTTCAAGCGAGGGTCATGTTTTGGTTTAAATTTCGTCGTCCCAAGACTTCACAATTTGGTTTCAATTAAGTCGAATGAAAGGTCGTTTTTTTTATGCATAACGGGTTGGTACTTGGTTACAATTAATTGGTCTTTGTGACGTCTATGAATGACGTCTTGTGCCCGTGACATTTTAACTTTAAGTCAGGCACCGTCAGAAGTCACTTATGTCAGTGATCGACTTCAAACTATCGTTTCTTTGACGTAGTATTCCTAAACTATGGCAATACCTTCTACTGCATTTACCTAATATGCCCAATTTTTTTGCCTTACCGTAAAAAAACTCATCCGGTATAACATTCTAGGCATTCTAACATGTCTGGTCAGAATGCCGTAACTCTAAATGACATTAAGCCACATATCCGAAGGCACAGCCGACTGCATTACCCGTCGAACCCGGCCATTAGACGCTTCATTAGCCCAACGTTCCGGATATCCGGACGGATATTGCCAGTCTGATGTATTGCATGTAAATTTTCACTGAAGCTTAAGAATTCATACGTAACTTCACGACTTTCATCCCAAATGACGACCTGTTTAGTGTAGTGGTTGAAAATTCTGACTGCTATACCAAAAGGTCGCGGGTTTGAATCCCGCTAGGGGCTTAAGTTTGTATGATGAATACAGACATGTGTTCCCGAGTTATTTATTTATTTATTTAATATCTTAATCTTAATATCTTTATTGTACACAAAATCGTTACAGAAATATGCATTTATGTATTTATTTACAAAAAAAAATGTATTTGTGTAGTTTATCAACCATCTGGTATCCACAACACAAGCCTAAAGTTGCTTACTGTGGGACTAGATGGCGCTGTGTGTATGTCTAAGGATATTTATTATTATTTTTTTTTGAAAACTAAGGGCCGTATTGACCGGTCAGTCTCAGGATTGAGATCGAGTCTCACTCCCAATAATATATTATATATTTGATACTGTTTAAATTCAAATTAGACGGAAGAAATAGAATAATCTCAAGTATCATTTTATAAGTTTCTCTCAGTCTTGGGATAGTTTTATTAGTACGAGCGTTCTTTAATGTTTTGTTATACTTATATACAGGTTATATTTATATTTATGTGTGTGTGGAAAGTAAATGGAGTGGATCCCCTGGCGTTGCGAAGAGACGTCGCGTCCCTCTTCTTTCTCTATCGCATATTTCATGGGGAGTGTTCTGAAGAACTGTTCGAGCTAATACCCGCTGCTCAATTTAACCGATACACTTCTCGTCGAAAATTAAATTTCCATCCACATCACCTGGATGAGTGGAAGTCTACCTCTGTACGTTTCTCAAGACTTCTTACCACGTACGACCACCTTGTGGAACGGACTTCCTGCAGCGGTATTCCCGAACGAGTACGATATTGGAACCTCCAAGAAACGAGCCTACACCTTCCTCAAAGGCCTGCAACGCATCTGTGACATTTTTGGTGTTGCGGGTGTCCATGGGCGGCGGTGATTGCTTTCCATCAGGTGACCCGCATGCTCGTTTGCCGCCCTCTCATATAAAAATAAATAAATAATACGCCATCACATTACAAAAATAGAAGTATCACGAACCAACGCCCGAAAATCAGTTAAAAAATATTTCCTCCAACCTAACGGCCTGATTGAAAGAGCGTCCAAATCCCAACAGAGTTGCTGTGTTTTTCCTTATTCATCAATTTCACAGACCACACAATATTTCGAAATGTTTATGGCATCTTATTTTTTAACCTCTGTCGAAAACGACGGGTGCGATGCGTTTAAGAAGCTGCCTTAAACTTACCCAGGCGGGTACCGGAGCTAATCCCAGTAAGTCCCACAAATTCTGCGCACCGCGTCGCAAAATCTGCCCACTCGAAAACTGATGCAGAATACCAGGGCACACCTCGAGTCAATCCCTCATCACCAGTCATGTACCTTTTTAGTCTCTTCTAATCACCCATCACATCAATATTTCCTAACCTATCCACCATTGCAATTATCACCATCAACGTCTATAAAGTCAGATGTTGTGCAGGAGGCAAACGCCATTCATTCTGCACCCTCTACAGGCTCATCTTGTACGCGAAAAAGGTTGTCTAGAGAAATCAATGGGTTTCACATGGGTGCATCTAGATAAAGAATCGGAGATCAACGACGAGCCATCATCATCACATCTTGAATCACCCACTACATAGTAATAAATAAATTTACCAAAACCTGGTACTTACTTCTCAATTCTTATCTATGTTCATTATCGTAATTAATCACTGTTATATTAACGAATTCCTTTCAAAGTCTGCGCCAATGCTTTATCACATCAACCGAAAGACGTCCACTGCTGGACAAAGGCCCCCAAAGATCTCCACAATGATCGGCCCAACGCAAATCAACAAAAAATTGCATCAAATGCACACATGACAACGTGGCCCATCGCCATTAAAACGTTAGTCTGTAGATGTTATTAGGTCACGTTTCATGACCTATTCGTGGCCTATTCTACATAACTTACATAAATAAAAAAACTTGGAGAAAACATGAGTTCCACATAAATTTCGCACGATAGGAACCCTACGAATCTCGTCAGGCATATATATCAATAACCAGAGGGTGTTGGTTTAAAAAAAATAATTAATTACCTATGCCATGACCTTCTATTTCACTTACCTAATATGCCCTATTTTTTCCATACGCTATAAAAACTCATCCAGTATAATATTAACATGATTTCCTTTATGAAAGGTAATCGCAATTAGAGGACACTGAATTAAAAGCAAATCCAATTTTAATAAAAGATATAAGGTACCTATATGACCATAAATTCACACCCTCTGAGCAGAGCAATAAAAACCGGCTGGTGCAAGACCGGCATACTAATATGGATTGTTAAGAGGTGTTCACACTGTATCTGTTTTGTGTGGTGGCTTCAGGCCTAGATCTAAGGAGGGGCGAGAAAGGGCACTTGCACGAAGATTAGGGGGCGGCATTTAAAAGGAAAGGAAGAATCAACCGCCTCCGTGGCTCAATGTAAACAACGTTGGGTTTACGATTCGGAGGTCGCTGGTTCGATCCCCAGCGGGGTACATGTTTAAGTACTCGGTTTGGTTGGTGGTAGGGCATTATAAATGTCCGCCTGGCTAGCTACAACCATGTTATCTAAATCTGCCGCCAAGCAGCAATGTTAATAGCATTGTTGTGTTCCGGTTGTCAGAGATAAGATAGCCAGTCCCCCAAATGTGTTGGGGTTTCCGGATGGTACGCTTCCACCTTCGACCTAATCTTCACTTAAACTCATGTGTGATTGACGTCAAGTACAAACCCGTTGTGCATAAAAAAATCAAGGAAAGGAAACTTATAAACTTGATCTACCTCTACTAGCTACCACCATCTTATCTAAATCTCCCGCCAAACAGCAATGTTAATAGCATTTTTCAGTTGTTAAAGATAAGATAGCCAGTCTCCCAAGTAAGATGAGGTTTCCGGGTCAGTACGCTTCCACCTTCGGCCTCATCTTCACTTAACATCAGGTGAGATTGAGATCAAGTGCCGTTGTGCATAAAAAAATCCACTCTTTTGTAGATCTAAATGACTACTGAATGAGAAGTTGGTCTCTTTTTTATAGTAATGTTTTTGGTGGGATTATATTTACTACACGGGCTACACCGGTATAGCCGGATTGGTATCGTGTGTACACCCCCTTACCGAACTAACGCACATCTCTTCCGGTGACGTCACATCCCGATCCGGACGCCGAGAGCGCTCTGCAGAATCATATTAAAAAGTTTTTAAAACCAAATATTTTCTTCAAAAATGTTGAGTGTGTCGAATTTTTGGGAAGATTAAGATGCTCCTGGGCGGTAGTTGTTTATGAAACTGGTGGTTTTAGGCCTGTATTAATAAACCAATTTCAATACAAGTCTTGAGGCTGTATCACCCGAGATGCGTCTTAAGAAGTTGACGCTATCTCATGCTCCGTGCTAATTTATAAACCAATCTTGAGGTCTACTCAGCTGAAATCACTTCTCAAGTATTCGCCTCAGCGACGATTGAATGACAGTCTTGAGTTTGTTTATTAATACGCGCATCTCTCAAGTGGGTACTGCTTGAGTATGCACGTGCTTTTCAGGTCTCAAGTTAGGTTTATTAATCAACACGTTTACTTGAGACCAGTCACAAGACTGTTCTCAATCTTGGGAATGGTATTGGTGTGTAAATGGAAGAGAGGTACCTTAGAAAGCGATTTCTCCTTCGATAACTTCAACTGGTCGCGTGGTCTTCTGTCACCAGACGATTACATGCAGCGGAAGCACCTCACTTCTTTTCCTTGGGCTTCAAAACCTCTACACCACACGTGGAATACTAATTTTAGAGTCCTTTATAAATTAATGGGGGTTTAACTATTTAATTCGAATTTTAATTGAGAGTTCCCGTCGCGCGCGCGGATTAGCGGTCAGCCATCTTAATTCTTGAATTGTGACGTCATAGTTTGAAGGTACTCTGGATATGGCCACGGTAGGTACATTAGGATAGAATAGAATAGAATAGAATAGAATGTCTTTATTTGCTTTAAATGTGGTTGCATTACATTGGTGGAAATATGAAATACTTAATATGTTTCTCACACTTAGTCTTCTCCAGGCATGCAAATATGTAGTTGGATATAATTCAATAAAACTTATAATATATTTATATCTACTTAAATCAATTCAATTACTAATATATTACAAAATCTCTCAACTATTTAAAAACTATATGATAGGAAATGTATGTATATCAAGGTGTGTAGAATGTGTATCTGTCTGTATCGGCCAAACCAGGTATTAATATACCATTCCCAAGATTGAGAACCCGCCGAGAACTTCGGATATCATGTTCGTTTAAGGCCCGTATATAATACGGGCCTTAGCGAACATGATATCCAAGGTTCTCAACATCAGCGCTCCATCCGTCGTTCCCAGGCGGAGCACCTCAAGTTCGAATCAATTTGTTCCGATAGGTAGCAGCATTATTATGAAAGTCCTTACCTATATGAAATTGGCGTTTTGTATGAAGAATTTCATTAGATCTGTTGTCTCCATACCAACATTTTTGATTTTTTTTTGGGAACGAATGGTTCTTAGGCTTTGTACGTCACGAAGATAGCATTCATAGACCAGCAGAGTTTTTAGACTCAATTATCATAGACGTCTGAAGGAAATAAATAAATGTATAAATAGTTAATAAATAGTTAGGTAGTGAATAAATAATAGTTTGTGTTTATTCTTTGCAATATAATATTGTTACTAACATGATTTTTCAAGTAAAAATAAATCATCATTACTCGAAATTCCTCGGATAGATTTTGATGCACTTTTGCTTGGTTAAAGACTACATCATAGTCTTTCATTAGGCATGTGTCTCATTGGTGGCGGCCGTTGGACCAACTCCCATAGAAATTTGCCCACTGTCTTTTAGCTAAACTTTGTATGTATTATCGGATAACATTAAGTTAAGTATAGGCAGCGTTAATTTTTAAAAGTAACCGCTTTATAAAAGTTTCAGCGAATCTAAGAAATGATTATGGGAAGCACATGAAAAGAGCTCTGTTCAAATATTTTTTATTGTGTGATTTAGCCCAGAAATTAAAAAATATTTAATGTGAAACCTTGAAATAATATTCTATTTTCCTAATAAAAAACAAATTTGGATATAGCTTTGAAAATCGCAGGAATTGGTACATATGATTGACGAAGAAAAAAACCTCCAATTTCATCTCTCTCCTTCAACTCCAACTCAATATTTACACCTGTGACAATGTTTTGTTACAGGGTAAGCAGAACGATAAAATTAACTAATAAATGAGAAAAACTACAACTGCAAAATAATAACTTACTCTTTTACCAATCTTCACAACTGTTTAGAATATTTTCTGTTCATATCAGTATGAATCAGTTGTCTTAATAATGCATTTCGAGGAAATCTTACAATTTGCTAGGGTAAGCCCTGCCTTTCTGACTATATGGAGGGCACGCCACTTTTTGCACATACACAAAGCGCCATCTAGTTCTACAATAAACAACGAGGTTTGTATTATGAACACCGATGGTTGATAAACTACACAAATACATTTATTTTTGTAACTATTATTAGATAAATCAGAAAGTACGCTTTAACTATACTTAATATTATCGGGTTAACTGAGTAAAACATTACGCATCAAGAATGATCACATATTTATTTCTGATATTGAATTATATTTGGATTAATTACCCACTTTTATTTAGATCCCTCAACTCAACTATTGAAATAAAATAACGGTTACAATCGAATAGTTTCTTATATCACTTGTAAAGTTATAATCAAAACTATTTACAGTATTTGCATCAACTTGTTCACTACACGTCTTATCACTTCAGCCGTACGTGCTCGAATGCCGCCCTTTCACTCTGTGACCGAGTGACCGGTCGAATTAATGAATAAATTAGTGAAGATTCGAATCAATGGCTCAGTGAATCGCCTTTGTCTTTGTTTACAAATCAACATTTTTTTGTTAAGCAATAAAATTAATAATCATTTAATGCTAATTAACTAACACTATGCAATTGTAAACATCCATTCGGGTACTCGTGTCTGTATGCACCATTCAAACATACGCCCGGACGTCACCAATGTTCTAAAATATACTATCATTTGTTTCATTGCATGAGGTGTTTAGCTGTAATTAGTTATAACGCTCCCCATCAATCACATAGTACTTATTTTAAAACAATGTATAAGTATTAATAACTGTTGGTAAATTAATAAAGAAAAAAAAAGAATTTTCCGAATCGGGTTATAAATGAGTGAGTTCTGAAGTAACAAATATAACAAAAAAAAGGTAAAATAAAATACAGACGCGTTGACAACCTCCTTCTTTTTGAAGTCGGTTAAAAAGCTTGTTAAAACATTAACAACACATAAACAGAGATACATCCGGACACAGACTGAACACATACTACGCCGTCAAATACATAATACTCGTCGTTTCGTCGTGTGTTCCATACACACACTTAGGCCCGTATTAATAAACAGTTCTCAAGATTGACAGGGCCTCAAGTTGACGCTTGAGAATCTGTTTCATATTAAAACAGCATCAGAAAAAATGGTCTTGAGACCGAGACACGATCTCAAGAACGATTTATTAATACGGGCCAAAAATAGTGATTTCTATTTCGTCTGATATCACTCATCGAGTGAGGCCATATCATCTCATTCCCCCGGCCCCCAGGAGACCTCCCATCTTACCCTCTTCAGTGGAAAAAAACCCGACCTCATTACAAAAACATAGCGAATCTAATAATTCAAATTTCCAAACCGGATATCCGTATTCTTGTACGTGACTTTAATACCCTAAAAGACATTATGTTTATTGACGGCTGGATTAGCTTGAGCCCCAGTCATTAGGCGGTCGTGTTTAAACTCAGATCCAGGTATAATGGTCATTATCCGAGCGAAACCGGGTGAAACTGGATTTTACGTCCGGTAAAGATAAGCTTGCAATATCTTTGTAATAGGTTCGAAGTCGGTGGTGTGCATTTTAAATTTATTGACGGGAGTTGGCACCTTCGTTGGTGAAGTCGAATGTTTGAAAATGAATTTTGTTTGTTTTTTTGTTGATCTTAAGTATTTTGCATCCAAACCGCCTTGTGGTGTGGTGGTGGCATTTAAAATGTCCGCCTGGCTAACTACCACCATCTTATCGAAATCTGCCGCAATGTTAATGTTGTTATGGTCCGGTTGTCAGAGATAAGATAGCCAGTTCCCCCAAATAATTGGGTTTCCGGGTCAGTACTAATCCATTGTGCATAAAAAAAAACAAATTTTGTTATTTTTTTTATAATTGTCATATCGCATGTGTGTATGTTTTATATGTGGCCGTAAGTTTTTAAGATGTATGCCCATGTGGCGGGATATGACCGAACTGTATCATGAAACAATCTACCTATCACCTTCACGCACACGCACACGCACCCGCACACGCACACGCACACGCACACGCACACGCGCACGCGCACGCACACGCACACGCACACACACACACACACACACACACACACACACACACACACACACACACACACACACACACACACAAGCACAATCACCAACGCATAGAAAACTTATAATGAGTATTTTTCTTTTCTTTATGTTTAAATTTTTGTTTTTTGTTAGAGTTTTATTTTTCTAAGCTCCGCCAATTATGTCCGGGGAACGAGCGAGTCAACCCCAACACGAGTATTATATTTTACTCTCTGGGGATGCCTCAATACTGTTACATACTATTACAGGAGAAATAAAAGTATTTTTATTTTATTTTATTTACCTATATATTATACCTATGATCTAACTATTTGAATATGACTACAGAACCCTATAATGTAAAATATTTGCTTTCCACAGCCCAAAACCATTATTCCAAAGTCAGCAAAAAAACATCCGTCGCAGTGCAGTGCCACTATGTCAACCTTTATCCAGATTTTATGAGCACACTCCACTCCATGTATCATTCTTTTGGCTCGTTTTTCAATACATTGCTTTTAACGATTTATTTAAGTAGTGAATTATCGAGTGTTTCCTCTGGTGCAAATTTTTTTTTATACCGGGTGAATTACCCGCCTCCTCACTCCTCCCACTGCAATTCCTATGATAAGTCAGAAGTCTCACCACCATCCAAAATCCCCATACAAAGTAAACTATCTGAAATCCAACAATTTTCGGCTGGTGTCTACTCTCTAACGAAAATAGCTTCGGACGGCCATAACTTCGGACTTTTTCTTTTGCTAAGAATCATTCATTTGCTTAACTTCAGACGTTCCTTGCGTCCCGTACTAACTTTTTGTCGGCCAAGAGAGTCTCACTGACCGACTGGATCCCCTGGCGTTGCGAAGAGACGTCGCGTCCCTGCATTCTCTATCGCATATTTCATGGGGAGTGTTCTGAAGAACTGTTCGAGCATTAGCTCGAACCCGCTGCTCAATTTAACCGATACACTTCACGGAGAAAATTAAATTTCCATCCACATCACCTGGATGAGTGGAAGTCTACCACTGTACGTTTCTCAAGAAACTTCTTACCACGTACGACCACCCTTGGAACGGACTTCTGGCAGCGGTATTCCCGAACGAGTA
Source organism: Oegoconia quadripuncta (assembly GCA_949316235.1). Taxonomy (NCBI): domain Eukaryota; kingdom Metazoa; phylum Arthropoda; class Insecta; order Lepidoptera; family Autostichidae; genus Oegoconia; species Oegoconia quadripuncta. Next base: position 2,787,980 of record OX438741.1, on the reverse strand, counting down.
CGACATTGGAACCTTCAAGAAACGAGCCTACACCTTCCTCAACGGCCGGCAACGCATCTGTGACCCTTTTGGTGTTGCGGGTGTCCATGGGCGCCGGAGATTGCTTTCCATCAGGTGACCCGCATGCTCGTTTGCCGCCCTCTCATATAAAAAAAAAAAAAAAAAAACTTTTGATGTCCAACTATATACAACAAAAGTAAAATAATGATAATTAATAATTTATTCTGTGATGGTTTAAAAAAAATAACTATGCCAATAGCTTCCGTTTCACTTACCTATGCCCTATTTTTTCCTTACGATAAAAAAAAATCTTCTGGTAAAGAGATGGATAAAAGAGGTAAGATAACCGCCTCCGTGGCTCAATGTAAACAACATTGGATTTACGTTTCGGAGGTCGTGGGTTCGATCCCCAGCGCGGTACATATTTAGTACTCGGTTTGGTTGGTGGTAGGGCATATTAAATGTCCGCCTGGCTAGCTACCACCATCTTATCTAAATTTGCCGCCAATCAGCAATGTTAATAGCATCGTTGTGTTCCGTTTGTCAGTCATAAGATAGCCAGTCCCCCAAATAAGATGGGGTTTCCGGGTCTGTACGGCTACCACCTTCGGCCTCATCTTCACTTAACATCAGGTGTGATTGAGGTCAAGTGCTAACTCGTTGTGGATAAAAAAAAAAATAGATGGTCACTTTAAAAACATTCAGTGATTCAGCACGCTTCACAGTTTCAAATAAAGTTACTAGACATTCGAACGAAATTCGGTTAAATCAGTTTCCAATATATTTTTCATTTGTATTCGATAAAAAACCCAAAGGAAATAATTTCGGTGTGGACCACCCGCGTTGCTAATTACCGAGTCTCAGTACGATCTGAATTGGCGCTTCAATTGGGTACTAGTACATACTTCGTATAAAAACACACAAAGGAAATGGAAATTTAAATATGCGATTCATTGAAATGGATTCCTATAGACAAATCGTTAACGAATATTGTCTAGAGGATGAAACTGGTTCTTTTTAGGAAATTATTGGTGTTTTTATTGGAAAGTGTATTTTTTTTTCTGACCCGAAGTTTTTTTTTATGCACGACGAGTTCGTACTTGACGTGTAATTGACACACCTGATGTTAAGTGAAGATGAGGTCGAAGGTGGAAGCGTACTGATCCGGAAACCACAACACATTTGGGGGACTGGCTGTCTTATCTCTGACAACCGGAACACAACAATGCTATTAACATTGCTGCTTGGGGGCAGATTTAGATAACATGGCGGTAGCTAGCCAGGCGGACATTTTTTTAAATGCCCTACCACCAACCAAACCGAGTACTTAAACATGTACTCCGCTGGGGATCGAACCCGCGACCTCCGAATCGTAAAACACGCGTGTGTTAATGTAAATGCAAATAGTGAAGTTTTAGTGTGTGTGTCACCCCCCCCCCCCCTCCCCTCATGTACGTAGATCTAAGAATTAATGTATTGATACGAAGCCTTAATGGGCAGTTAATATACATTTGTCATAAGATAATGTTGGTTTAATTCCTTTCGCCAAGACCCAACACCTCTAAGTTATGTTCTATAACCGGACTATTTGCTGTGGCAAAGAACATAAGTCTCATACAGCCAAGTGATAACACCATCACCAACCATGTGTTATGGAGATCAGGAATAAAATATGTATCAAATTGTTTTTTTTTTTTCATATTGGCCCGATAAGCCCGAATAGACAGCGCGCCGCGTGATTTTTTATTCTGTTTCCTCGCAAGTATCTTAAAAAACGTCGTACGATATACGTGCGTATATTGATTAAACACACTCGGCTCTTTACTCCCTATTATAGCCACTATAATGCCCTTATATCGTACTATTACCTAATTGATCTAAATAAATCCAATTATATTTGATAGTAGATAAGTTATCTATGATATGTGACGACCTGTTTGGTGTAGTCACAGTATTACAATGTGTAGTGGTTAGCTGACCACTATACCAAAAGGTTGCGGGTTCGAATCCCGCTAGGGGCATATGTTTGTGTGATGAATACGGACATGTGTACTCGAGTTATGGATGTTTTCATTTATAATAAGTATTTATTTACAAAAAAGATCTATGCAGTATATCAACCATCTGGTATCCATAACACAAGCCTATAGTTGCTTACTGGGAAACTAGATGGCGCTGTGTGTATGTCTAAGGTTATTTATTATTTATAGTTATGTATTTTGTATTTACAATTAATTCTATTTTTACAGGTACGTATGGTTCAGTGGATAAGAAAAATATTAAATAATCGGTGGCAGGATCAAGAGTTCGTCTTTGTAAGTAATCTAGGTAACGTTAATAAAGCCTTTTTGTACAATAAAGCGTTTACAAACAAACAAACAAAGTCGTTGCATGTTCATAGCAGTAAATATAGATCGTCAGCCACAGAACGAGCGTTTCAATAAAATAATTTTTTGGTGGCGGCTGATTCAGTGAAGTCGTTTTTATTCCTGTTAATAATTTTTATTTTTCAATTTACAACCGCCTCCGTGGCTCAATGTAAACAACATTGGCTTTACGATTTGGAGGTCGCGGGTCGCATCCTCAGCGGGGCACATGTTTAAGTACTCGGTTTGGTCGGTGGTAGAGCATTTTAAACGTCCGCCTGGCTAGCTACCACCATCTTATCTAAATCTGCTGCCAAGCTGCGATGTTAATAGCATTGTTGTGTTCCGGCTGTCAGAGATATGATAGCCTGTCCCCCAAATGTGTTGGAGTTTCCGGGTCAGTACACTTCCACCATCGACCTCATCTTCACTTAACATCAGGTGCGATTGTGGTCAAGTACCAACCCGTTGTGCATAAAAAAAAACACTTTAGCACTGATATATGCTACTATGATATGCAGACAGACAATACGAAAAAGCGTGTCTACGAAACTCTTAAACGCTTTTTTACATATTCTACAATTACTTAAGAGTCTAATCTAATCTAATCATCATCATCATCATATCAGCCGAAAGACGTCCATTACTGGACAAAGGCCTCCCCCAAAGAGCTCTACAACGTTCGGTCCTGAGGTTCCCACATCTTTCGGCTTCCCGCGATTTTAACCGAATCGTCGGTCCACCTCGTGGGGAGACTGCCCACACTGCGTCTTCCGGTTTGTGGTCGCCACTCGACCACCTTTCTGCCCCAACGGTAGTCGGTCCTACGAGCATTGTGCCCCGCCCACTGCCACTCAAGTTTTACAAGTCTGTAAAACTTGAGTGTTGAGAGAGTCCTGAAACATTGTTTTCGTAAATCGTAGCCTATAAGGCTTCGCGTGGTCTTAAATAATAAGCGATGACAAATATGTCCTCTATTTATTTTTCAACGCTTGATGTCCCTGTGAGTGAACGCCATCTTGTTTTCTTTTGGCTTGGCAAATTTATTCAAGACGATGTTATTTCGTATGGATACATACGTAATCTCGTGATATATCTCCCGAGAATTAGATACGGCAAATTATGCGGGATTATTTCAAAAGGTCCGGAGCAAAGAGATGTAAGCATATGCTTGTGTAGGGCTCTGAAATGGAGCAAAGAAATCGTATTGCGACGGGTGGTTCGGTTCCACCTTGGATGCCGCCGGTAGATGAAGGTGATGAGGTGTAATAAGAAATGCGTGCTGTGAGAGGTGCAGCAGGGTCGTGGTCTTCGCACCTATTGATCCAGCAGACTTGTACAGGAGATGTCGGTGATTAAACATACCTACATATGCTCGCGTCTGTTTCCCGTTGCGGTAGGCAGATACTATTGATTTCCACTTAACGATCCTGACATACTACTTTTGCTTCATCCACTCTCGTCAAATGCTTCATACAGGCTTCGTAGGTTAGTGGTTGACCGCGCCTATTCAGTGAAAAACAACCCCGGAATAAGCTGAAGTATAATAAGAACAAGCATTTACACTTTTTGCAAGCATTTTGACCGCCTCCGTGGCTCAATGCAAACAACATTGGGTTTACGATTCGGAGGTCGCGGGTTCGATCCCCAGCGGGGTACATGTTTAAGTACTCGGTTTGGTTGGTGGTAGGGCATTTTAAATGTCCGCCTGGCTAGCTACCACCATCTTATCTAAATCTGCCGCCAAGCAGCAATGTTAATGACATTGTAGTGTTCCGGTTGTCAGAGATAAGATAGCCAGTCCCCCAAATGTATAGGGGTTTCCGGGTCAGTACGCTTCCACCTTCGACCTCATCTTCACTTAACATCAGGTGTGATTGAAGTCAAGTAAGAACCCGTCGTGCATTAAAAAAAAAAACATGTTAACACTTTTAGAATACAATTATTGCACGATGCGGTAAATATGTACACACAATTGCACGAGTGCACGCACGCGCGCGCACGCACACACACACACACACACACACACACACACACACACACACACACACAAATACTTTGTGTAACTTATATTTATAACTCTAACTTACAAACAATATGTGTTTTAAATTAAATTCTTAACTACATTAACTATGTGTCCAATACAGGAAGAGCGGGGACTCCTATCACAAGTATATTCTATAACTTAAAAGGAGTCCTCAGCTGAAATTTTATGTATTAGGCTTAAGCTATGAAATAAATATTTTGTATTTTTTTTTGTATTAGTACGTACAATTACTATAGAAATAATTATGTACCTATGATAAAAATACAGATCGGGGGCCAAGAAATCCGAATTTTGAATCGAATTCGAAATAAGTAAAAAGCCAAAGAGTATCGATAAGACAAAAAGAAGTCTTGCCTTCAACTTCACACTTGATATTAAGTGAAGATGAGGCCGAAGGTGTTAGGGTACTGAACTTACTTTAGTAACTTATTAGTAATCTGTGACTGAACTTCAACACCCCGTTGCAGTATTATACGTGAAATTATATTATGAACTCCCGAACACAAACGTCGTGTGTTATGTGTTTGACTGTGTTATGTGTTTGACGGCGTTGTGTGTGTGTATGTATGTCCAGACTTTGTTCGGGCGTATCCCAGTAATGCCTGCTCTGATTTGAGTGCAGCTTTTGTATAATGAAAGATTAAACGGTGGGACAGATTCAAAATAATTTTTAATGGAAATCGGTTAAGTCGTTGCGAAGATATTTAGCTGTTAGCGATAAGGCCGCCTAATTTGTAGTTTCTATAAGATATTTAAATGTACCTTCCTTATTTAAACAATAAAGCGTATTTGATTGATTGATGTTTAGCTTCTAACACACTTTTTATTTAGATGACGTCATAGTCTATCGAGGGTTTATTAATACTCTAGAGGATGTTTTAACTGTACAATTTCATTTTAAGTCCGTTCTATCGCTTCATCGTGATTGAGTAACAAACAAGCACTCTAACTTTCGCATTCATAGTATTAGTTTTCTTTTAATAGCCATTTAAGCGGCTTTTTGGGGAGAATAAGGCGAAGATGATAATTAGATGATTGCTAAATTGCAGAGCCTTGAACACCGCCGCAAAGTCGCCTGTCTCTCAGTTTTTTACAGGATGCATTTCGGGGAGTGTGCGTTGAAATTACACTAGTCGGTTGGTACATTACATTAGTACACAATTTAGACTGTACTCGGCAAAATACTTCAGTAGGTGGTAGGGCATTTTAAATGTCCGCCTGGCTAGCTACCACCACCTTATCTAAATCTGCCGCCAAGCAGCAATGTTAATAGCATTGTTGTGTTCCGGTTGTGTCAGAGATAAGATTGCCAGTCCCCCAAATGTGTTGGGGTTCCCGGGTCAGTACGCTTCCACCTTCGACCTCATCTTCACTTAACATCAGGTGTGATTGAGGTCAAGTACGAATCCGTTGATCATAAAAAAAGGAACTTACTCTATGACGCATGTGTCATAGATAAAAAAATAACGAAAATGCATACCTAATTGTTAAATAAACACAAGTACATTAAAAGTACTCAAATTATACTATAAAATGATCTGTATACTTTTCATTGCTAAAATAGAATTAAATAATAATCAAGTCTAGCTCCAGCAGTCAACCCCTTAGCACCAAATGTACTGTTTTAATTACCATACACTTACAAAGTTACAGTTATACCAGCTCTAATATAAATAAGAACGAATCCCTTTGTCCTTTAAATATTTACTTTGCTCTCTAGCTTTAGTTCGTTGACGTACAAAGCAATGACCCTTGCAGAAAATTCTAGCGTTAGAATTTTATAACATTCTACACTTGCTCAAATACCTAGTCCTGTTTCGAACTAATGAAATGGAAGACAAGATGGCATTACGAGGGCATCAAGAGGCAAATAAAACTGTTTTTTCATCTCATCAACGATAATTGGTTTTACAATAAGTACGCCGAAAGTGACTCTTTTCTTTTCCCCCAAGAGTAGTTTTGAATTTGGAGTATGAGTTCCTTAGTTCGAACGAAATTGTTGTATGAAAATAACTATTAAGTATTTCAAAAGCACAAAACCCTGACAGCATATTTACGCGTATTTTGCGGACGCCATGTTGGATTTTATACCATCAAATATATCATTTGACACTTGGGGTACTAAGACGACTCTAACGACACCATGCACTTGGAAATCGGTTAAGTCGTTTAGTCTACAGGTTGCGCCAAAGGGACGACAGACATACATTAATATATATGGTGTAACAAAATTAACCCAACAAACGTTGCAGAGTGTATGTATAGGATGTACCTATTACGAAAAAAATAAAAAATAAAACATTAAAGTTAAGAGATTTTATTAAAATTTAGAAATGTAAATTTTGTGAGTTGGACCTTAATGGCCGCGCGCTCTAAGTACTTTGCCACAACACACAAACACGTGCCGCGGTATCTTTGAAGACGCCGTAAGACGACCACAAGCTGCTCGCCGCCGGCGCTTGCCCCGGTGCCGCCGGGACTTGCTGTGATTTGTTGCAGCCTGTGCCCCGCCACCCGCCACCCGCTTTGGCGTCTTCCATATCAATGGAACGATGCCACTTTTTCTCATTGATAAAACAAGGTACAATAGTAATGAAGTAAGTCCGTTAATGTGTATTTTCATTTGCACTTACATTCAATTTTTTTTCTCGGAACAAAATTTTTAAGGCTAGTTTTTTTATGAATATATTATTTTATTGTCATGTACCTGCAATTGCCAAAGTTTGTCGGGTTAATTTTGTTAGGCCCTATATACATTCGAAAAACATTACCCTCCCTCCTTGGGCAGTCGGGTAAAAATTACTGACACGTTGTTGTATTTATAAAAAAAATACGAACGAAAGCGCACGAACTACATACAATAGAATTATTGTTCATATTTCACATCACTGTGCAATTTATTTTCAGTGAGTTTATCACTTAGTGAAAGTATAATTTTAATATTTCAGGTGTTATTAAAGCAGTAGCAAAATACGGAATTCCGGGAAAATTAAATCCGGGTTAATAATCTCGGTAAGTCTACTAAATACCGGGAAAAATATTTGAGAGACACATCAATTTCATTTTTAACATTCAAACTATCATAAACTGTCTTGTTATCTACACAGCTGAAAGAATTAGTCATTTGTTTATTCAAGAGCCCCTTAACTTGGCCATAAATCAAGTTTATGTGGGCAGCGGTTCCCACCATTTGAGCTCGCAAAAAAAGGTGTTAATTGTCCAGGTGAGCCGTGTTACTTTATGTCTTTCACTCCAGAATTCGTGAGTAAAGAAATTTATTCACACCATGGAATTCTTGAATTCTGGATATGCCAGTGTTTAGTGCCCATTTAGTGCCCATTTAGTGCTTCTTGGTACCCGAAGAAAATAATTAGTGCCACAGGATTTTCAGGAAGATTCGATATTTGTTGACATTCTGGAAGCCAATATGCTCATTCTCTAACACGTAGAGTACATGTAACGTTTTTATTGCAATATTAGTGCTCCCAAAATACAAAATCTCAATATTAGTTAGACACCGGATTTTTTAGATGATAATCATCCATGGGTGTAACCAGCTCATATTTCACAATTAATAATGATATATTATAGTGCCTGTTATTATATCAAAAACAGTTTTTAAAAGAGCAACCCCTCGAGTCTCTTACTTGTTTATCTCAAGGGTAAATTGCCTTTCGAACAAGAAGCTTACAAAATGAAAAATGTGACTATTTTAAGTGTACCCTGTGTACAGTCGACAACACAATTAAAATAACAGGCTTAATTCTTTTGAGATTGTTTGGAAGGTTTTGGTTGTTATATTTTCTTTTATGCCTTTATGTCATTCATGTCATCATGTGATACATAAATTTTTAACAACTCGGACTTTCCCCTACATATAATATATTTATAAGTAAAGATCTGCTACCTTAATTGTGTTGCTGACTGTACCTACAAAATAAAGCCACTTTGACTTTGACCTTACAGAGCCTTCTGGAAACGGCATCACGCTGGAATGTGTATCATAATAATAATAATAATAATAAATATCCTTGACACACACAGCGCCATCTTGTTCCACAGTAAGCAACTATAGGCTTGTGTCGTGGATACCAGGTGGTTGGGTTGATATACAACATAAATACATTTTTTTTGTAAATAAATACTTATTATAAATGATATCATGAGACTGGCTATAGATTTTTATGTCATATTTAGTGCTCAATTAGTGCTTTCACATTACTAACACGTCAATCCGATTAATATATCGCTCACTAGGTTGATCCCATCCAACGTTTGCAGTCATCACTTGAACTGAAAAAGGCTTTTTTATGCTGATTCACTGAAAAACTGCTCCAGGGATATGTGTGTGTATTTGAATAAATGATTTACCAGATGTATAGGCATTCACCCGCCTGGTTGGGATATTTCCCTTTGCCGTTGCAAAAGACCACGTAGTCACAGTAATTTTTACTTCGAAATATGAAATACGGGGTGTATTTCATATTTCGAACTAAAAATGTTAAACTGAGTAATTGGCCTAAAATATATCACCTGGTTTTCATGATATGGAGTAGATAGTGGTGTCGATTCGGATGTACAACGAACTAACTAAATTTAAAGCAGATACATCCTTTTCTAACACTATTAACATGAAAGAGACGACTATAAATTAAGTCCTGTCAAATTAAGTTAAGAGCTGTCAAAACAAGTCGCTCCATAGTATTTTAATCGTGACGTCGCTAGGTGTACACCTAATATTGATAAAGAAGTGCTTGTTTTGATCCTTTTACTTAATTTGACAGGACTTAATTATATGTCGTCCTTTTCATGTATTAGTGGTTAGAAAAGGATACATATAATTTAAATTTAGTTTAGTTCGTTGTACATCCGAATCGACACCAGTATCCTATTTTGAATTTATGTTTTTTTGTGTCAAGGTTTTTTATGAATGACTAGATACGCGTTTGAACACAATCTCATCTTTTTTATAATGGTTCACCTAACGAAATTTACAGATTTTTTTATGCACTAGACATCAATTGCACTTGATGTTAAGTGAAGATGAAGCCGAAGGTGGAGGCGTACTGACCTGGAAACGTTACCTTATTGGGGGACTGGCAATCTTATCTCTGACAACTCGAACTCTGGCATGTTTTTAATGTTTTTGATGCAGACTTAGATAAGGTGGTGACATTTAAAATGCCTCACCACCTACCAAATCTAGTACTACAGCGACCTTGCGACGATGTTCTATAGGCTGTGCAAGTTAGCAGTCATCGAATTGTCTTGAGTCTTAGCATGTCATTCCATAGAGTCTAATTCAGCTAGTAAGTACTTATTTATTTACATATTTATTCCAATCTACCGACAGTGTATCTGTATCTATTTGAGTACCTATACTGCATTTGAATACACATATACCTACGTGACATTATTCACTGATGCGCACAGTAAAATATGCTTGCCTGGTTGTTCTCTTTTGTACCAGTGTCTCCTCGTGGATAATAGCTGAAATTCAGTGTTTTGCTCTCTGACCAATTATACACACTGAGCTATTACCCATTTGTACGGCTGCACACACACATACTCTAGTGTATCCTGATGTTACTTTTATGAATTGTTATAAAATATGTTTAACCAATTACTTTGGAACAATTACTTATGGTATGTTTGTGACTGGAGATACAAATAAACGATTTATCTATCTATCTATCTACTTGGCCGAACCGTCACAGAGGTGACAGCAGTGTTCCATACACGTGCAGGCCTGAGTACTTACAGCTTAAAATGTTTCTTAAGTATTGTTTAGATAACAATATTATTTATAGGTAGGTACTCAAAGCGACTTGTTATTACAGTCAGTAACAAATTTTGCTGGACAGTTTTAAATCTCATTTCATTGTAATAAGATTCAAGGTATTGAGGGTTTCTTGCTGACACACTTAGAAATAAGTGGTGCCCACATCGGAAACTTGGGACATTTCCGCGTTCACAAACTTATTTTATTACTTTTAAGGTGTTATTTAACGGAACTTGAACTTGAAGTACTTACAAAAGAATGTTCAGAGACCGCTTTGTGACAGTAACTTATCACTTATAAGTTTAACGTTGAAAATACATGGAAAATACTTGGGATCTTCAAGAGCAGAGTGAATAGGCATTTACTGGTATCGCGTGCTTCACCTTCGACCACATCGTCACTTTCCATCAGGTGAGATTGTGGTCAAACGCGAATCCAGTCAATCATAAGACGACTGTTTGGTGTAGTAGTTAGCAACTCTGACCACGACACGAGCATTATTAATTACCCAATCAACTCACAATATTGCACTTCAAAGGTTGTTTTCGAGGTTTCGTACTCAAGACTAGAGTAGTAGCAGATTACAACTTGAGGTATGATCGATTGTAGATAATAGCAAAAGTTTATTGTTTAGATATCAATAATATTCATCCAATATTGATAAAGCTATCATTGGCCCGTTCACAACCATCATACTTCACTTGAACATACGAAGTTGCACTAACGGAGGCATTAATCCTCCTTGTTGATCGAACTAAGAGGGAAATTACCTCAGCCGCTTGTCGCTCAGTGAACGCTCCCTCCTGTTGTCTTGTATCCTCTGGAATAGTTCACCACTGTCCATGTACTCCATCACGACCAGCAGACACCGCTTGCCGCCGTACGTGTTGTCGTATACATCCTTGATCTGAAAATGGTAATTAGAATTATTAGCAGAATTTCTATCAAATTTCATTACACGTATATCTAGTTGTTTGTATCCTAATTAGAAGTGGCTGCATATTTCAATAGTGGGTAATACAATGGATCTTGATCTAAACAAAATATTGTTTAGGAAAAATATTGAAATTAATGTAAGTAAAAGATATAAAAATAAACTTGGTTTTCATAGCAGTCGCTTACACAAAGACATTGTGTATATACGCTTTTATAATAAGGTTCCGGTAGACATTAAAAATTTGCCAATAAGTTTAAAACCACTATCAAACGGAAACTATGTGTGTCCACCCAGCACATTGAAGGTGCACGACCGCCTGGAGAACGATCGCGATTGGGATATTGGCTCCAAAGTGAGCCCTAGTTTTTCCTCTCTGATTCTGAGGTTTTAGCAGCTTCCAAGTCGTTCCGCAGGGGTAGAAAACAGGGGTACTTACCAGCAGAGAGGTGTCCCAGACACACACATAATATAAATATAACGATTCCTAACACTGACCTAGCCGGGAGAGCTTGGTGGAAAAAATGGGAAGTTAACCGGTCTAAATTTAAGATTATGATAATTTTCAAACAAGAGAGGCGAGAGAGCACAAATATGTATTATCTATGGGCCGTAGAAATACATAAATAATGATAAAGAACGTTAATTTTAATCAATGCAAAACGAACAGGAGTACCAGACGAAGTGAAGTGTAAAAAAAAATATGTCGGTGTTGCCGACGCATAAAAATCTAACTAAAAAATTGGGTGTTTTAGTAAACAATGTGCAAAAGGTGATTATAAAATTTCTGACTATCAAGATGATAAGAATGCATGGACATAAACCGCTCAGCAATATCCAGTTTATTACTTTCTTTTTTTTTCTTTGTCGAATCATACATTGTGAAATTACTTATTTAAAAACAGCAACCCCTTAGTTTCTTGTTCGTTCTTTTCTGGAGAGTCTGCCTTTTGGATGAGCAATAATTATATATCATAACGATTTCAAATGTTATTCTTATAACTGACGAAATCTAACGTGTGAATTTTTGAATAATGCAGTGAGTTTGATAAATTTTTCCTTGAAATTCAAATAAATTGTAAGCAAAACTGCGGTTAACAGAAAGGATATTATTTTATGATGATGCTCTAAAATTCGAGGGACAACCACTTCTCGGATGTCAACCCTCAAAATCTTCACTTATTTTATACCCTTTCGGTGCCATTAAAATTAACAAAGTTAATCCTGGGGATTGCAAACTTCCCCCTTCAGCAAATTAAAATTTGCGGCCGGCCAAATGAAATTCGGAATTAATTCTTGGTAAGCAATGTTAAATTGAGTGCAAAGTTGGTTTGGTTTTAGGGACGTCTTTTGTTGTCTTTTTATACTTAACATTCGTTTTTGTTTTTTATGGTTTATTACAGTCACTTTGGAGATTTTTATTTTTATGTTAATAAGAAGTTCTCATATTTGACTTAACCACACTTGCACAGGTCTTAAGTCTATAATCTCTATTTAAACGAAGAAGAAGGATGCTAAACACGAATTTTGCGAGTTTCCCACGGCAACGATATACTGGAAATAACCACGAATCGGGAAAAACGGTAAGGTAAGATTTTAGAAAATTCCCACCTGAATTTTGAAAATATTAATATTAAATTTTCACGGGAGAGTGCTGTTAGAGTGGCTAAGTTATGGGCCCATAAAATTTGAAACTTTCATCGACTCGAAAAAGAAGAAGAAGATGGGAAAAAGGTAAAACTTCTATATAATTGAGATCCACGAAAATAGAGTCGCGGGCAGAAGACAGTTTATTATTATATAATAGGATTACACGGCAGGCAGTTAGTCCATCAATAAGTATAATAAGATTATTTGACGTTAGTCAGCAAGGAAGGACTAAGCCGAAATGGGGTTATTTGGTATCGCAAACAGACGACGTTTCCATGTATATTTTTTTTCGAAAAAGCAGTTTTTTTGTATGAGGAGCCGAAAATTTTATTTTCAAAATAAAAATTTAGCTCCATGGAAATGTGTTCTACTCAGGATATCTCCTTACATGAACCACCTTACACCTATATATCCCCTTTCCGATTAACCTTATATAATGTTTATTCTGCCCCTAGTTGGGCGCCAATATGTATACTAATTATAGTAAGGTTTATACTCCATGAATTTTCATTGCTTTTGGAAGCGGCAATATCTTCAAATAATTTTCTAATAGAATCCATTCAGTCAGAAAATTCGAAAATCGCACAAAATAATAACAAAAAATCAAAGAAAAACATGAAAATTTAAATTCGAGCGGTCTTAACAAACTCCTTGATACTGTAGCGGTACACTGTGTCGGCGTACCAACGAAGGCAACGAACAAAAATTCCGGCTAGCCATCCGAATTCATAGCGGTCACGGTAAGGAGAGCATTATGATTATGTAGTTTAACATGTAAATCGCGTCCATTAATTTCACTTCGTATATTTTAGGCATACTATGAACATAAGAGTTTTCTTAATATAAGTTTTCGGCAACAAAACCAACGGAATTCAATAATATAACTATAAATAATTCTGCCCCCTGTTGGGCGCCAATATGTCAGTCATTTTCTGATCGAGTTGTTTAAGTGAACTGTTACGTGATCGGGCTATGTGTATTTCTAGGTGGCCAAATTTGCATTCATTAATTCATCGGATCTGGATTAACATACCTAGAGGATTAATTGCTTGTTAAACCGATTTTGATGAAATGTTGCACGCGAACAAAGTCGCTGGTAACAGATAACGAAGAATTTATATTGTGACATGTTCTTCCTCTATAGCACGGACATGTCACAATGTACATAAAGTTCATTCTTTCTTATCGAATAGTGCAAAATATTGTAATTCCTGATATAATTTACAATATTTGTGAAGTAAAAATGTACGTTAACCACTGAAACGCCTTCTGTGAAAGACTACCCGCATCAATTGCGGACACGACAGTGCGCGCCGAGTTGTAAGTAACTAGTTCCATGCCTCACCGGAATGGAGTATTGCAAAGAAACTGCCTAAATGCTGTATCCACATCAACGCGATTTACGTTAGAAGCGATACCAGTAACGTAAAATATTATGCATACTATACAAAGTTCAGTCAAAAGAGTTTGTCATTTATAAAATAAAAAGTTGAAGTTGAAGAAATGATGGTGATGAAGCTATAAGTGATAACGATTGCTTTTTTATAAGATTTCATTTAGTATTTTTCAATCACTTGTTGGTATCTGCTTGAGCTGAAATTTGGCATATTCATGTAATTTTGGTGACAATGCAATATTATGGTACCATCGATCTGGTCTTATGATGGAGCCGGGATGTAGGAACTGGAACTCCTTGATGGCAAATGGCAAGGTAGTCGAATTTGATCTAGTTTTTGTTAGCATGAGCACTTACCATTACACTTGGTGACGAGGATCTAAAGATTGGATCCAAAAGATTGCTATTGGAACTCTTTGGCGAATTTATATTACTCGTCTTTGTGCTAGAATAACATGTGATAATCATGATGGACTTATTTGAAAAGTATTTTTAATGTAGAACTTATACTATTTTATTTTCTAGTCTACTTATTTTCAAAATACATGTCAAAACAGACATCCGTATCAAAGAATAACTATCGCCATCAAGGTTTATTGACCGTGTCGCACAAAACACACACCTACAGCAGCCTACATACACGATAGCTAACAAAAAGTCTGTAATTCTTTATAAAACTATTTTTATGTAGGTAGCTTATGTTAACCGCCTCCGTGGCTCAATGTAAACAACATTCGGAGGTCGCGGGTTCGATCCCCAGGGCATTTTAAATACCTAGCTACCACCATCTTATCTAAACCTGCCGCCAAGCAGCAATGTTAATAGCATTGTTGTGTTCCGGTTGTCAGAGATGTGTTGGGGTTTCCGGGTCAGTACGCTTCTACCTTCGATCTCATCTTCACTCAACATCAGGTGTGATTGAGGTCAAGTACGAACCCGTTCAGCATAAAAAAAAGTTTTCTCATCCAAAATACCTGCCATTCAAGTGTTACCAGTGATGACTTATGGCACGGAAACGTAGTCTCTCACTTCTTTCTCTTTTCGTATCGATGGCGGGTACCAGCAAATGTGTTATATTTTTGAAGCTCAGTACTAATTAGCCACGTGAATAGCAGTGCAGTTACACTCTTTCAGCTCACTATTTGCCTCATAAGAAAACTCAAGTAACGCTTGGCTATGCCGGCTATGGGGAGGGCGATGCTCGGCATTTCACTACTGATGAGGAATGAAGAAATACGTAGATGAATAAGGTTATGGAATGGAGACTACCCACCGACAAGCGCTGCTAATGAAGGTCGCTTTGGAAATTTATTGGCTAATATGATGACTTTTTTAAAGTTTATTATAAGACCAACTTCGAAATCGCTAAAAAACTCAGCTGTTCCTTAGAAAGGTCATGCCTACGATACTCTGATGTATGCGGAGAGATTGTACCACATTTATAGTGAAAGGTTTTCACTTATCAGCAAATGTAGCAATGCCTGAACGACAGCGATTACGGCGAGTCCTAGCGCTCGCTTTGGAAAGTAAAAATTTTATTATCGCAAACTCTATGTATAAAACAAAACATGTCCTCCATTCGGTCCTCAACTGGAACCCGGAACGAGGTCTTTAAGCCTTTTTATGTTAGCCTTTAGGTTTTTATTGTCGACACTACCGTTTTCTGTGGAATAAATAAAGTATAGTTAGTTTAGTTGTTGAGGCTAAGGAGAATTTCTAGGAGATCAATGTTGAACTTAAAATGTCCTATTTACTTCATCGTTTTCTCTAATTTTAACCCTCGATGAAAACGAGGACGGTGATGAGTGTGATGATGATGAGTCCTATTTAACTTCTTTAACTCTTCTTTAAGAGCATCGTCTACTTTCAGTAGGCGCTGCGACTACCCCTGTTGATCCTGGCTTACAGGCAGCGGGTAATACAAGATCTTTTTCTCATACAAAGCGTAATCAGGGGTTTATTAGTTTTTATTTTATATGAGAGGGCGGCAAACGAGCATGCGGGTCACCTGATGAAAAGCAACACCAAAAGGGTCACAGATGCGTTGCCGGCCTTTGAGGAAGGTGTAGGCTCGTTTCTTGAAGGTTCCAATTTCGTACTCGTTCGGGAATACCGCTGCCGAAACTCCGTTCCACAGGGTGGTCGTATGTGGTAGGAAGTTTCTTGAGAAACGTACAGTGGTAGACTTCCACTCGTCCAGGTGATGTGGATGGAAATTTAATTTTCGGCGAGAAGTGTATCGGTTAAATTGAGCAGCGGGTATTAGCTCGAACAGTTCTTCAGAACACTCCCCATGAAATATGCGATAGAGAATGCAGAGGGACGCGACGTCTCTTCGCAACGCCAGGGGATTCAGTCGGTCAGTGAGACTCTCTTGGCCGACAATTCGGACTGCGCGACGTTGAACGCGGTCAAAAGGAAGAAGCTGGTACTGAGGTGCCCCAGCCCATAGATGAGAACAATACTCCACGTGCGGCCGAATCCTGTTTCCCATTGGCGTAGGCAGAGACTATTGGTATCCACTTGCAACGATCCTGACGTACTACTTTTGCTTCTTCCACTCTCATCAAATTCTTTATACACGCTCGTCGGTTAGTATATCGCACCTGACCTTTGAGCACGTGAGTCACTTGATTGACGTACGTCCTTCTTGATCGCTTTCACGCTTTCGTTTCATATTGCTTTCGTTATTCTCCTTTCACTCATTCGTTCTATGACCTTCCCAGCCTACCTATGCCCAGCTGGGTCGAGTCACGAGCTGTATATATACAGAAGGGGCGGGACAGCTGTGGCCAGGGTCAAAACAGAACACGTATCACCACATCAACTTATTTATTGCATGAAACAGGTCGTACAGAGGATCGAGAGGGCCTTAAAACTAAAAAATTAACTATTGAGATGTAAAAAAAATGATTAAAATAACTGTGAGACTGAGTTGGAATCTGGAAATCGATGTGCCAAAAAAAGGATCCGTCAGTTCATCAGTCAGTCGGTCAGTTCAAAATTTCGAATTTGAACTCCAATAACCCAAACCCACCAATGAGTATCAGCTCACAAGAACGACACCGTTACAGTTCCATATGCCCAAACTACCTTAACATATCTCTTATACTATGCGGTGAACGTCAAAGTCAAAGTCAAAAATGCTTTATTTTGTGGGTACACAGAGTACACTTAAAATAGTCAACTTTACATTTTTTAAGCTACTGCTTGTTCAAAATGCAATATTGCCCTGAGAAGAACAAGCAAGAAACTCGAAGGGTTGCTCTTTTAGCTTCTAATGCGTTGCTTCTGTTCTCATGCTTCTTCTGCCATACCCAACATTCACTCCCATACCATTCACTTGCTTTGCCTGACAATGACTGACTGCCCACTACAAAATCATGTAGCGCAACGAATATCGTCAATCACCATTGAAGTGCTATATACACTGCGCAAACCCATTGCGCACGGGACACGGAAAGTGCTACAGCCCCTCAACCGTCATAAAGATACCCGGGAATATGTCCGGGTTATTTCCGCGGGTAAAGGACAAATGGACGACCGAATTGGGTGAAACCATGGGGGCGTAGCCGGACTTTTGAGATTTCTGGTCACATGACCTACATTCACTAATTTAGGATGAGTTTTTTACCGTAAGGAAAAATAAAATCAAAATCAAAAAATGCTTTATTTTGTAGGTACACAGGGTATACATAAAATAGTCAGATTTTACATTTTTTAAGCTACTGCTTGTTCAAAAGCCACTTTTCCCCTGAGAAGAACAAGCAAGAAACTCGAGAGGTTGCTCTTTTTTAAAAAAAGG
>OX438741.1:2755000-2767500 GCA_949316235.1 Oegoconia quadripuncta | reverse complement strand
CCTATCCGAATTCTCATCTCCCGAATCCGTTAAATAGTCATTATTAACCGTCAACCATGGGTACATTTTATCTACGGCAATCACACCATTATATTTCCTATTCTGTTTACGAGTTAACGGTGTGTCTTCTACAACGTATCTATCGTTATCTAAAACCTTGACTATCCTATAGGGGCCTTGTAACTTAGGGAGAAGTTTCCTTGATTTTCCGTCGTTGCTATTTATCTCTCTTTCAATCCTAACCAAGTCACCAACTTCATATTTCTTAGCTTGCCTCCTTCCCCTATCAAATCTTTCCTTCTGTCTTTGCTGTTCCTTGGTAATTCTTTCGTCTACTTCTTCTCTTATTTCATCGAGTGTACTACGAGTACCCTCCTGATCTAATAGCGATGCTACTATACCGTCACCCTTAGTTTTCAGTCTCTTTCCAAAAAGTACTTCAGCCGGGCTCTTACCGATTCCCTTGTTTAACGTTGTATTTAATCCTAACTGTATTTCTTCTAAATGTTTGTCCCACTCATTCTCCTTGTGGTTGTGATTCTTAATTGCAAGTGAAGTCAATATGGTGCGATTGTACCGCTCCACCTGGCCATTGGCTCTAGGTGTTGCGACCGCGTTTAATACGTGCCTCACTCCTAATTTATTAATAAAATCTTTAAAAATCTTGCTGGTAAATGAAGACCCCCTATCACTGATCAACCGACTAGGAATCCCGAACAAGCTAAAATATTGATTTAAAACTTTTATGGTGGACTTGGTTTTAGTATTCCTTACGGCATAGAGCATTATATATTTTGTGTAGGCATCGATTAACACAAGTAAATAAGTATTTTTAGATCTACTCTTTACGAACGGTCCCAAATGGTCCATATGAATGGTATGGAAAGGCTCATTAATTTTTGGTATGGGATGAAGCATACCTTGTCTCTTACCTGTTGGAGTTTTATAATAAGAGCATTCTAAACACGATTGCACATATTTCTTGACGAACTTGTTCATTCCAGAAAACCAATAAAGTGATTTTAATTTATCCAACGTCTTCTCAATACCGAAATGCCCAAGTTCGTCATGATTTCTCTTAAGTAGTTGCCACCTTACTCCTTTTGGGACCACCCATTTTAGCTGGTTGTCAACTATTCTATAGACCTTCCCGCCTTTCATTTGATAATTTTGCTGAATTTCTACTATTTTAGGTGTATTGGGGTCCTCCAAAGTGCGTTTGATCAGTGAAATTTCCTCGTCAACTTCCTGTACGGTTGATAACCAATCCTCAGTTTCCACCACTAATACATCGAATACCGATTCAGGTTCGTCAGTTATTGGAATAGCATTTCTGCTAAGTGCGTCTACATGACTCATCCTATCACCGGGTCTATATTCGATGCAGCAGTCGTACTCCTGTAATTGCAACCACCAACGGCCAATACGAGGAATGATATCCCTCTTCGACAATGTAGTCCTCAACGCATTGCAATCCGTTACTATAGTAAACTTGATCCCTAATACAAAAACACGAAATCTATTTAGAGATGATATAACCGCCAACGTTTCTAATTCAAACGAATGATATTTCTGTTCCTCAGGCGTAGTTTGCCTGCTATAATATGCCACAGCACGCCATCTACCTACATCGTCTTCCTGCAACAGTATTCCTGCAATCCCCGCCTTGCAAGCATCTGTATGTATTTGTGTCTTAGCCCTTGGTTGATATAAAGCCAGTATCGGCCTCTTTACTAATTCGGATTTTATGGTTGCAAATGCCTTCTCTTGATCTACTCCCCACTCCCACTTATTATTTTTCTTTAACAGCTTAGTTATAGGATTAGCCAGGATCGCAAAGTGTTTCACGAATCGCCGAAAGAAACTAGCTAATCCTATAAATTGTCGGACTTCATGTTGGTTTGCGGGGCATTTGAATTTCTCTACTGCTTCCGTCTTCCTCTCTCCTGGTCTAATTCCTTCTTTACTCAGCTCAAATCCTAAATATTCTATCTTAGTGCAAAAGAAGTTACATTTCGACAGCTTTAAAGTTAAACCTGCTTCCTTAATTAGCTTGAATACCATTTCCAATCGCTCCAAACCCTGCTCGATACTATGTGCTGGAATAATAATATCGTCCATGAATGCAAACGCTACCTCATTTTTAGCATCTTTAAGCATCTTATTGACTGTTTTTTGGAAAATAGACGGAGCATTGGCTAGGCCGAAAGGCATGCGCGTAAACTGGTATTGCCCATCTGGCGTTACAAAAGCAGTTTTGTCTTGAGATGCAGGAGCGATTGGAATCTGATAGTAGCCAGAGGCTAAATCTAGGGTTATAAAATATTCATAACCACCTAGCTGATCCAACTGATCCTCGATCCTAGGCAAGGGATAGTGTTCTTTAACCGTTTTAGCATTTAAGGCTCTATAATCAACGCATAATCGCTGATCTCCAGTTTTCTTTTGAACTAATATAATGGGACTAGCATAGGATGATGTCGACTCAGTAATGATACCGCAATCCAACATTTCTTGTATCATATCTTTTACTTTATTACGTTCGGAATAAGCCAATCTGTATGGTCTGTATACGACTGGCGTAGCATCCTTTAATGTGATAGTCATTTCACTTAAGTTAGTTAGCCCTAAATCAGATAAATTGTATGAAAAGCAGTCCCTATACTTATTAACTAGCGATTCTAGTTTACCTTTATCTTTTGCAGTCATCTCCTTGCCCACCCTCAAGTTGGTTGACAAAGTCTCCTGTGCAGAATCTATCTTATTTACTTCTAACATTTCCACGTCATCGTTGTACACAAGAGCTCTCGTCAGCAGCTGGCCTTTACGTAGTTTAACTGGTTTAGCACTGAGATTACTTGCTATCACACATCCCTTACCATTAACCACTGTATATATTCCAGGTAAAATATAGTACCTCTCCGTGCCTATATTTCTAATGGAATCACGCACATAAATTTTACAAGTGGTATCGTGATCTATTTCAACTGGTATTGCATCTATAGTTTGAATATCTGCGTCTGAACTTACTACTAACCTTAATTTATTGCTGAGTTCTTGTGTTTGTGGTAATTTAGGCTGTTTTTGCAATATTAAATGTTCATCAGTTTTAATTATCACGATACCAGCCTGCTCCGTAAATGTGTGTCCTAATAAAACAGCGTGTTTAAGTAACTGATCTGGCACAATCAAAACCTCCACCTTAGTTTTAACAGATTGTATCTGCAACTCTACTTCTGCCTTACCCAGCGGCTCAATAATCGAATTACCAAATCCCTTCAACGACGGCAAATCATTTGTACAGTAACCAATACCTAAGTCAATGAAATCACTAAATCTGATTAATGTACATTGACTACCCAAGTCTACGTAACAAGTCTTGGAGTTACCATTTATCGATAAAGGAAGAACATATTTTTCATCCATGTTACCTGCCAACTTCACTTCTGATACTGATTTCTCGGTTTCACTGCGCCTATTGCCTTCGTTGTTATTTCTAACCAGTCGTCTACAGTTAGAGCTCTGATGCCCCAACCGCTTACAGATACTACATGTTAATAATGGCTTAGGGCATTTAAAACTTGGATGCCCTAATTCATTACAGTTAAAACATTTTATTGTAGTCGGTCTTTGAGCATCGCTTGGTTGTCCATCAAATCGTTTCCTAGTAAACGGCACACGCTTATCCTTGGCATCGTCAACTTTAATAGATTTAAAATAAGATAATAAATCTTCTGGTTGCGAGTAATTGGCAGCTTGAGCCCCTAACCGCATACCCTTGTCCTCTAATCCATATATAATGCAATCTACTGCCTTCTTTCCTGTTATGTCACATCTATTGAGTAAATTAATCTTATGATAAAAGTAAGTCTCTAATGATTCATTATGCCTCACTTTTCTTTCTAGCATTTCATGTAAAAGCTGAGCGTAGTTTTGTACAGTGGGAAAAGTTTTGGTCAACTTTTCCTTCCACTCCAGCCAACTGAAATTAAGTGAAGGCAATCCTTGATACCAGACCTTTGCCACCCCAGTAAGTTTAGGTAAGGCATAATGAATCAGTTGAGTTTCAGACCACTTATAAAGGGACGAACACTCTTCAACTTTATTGATCCAAGCGTCTATAGTTTGCTCCTTGCTGGCTGGATCAAATTCTGGCACTGCATTTGTGTTCATTGAAAAATGATTCAAACTCTGTGGTATCGAAGAGGGTAGTGATTTAATTAGCTCCATTACATCGTTTACCGTAAAATTCGTTACCTCGCCTTTATTTACATTGCGATCACTTACTCTACGTTCACTTCTACTTTGACGACTATATTTACTAGAACTCATATCAGAACTACTAGAGGAAAGGGAAGAACTTACAGTTGAACGGCGCTTTCGCTTACGTCTGGATTCAATACGTCGTCGTGATGGCTGCCTCGAGTAGCTCCGACTCCGCTGTCTCGTAGTTGGAGCTCGCTTGCGGCTGCGTCTGCGCCGGTTGCCCATTGAGGGCGGACGTGACCGCGCCCGCGATGATCGCGAACTCTGACGGCGTCGCCGAGAGGCGACTGGTCGCTCTCGCCTGCAGGCCGATCTCGATGACCTCGCAGGGGATCGAGAGCGCGGTGATCGCGTGCCCCTCGAGCGAGAACGTGACGGCGTGTCACGATGACGTACCGTATCATTCCGGTCTTTGGACATGGTACAATTAATCTGAAATCAGTTGAATTTGGCTTATTCGGCAGAGTTCGTTAATCTTTTAATTCCGTAAAACTTCAGCCAATTGTAAGGTAAATGAATAACAAAGTAAACACTACTGTTTTAAAGTGCAAAAGAACAAATCGTTAAATTCTTGCAATTACCCTCAGGTAAAACGAACTAAAGCTCAAAAGAAAATAACCAGGTTATTACCGCGTCAAATGTTTATCACAACTTCCAATAATCAAAAATTACTTTACTCGTCAAGCGATAATGCTGCATAAAATTGTGAATATATTCACAATATATTATCTTCACTTTACAACCGACATGACATAAAATATGCTATACAATTTTTCACTGCGTAATGCGGGTATTTAATTATTTACTAAATCATAATAACTTGTCTACACGAGCAGGAATTTAATGACTAATGTCCTGCCACAGGCCTATACCCTGCAGTGGGTCATAATATCTTGAATGTCCAGTGATGGATTAATGCACTCATTGTCGTATTACATTTGTAACCCATTATTAATTTATCGCTCGTCAATTTTAGTAGGGTAGTACATAAAACAACATCACGGTATTATGGAATATTATTCCTCAGAAAAACCAAAAGGTAAACCAGCGTTATTGAATACTATCATATAAGAATCCGGTTGGCAAATATGGAAGAAAATGAAATACAGAACACTCACCTGATTTAATTCACATTAACTATCAACTTTTACCTGTTTTCTTCTATCCAACCTCTTTTGCGGGCGTGTTGGAATATTAAGTAATATTCCTTGTCAATCCCACTTCTGAACTATAAAAGTTCAGAAGTATAGACTGGGGAATAAAACCAAATGATCTAGCCAATTATAATATATTGATTTTCTCACATATAATACACTTTCACTGCACTTGTCAAAATAGCACTCACGACTGACTCGTGTTTCAAAATGGCTGACGTTTATATATTTTCGTTCAAGGTGATCGAGTGAATGAAATCGATATATTAAACTATGATTTAAAAAAATCATTATACTTTAAATACTAATTAATATAAAACTAGCTCAAAACCTTACAATAGTTATTTTTAAATAACACCACGCAGTTCAAGGGTCTTCCTGCGGAGACATAAACTGGGGTTTACAGCTTCCGTCGCAGAAAACCGGAATCGCGTGCGGGTGTTGCCAATAAAAAGTGATAAAACCGGATAGAGGAGCCGATGACAACAACCTCGTTTCAATTTAGGACGATTTTTGTGCCATGTGATCATAATTCCACTTAAATCCATAAAATGTTTATCTTACATAGGTTTACAAGTTTTGTTTGCTTGTAAATGCTTTATTCTACAAGAGAAGGTATATGCACTCAGGGAAATTCAAAAGATCGTAATAGTTACGAGTTTATGAGTGAATAATTCGAAATCATTTTTTCATTTACCCCAATCGTTTAGTCCCAAACTAAGCAAAGCTTGTACTATAGATGTTAACTAACAGATAAACATACATAAATATTTATATAAACACATTCTTGATTCTTGACCGTTGCTTTCGCCGACAGAGTCAGTATCCACTACTCGGTCGTTGTATTTAAAATACTAAATATAAATTATCCTATGTGTGAGGTACTTATGCCTTTACCTTACATTGTTTTTTTTGCTGTCCTTTAAAAATAAAAATAAAACTAAATCGTTTAATTCAGGATTAGACCCATATTTCGGTTAGTAACTTAAAAATAAATAGTAGTAAGTTAGTAACTTAATTCAATAATAACTGTGAACTGAAGGGACAATGCAACTGCTGCGGCACAATCAGCATTATTTGGATGTGTGCAAGCGTATCCAGTGCCGCAGCATCACGGAATCGCACCTGTCCGCCAGTGTGTTCAGAATGGTGTTGGAGGTTTAACACATTTTTTTTCTTTTACACATAGCAATATGAAAATTTTGAAATCCACCTCTGATCTTAACATACCTTTTAACATATTACAATATATTTGGCATGTATTTCGTATATTTATCTCTAACTTTCATTAAGGGGTATATCGTATCGTATGAACGATCAAGTATTATCTTAAGAATTATCACGAGTACCGTACTTATTACTTTAGGACAAATCCTACCATGGAAAGCGATACAATTAATTAATCTGTACTGAAACAAATGATAACACTGTATACTTGCTGAAACTGCAAACGAAAAAAAATATTGTTAAAAAATCACCACAATTCTTTAATCACTGACTCTCGGTCCACATTTTCAATGGAACACCGTTTCGTGACGTACAGTGAACGACAGAAGTTCACAAACTGTAACACATTTTACGTACTTATTGCACTACGATACGGTTCATGTACTTCATTGAATTTTGTCGTTTCCTGTACAATGTCCTTGTAGTAGAAAAGGTTGAGGGAGAGAGCTGTCTCTGCATTATGTAACGGGCCATTTTGTACCTCCATGACGCGTGGGGGCGCTATTTTGTTTTATGGCTTGGGGTTTTGTGAATTTTGTATTGAATGGTTGTTGAAATTAAACTGCATTCGGCGTTGACAGCCAACCTCAAGGTAATTGAAATGATTCTCTTACAATATCTACAAATAATAGTAAATAATATTTCGGACACTTACCTTAATCAACTAGTCCCAAACTAAGCAAAGCTTGTATTAGGTCCTTACATATGAAATTGGCGTTTTGTATGAAGAATTTCATTAAGACTGTTTTCTCCATACAAACATTTTTGATTTTTTTTTGGGAACGGCAAGTCCAAATTTAGCTAAACTTTGTGTGTATTATCGGATAACATTAAGTTAAGTATAGGCAGCGTTAATTTTTAAAAGTAACCGCCTTATAAAAGTTTCAGAGAATCTAAGAAATGATTAGCTATGGGAAGCACATGAAAAGAGTTCTGTTCAATTTTTTTTATTATGTGATTTAGCCCAGAATTAAAAAATATTTCATGTGAAACCTCGAAATAATATTCCATTTTCCAAATAAAAAACAAATTTGGATATAGCTTTGAAAATCGCAGGAATTGGTACATATGATTAACGAAGAAATTTGTAGTTTCTATAAGATATTTAAATGTATCTTCCTTATTTAAACAATAAAGCGTATTTGATTGATTGATTGATTGATTGAAGAAAAAAAACTCCAATTTCATAGGTAAAGGCTCAATATTATATTTTATGGTTTCGAAGAAAAAAAAAAAAACTACCTATGCCTATACCTTTTGTTTCACTTACCTCATCTCACTTAACATCAGGTGTGATTGAGGTCAAGTACCTACAAAAACCCGATGTGCATAAAAAAATTTAAAAAAAAGTCTTACGTTTGTCGGCAGCTAGATGAAGCAGAGAAAATAATCTTATTAGGAAAGTTACAGGTAGGTATATGACTTCGTGGCCAAAATAACGGTATTATGTCAATCTGTTTAACGGCACTTGAATGGAAATAAGAGATCATTAAACCATTTAAATCATTTATTCCCACAAACCAAAAAAAAAAACAAAACAACATACAAGAAATCAAAACAGCGGTGACTAAAGCCCGAATCCCACAAACCGCTCTCGAGACTGAGATGGCCACAAGCTGACGCTTGAGAATCTGTTGCATATTAAATCAGTATCAAAAAAAAAAAAGGCAAAAAAGAAAACTATAATATCAAGATCGATCCATCAACACGGCCCAATGACTAAGTAGGTACTACAATGAGTGCGTGTGTGGGGGGACGGTGTCAGTAAACACTGAGTAATTCAGATGAATCGTGACCACTTCTTTTATTCATTAATGTTACTTAAAATGTTAAACGTTAAACATTAATGTTAATTAAAAGGCATCTGCCTTTTATTTAACAAATTATAATTATTTTAGCGAACTATCTAATTACTACTAAGTATGTAATTATGTGATGAACACAAATTGACACACAAATGACACAATTAACGCTTTATTCTATGATAGTTTTGAAAAAAATAACTTAACAATAACTTCCATTTAAATTACCTAATAATATTCCTTATTTTTTTCCTTACGGTAAAAAAATTCATCCGGTATAATTGACATCGGACTTAAAATTACTCGACACTTCATATTTTTTGTTGTTATTCGACCACAATCACACCTGATATTAAGTAAAGATGAGGTCGAAGGTGGAAGCGTACTGACCCGGAAACCCCAACACATTTGGGGGACTGGATATCTTATATCTGACAACCGGAACACAGACACAATTTCTTCGTATTTAACATACAAAATTTAACCCTTAGCGGGATTCGAACCAGCAACTAACAAGAACTAACTAACAAAACAGCAGTTTTTTTTCTTTTTTTTTCCAGTTTTTCTTTCTCACACATAAGTGTATGTGGGAACGCGCCTGACTGTTGTTTTTTTTGAATACCTAAGTGAGAGAGGGGTTGCGCTGAAAACCAGCGCTGTCAATTGCCATACGATATATTGGCAGCAAATGCTGACGCCCAATCCCTTTGCCACAAATACATTTAATTTTGCAAATGTTATACCTACGAAATTTTCTGTATTTGTTGGCAATAAATAAATACTTTGCTTTTTTTCTTTCTTTCTTAACTATTGATTTTGAAGGTAGGTAGCTCACTACACTTATCAGTCACCAGTGGGGGCAAGACACAACCGCTTTATATTACCAATCATGAATTCTTCTGGGTCCTTCCACGGGTTCCAACGTTACGAGTGCTATCACGTATGCCATATTCAATACATTCCCCTAAATCATTACCCGCATTGTACTCATAAGAAACAAGAAAAAGACAATGTCCTATAAAATATGAACACTCGTGGAGCCATGCCGTTATCTTGTTCACACTTCGATAAATCCGACATTCAAAGCTCGCCATTTCGTATTCGACTTCGGTTCGAAGCTATCTGGAAGTTTTGAGCAGCTAATGAGATGGAAGATAGGCAAATGTGTTAGGTTTTGGAGTAGATATGAATCTCCATCATCTCAGTCAACAACAACCCATTAAGTATCGCCATGTCTGTCTGTCCAAGTATTACCTCAGAGGCTCTTACCACTTTAACCGCCTCCGTGGCTCAATGTCAAGAACATTGGGTTTACGATTCGGAGGTCGCGGGTTCGATCCCCAGCGGGGTACATGTTTTAAGTACTCGGTTTGGTTGGTGGTAGGGCATTTAGCTACCACCATCTTATCTAAATCTGCCGCCAAACAGCAATGTTAATAGAATTGTTGTGTTCCGGTTGTCAGAGATAAGATAGCCAGTCCCCTAAATGTGTTGGGGTTTCCGGGTCAGTACGCTTCCACCTTCGACCTCATCTTCACTTAACATCAGGTGTGATTGAGGTCAAGTACCAACCCGTTGTGCATAAAAAAAAGCTGTAATTTGGCCTATATTCATATTTAGATAATGTTATTATAAATTGACATTATAGCAAACTACTTAATTAACTATGACATTTTTATAGCAAAATTGAAATTAAATGTTTTTTTTGTTGTTAACATACATGCAGCCATTATCATAAAAATAATACATAATTTTAAATTTTAAATTGATACATAATATAATGGAGGCTATTTAATTGTTTAATATTAATTCATTCTATGTTACTGTTATATTTTAGCGGATGTAATTTATTCTGCTGTTTATTAAATTTCACGACTATTTTAACAAGACTACCATTTTGTATGTCAATTTGGCTGATCACAGAGATCATATTTATAAGTTAATGTATTATAACAACCTGTACATCTGTGTATCACAAATAAATAAATGATTGATTGATTGATTTGGCATGGGTGTAATATTCATCACGCCGACAAAATGGTAACGCGTAAAGTGTGGATGAATTTTCTTTTTTGTATCCCATCGTTGGATAAGTCACTCAAAAAAAATAACAGGTTACCGATTGAGGGATCCGATATTAAGCTTTGAAGTGTAATTTTTTTTATGAATGACTGGATTCGCGTTTGACTATAATCTCACCTGATGGAAAGTGACGATGTGGTCGAAGATGTAGCACGCGATCCTAGTAAATGCCTATTCATTTGTAGTTGTTTGTTGTAGAATTCAGGAAAGACTGACGCCGGAAGGGAGTTCTATGCCTTGGCTGTTCAAATGACGAATGAAGAGTCGAATTTCTTAGTGCGAATGTTCGGTATATTAACATACATAATTTTTGTTAGAGTTGTGTGTGAAAAATCTTTATCAAAACAAAATTTTGTAAAAAGTAGTATTACCTCTCATTCATGTTTCATTCACTCTCATGAAGTTGTCTACTACATAGTGATAGTAGTAGACAACTTCATGAGAGTGAATGAAACAAAAGAAACGTGTGTCAGGATCATTGGAAGTGAAATTTAATTACAGATATATTTTATTGTAATTCTATAACGATAAAAAAGGACAATCATCATGCCGTGAGTTTCTTGCGCCGCTTCTTTTACCACAGATAATGATAATAATAAATAAATAAATACCGTTAGACATACACACAGCGCCATCTAGTTCTACAGTAAGCAACTATATGCTTGTGTTGTGTATATATGATGCAAAAATCGTTCGCTTACGGGACTATTTGTAACTAGTGATGCAATATTATGTAATTTTCCCGAAAACGCTGGTAAAATGCGGGTGTTTTACGGTCATTTATATAAACTACGGTAAAACGGCGACTTATGACGTTTTAAAATTAAATTTGTGTAAATCCCGCGCGTATAGTTGCAAAATCATTATGCGACGTTGCCGATTAGTGCAGTCCGCCATATTGTGCGGCATATGCGCTCTTGCCGTTCCACTGTAGGTGCCGTTGGTGGGCGACCGAGCAACCGGCGATTAGTTGACTTGGTTTTGTCCGGCAGACTACACGCGCATCAGCAATCATAATGTTTATTCGAAAACTATCTTGTTTGTGAAAATTATGCCACGAAATTTTAGCACCATCTGTTGCATGGACCCGGAACTTTTATGAATTCGCCGTCGCATTTTCCTTCGGGAACGCGATTTTCTTTTTAGTTGTAGTTTATTGCGTTTTTTAACGAATATTACCATATTTAATCGTAAAATACCGTATTTATATAAGATATTGTTTTTTACCGTATTTTACCGCGGCAATTTTACTGCTTTACATCCTTATTTATGACATTCGTATGTATATTCCTTAGTTTCTCATATTTTTATTTGAAATCGTATCAGAATTAGTTTTAATGCAGGATGGGAATCCTTTCCATTTTCTGATATTGAAATCTCCTTTCTGAGCCTTCATTATGCTACGGTTTTAAACCTTTTTTCACAGCAGCCCTTTTGTTATTTTTATCAGAATACCACCTAATTCAGACAAACCTTATTAAAAGATAACAAAGTTTTCAGACATGTTGGGAGGGTTAGAATTCCTGTTTGTGCCCTGTTTTTTCCTGGTAATATGATTACAACGTATGTAATATGCGTACGCAAAACGACGTAGCTGCAACTACTTGAAAAACGGGCTCATAAAATTATTTGACTTCAAAGTAAGAAGCTAGGCACAACTGTAATTTAGAACATCTAAAATATTTCATCATGACGAATTTACTCGGTTACTTTTTACATTTAATGAAAAACGTGTTTGATGTCATTCTGTGTGTTCCAAAGTCCTGTCTCTCAGTCTTTTACATGATGCATTTCGGGGAGTGTGCGTTGGAATTACATAATCTTATTCCACCGTCGCCCTTCCACCTTCGGACTACTAGGAGTGGGGAGGGATTTCACCTGTATATAGTTAATATACCGAACATTCGCACTAAGAAGTTCGACTCTTCATTCTTCTTCTTCTAACTCCCTTCGGGCGTCAGTTTTTCCT